>CAHIKZ030005486.1:1197500-1430000 GCA_903632075.3 Acanthosepion pharaonis | reverse complement strand
TTCAAAAAACTTGACAACGAACTTTGGTTATAATAATTCTTTAATTCTTTAATGTTAGGGTTAGACTAAAATAAAATTCATTCTAATAAATATTAAATTATACTATAAAATTAAATTAGGGCACTTGTATATGGGTGTGTGTATGTATATGGATGTATGCATATGTATGTATATGTATGTACGTTTATATATGTATTTGGTTGAATGTCTGTGTATTTATATGTATGTACGTATATATATGTACTTGTTATTATGGATAAGTATATGTATGTATATAATTTTATGTATATATATATATATATGTGTGTGTGTGTGGGGCTGCTTATATGTGTGTGTAGACACCTATTATATATGAGATTGTTGCGTGCATGTGTAGGTATGTGAACTTTGGTTTGTCATACTGCCACATGAGTTAGTCTATGTGTGTATATATGTATATGTTTGTGTATTTGTGTGTGTATATGTGTATATATATGTATATGTGAGTATGTGTGCATATTTATGTGTGTATAAATGTATGTATGCGTATATGTACTTGTTATCATAAATATGTATATGTATGTATGTTTATGTTTATATATTTATATGTATGTATTTATATGTATATATATATATGTATGTATATGTGTGTTGGTTTGTGTTTACTGCCGCGTGTGTAAGTCTATGTGTGTATATATGTATTTGTATGTGTATTTGTCTGTGTGTGTATATGTATATATATGTATATGTGAGTGTGTGTATATTTGTGTATGTATGTATGTATATATGTTTGTATATATGTACTTGTTATATATATATATATATATGTATGTATGTACATGTTTATATTAATATTAATTTTATAATTTTAAACTTAATAGTGATTAAATTTGTATTTTAAAATTGGTAATTTTTACTTTTAATTTTAATATCAAATTTTATCATATAATTTAATAATTATTGTTTAGAATAAATTCTTTTTTTTAATAATACCCCTATTTTAAAGATCTGAATAGCTATTATAACATGACTTCGTTATCAAGCTTTTTGAATTTTCCTATACTTGTATTTTGATTGGTCATTCTCGCTTTTGTAACAACGTTTTTTCCCTTGCGAAGGATCGTTAATTAATTTGAAACTTTTAAAACCATTTATTTTACATTCAACATCATTACTTGATAAGACACCGGAGGTGTTGAAACAAAATGGCTATTTTTGTAGTGACTTTATAACATATTTATGTTATAATTTTAAAAAAATAATTATATATATATATATATATATATATATATATATATATATATAGAGAGAGAGAGAGAGAGATAGATAGATAGATAGATAGATAGATAGATAGATAGATAGATAGATAGATAGATAGAAAGACTTCGGTAGATAACAGAGAACAATAAACAAATAAACAGATAGATATCAACAGCCTGAGCTATATATATATATATATATATATATATATATATATATATATATATATATATATATATGTGAAAAGTGTATATAAATATAAATAAATATAAGTATGTATAATTATTTATATATTATATGTGCGGTACTTATTAGAAAGCGCTCAATATCAGAGATAGAGCTAACATATTTGGTTGGATAGATAGATAGATAGATAGATAGATAGATAGATAGATAGATAGATAGAAAGACTTCGGTAGATAACAGAGTGTAATAGACAAATAAGCAGATAGATATCAAGCTGTATAGATGAATAGGAAGATGCGAATCCCAAAAAACATGTCATCTTACACTTCCCCTAGCAGAGATTTTCTTCTAATAAAGGCCTAGCAATCACTCATTTTTTGTCTCTGACTAAATGCAGGTATATTAATCTGAAATTACTACTAACTTACAATAATTGAGAGAAAAAAAATCAATGAGATCTCAAAATCCCTTGCTAAGAGAAAGCCTTATTATTAAATATTTCCAGCACTTTCGTTCAATCTTTTCGTGTAACGTAGTTTACTATATAACATTCTAATATCTTTTGGGGACACGATGTTCTTGTTTCGCTAAATGTTAAAATACTTGGTATGCCACTTCATCCAATAAATATCTACATTTTTGTGCAATTATTTTCAAATAAATACATCACAGCTATCATAAATCAGTGACTATCTTCAGATTAAAGGCTTTGTTGAAATTCTTTAGCAAATTCTTTTATGTCATCACTTTAATGTGAAAAGAAAGCATAGAATTACGTTGTTAAATACAATTTTAAGAATAATTGTTTGCTTGTCTTTCTTGACCAACCAAAGAACCTGGAGCCTTACATTCTCAACGTAGTAGCATAAATATTTTCTTCATATTCCATGAAATAAAGACAATGTGCGTGAATGTTAAGACAAAAAATATGATAAAAATTATGGAATAAAACTTCAATATTATCAAAATTACTGTTTTATTGATTCTTATTAATCATTTTGTTCCTAAAATATTTTTATCGATCGTTGAGTTTTTTCTTCTAAAAGTTGAAATCATTTCATTGATTTTTTCTGCCTTCTGATCAATAAGAAATAATTTATTATTCGTATTAAGTGTTGTTAATTAACTAATTATTAAATCAATAAGAAATCCTTGCAAAAATTATATTAGTAATTGTAAGTTAGGAATAATTTAGGATTAATATACTTGCCTCCAACAGCGTGGTTCTAGGCTGTTACTTGGGATAAACTTCTTTTTCCCCCAATTTTTCATTTGTACTGGTTCGATTTTCATTTACTTTTAAGCCTCATTATACGTTACCAAATACTTAACCATGTCCAAAATATATGTGGTCTCGACATTGACAATATCTTAAAACCATTTCCTCTTCTGCAAAGTCTCCGAGAAGAAACAAAAGGCAAAAAATTTGCCAAATTAAATTCAAAAGAAAAGAAAATTGAAATTTAAAGAAAATTGTAGGTTTAAGAAGACAGCCAAATTATTTTGTCATTGTTTAAATAATTAGTGGGTAACTTTTTTTCCTTCCAAACAGCTTACATCACAATGGAAAAAAGCGAATAATAATAATCACAACAACATTTATAATAAATGATATTGAACTCATGTTATTTTTAAAAACTAAGATCTCTGCCTTTTAGACTTGCGCAACAATTTACGGTCGATATATTTTCCGTTTCTCGAGAAAGTTAATTTAATTTCTGTCAGACTCTTGATGTTTTAATGTTCAAAATGGAATAGGCCTAACTATATAAGGTAACAAGTTTCCGTGATCTGGAAATCAAAATTGCAGTTTGTTGCAATTTCGCAGAAATTAAATAAAATTTGAACTTCTATTATAAAATATTGTAATAAATAAACAGAAATCAACAGAACAAAGATGAAGATATTTGTTTAAGAAAGTGTGGAGCGAAAATAAATTCATAAAAAAATGTCAGACACATGACAAACCGCTTAAGAAAAATGCGTAATTATGAAACAATTACTTAGAATTTATCAAACATTATTTCAATTACAGAGACGTGTTTTCAACATTAAAATGCCTATTTACACTTTTAAAAAAAATTAATCCACGACTTATAAACGGCTGTGAGTTACCTCGCTTTTATGATTTTCAGTTGCCTATGAGGCCCGTTTTGCAAATAAACGCTATTAGGTAAATTTTCTACCTCATAGTTCATTGCATTGAAAGATTAAATTATAAAGTTTGTTGTGATATTTTGTTTAACAAAAATGGTTAACAAATATGTTGCATTTCACTGTTCTAGTGGATATGTTACTAACACTGAAAAAGTATTGACATTTTCTTTTCCTCTTGGAAAATCCGACCTCGTAGAAAAATGGATAAAATCTGTTAATCGTATTGATTGGTTTCCTACGAAAAATTCATTTCTCTGTATGAAACATTTTGAAGAGAAAATTATTTTGAAAGGAAAACTAAACAAACTGAATTGGAATTTACATCCAATATCTACAATATTTTCAGAAAAAATAAGAAAACAATCTTTGCCGAATACAAGGGAATTTAGAAAGCCTCCAAAACAACGACTGGTTCAAACTGATGAATTACATGATTTAATTTCCGCTGATATGATAAAATATTTTACTCAGTTGGAAGAACCAAAACGTTGTCTTAACGGTTTTGAATTAAAAAAAAGAAAAGGCAGATTATATTCTAATTTAAAGAATAGTCTTTGGCCCTGAAACATTTTCCATCTATAAAAGAATGTATTCGCATTGACCCAAACCATCACGTCCAGCTCAAGTGTGATGGAACTCCTATGTCATTACAACAGTGGTTTATACATGAAAATAATGCTAATCTCACAAGATTTAACATGTTATAAATTTTTTAAAATTACATACAAAATGTGATGGAAGAATAACTATACTCAATTCTAAAAGAATTACAAAAAGGACAACATTACCAACCAAAAGATTATCCTTCATTTTCTACAGAACTAATACGTTTTGCCTTACTACTGAGCTATACGTTTCAACAAGCCTACAAATTACTTCTTGCGAAATTTTCATTACCATCTTTTTCTTTATTAGAAAAAATTCAAAAAAATTAATTAAACATTTTCAATATGAAATGTGCTGTCTGGTCATGGTAGGCAATGATAGTGATGATGCTAAAGAGAAGCCGTACATTGATTTAATTTCTTGAGGAGGTCTTCCGGTTACATCTAGTCAAATGGCAGAGTTTATTTTACTAATATTTGTTTTGTATTACTGCTTAATTCTTTAATAACTTTTTGTTTGTTTACAATCTTTTATTATTACTTTTCTGTTTGTATTTTTGGACGGTCTTAACATGTTTTAGATAAAACAGACATAAATTGACTATAAACCAAATAGGCCCGTTAAAAATTAACCTGAAATGTGATATGTGGGTCGTGCTAGTCCCCGTTTTAAGGATTTCTTCATTCATGAATTCATTGTATATGGAATCGGTTATTTTATCAGAAAGCTTTCTGTAAATATTTTGGTAGGTTTGTTTCCCCCCCCCTCTTTTCCATGTCTTGTATGTACTTTTTAGTGGGGGGTAGAATTCCCGTAATGTTTTAAAAGAATAAATAAAGAAAATCCCTGAATATGTTATTTCAGTATAAGAGTGTGAATATGCTGAAAATTCGTCCCGAAACTTACCAAACAATATTCAATATAGCTAAAAAACTAATTTTTCTAAGAGTTGATTCTTGCCTAATTTGATAAAACATTATTTTCTTTTAGATTGGACAGAAAAAAATGTACATTTAATATTTATATAAAAAAAGAATTACTTGTAATTATTCAGTACGATTTTGAAATTCATTCCATTGAAGTTTTTAATTATTAAATAATGTCATGCTTGAAGAATAGAAAAATATAATGTTTAATGCCATTTTCGAGTGTGAAGCTTTTTTAAATGTTAGCAACTGTTAGATTATTTTTTTTGTTTGAATGATGAAAATAGAAATAATTCTGAATTGTCACTTTTGAATGAATACTCTTACCTATCGGAAGAGTAATATCATATATGATATTTCGATAACTTAAATACAGAATAATTAAAAAAAAGACCGCATTAGATAAGATTAAATATTTTATGATCTCAAACATGTAAAAAAATATTTAAAAAAATTAAAAGCAACGAAGCATCATTTAACTAAAAAAACTACTTCTAAATTAGTACAAAAATAAAATTATTCATTCTGAATTTCGTATAGAATAAAATATTATCTTATAACTATTGGTTAAATATAATTTATTCTTAAACATAATTACTATGTTCTTGATTATTGCACTGCTGCTATTCCGTATTTCTTTATATTTTTTATTTTATTCGCGCGCTTTTAAAGAGAGGGATTACAGTAGAAAATTATAGTTGTTGGCCTATGGTGCGGAAATACACGTTATTTTCACTATGTTTTAAGCAAAAATTAAGCATTACGTTTACAAAATCGAATTAATTGATCCTTAAATTTACTGACTTCGAAACACATCCTTAGGACAGATATTGTATTTTTAAGAGATTTCTAAATTTGTTGTTTACATTTGAGTCGATTAGTGACGAGTGAACGCGCCCATGTTTAAAAATGCCTAAAATCTTTATTTACATACGGAAATTAATTATTCCTTTAAAACGGATTAGCTTAACGACTATTATCTTTCAAATAAAAAACAAAATTTAACTCCAAAGACACTGAAATTATTTGAATGCGTTTTTCGTTTTGTTATTGTTTTTTTAGGAAGTTAGTGGTAGTAATTTAAGGTAACAATCAATCAGCTAAGAGACAAACTTTTTTTTATTAATTATATATACTCAGTTCTGGTGAAAATATTTAATTGCAACTAAGCGCGTTGCTTTTGTAAAATTATCTCCCTTGCATTGTTCGCTTACAGACTTTGTTTATCATCTCAAACCGTTTTAAAAATATTTAGATTTAAAATAGTAATAGCCTTACTGACACGCTTACTGACATCGTAATTCTCGGCTCGAGTCAATATATATATATATATATATATATATATATATATATATAATCAATAAATAAAAGGTTTAAAATACTTATGACCGATTAATATTAACGATTCCTCAGGATCAGGTAAAATTCTCATTATTCTATATTTATATATTTACAAACGCTTGGAAAATTTGATTCTCACGGGACTGATTGAAGGCAAGGGGGTCAAAGGAAAACAACATATGACCCACCAAGCGAGTGGAAAAAAGACAAAATTTATAAAAAGGACAGGAACCTGTGGAGAGCCATGATCACTAATGTTCTGAAAGGACACAACAAACAGAAGAAGATAAACACAACAGTTAATCTCGTGACAATATTAAAATAGCTGAAAACCTTGATTTGATATACAAATATTCATCACTAGAAAGGTATTGTTATAAAATAAAATAAGACATATCTCGGCTGATTTACAGGCAAATACTCAAGAGCGAGAACTGGATGTAAACGAAAGCCGGCTTATGAACTTTACCACAAGGTAGCTGTCCCAAACCCTCACGTTCCTGTTGAAATAAACCACGTAAATCTATTTCTACTGTTGTCGTATTTCTTTCTTGCAACCATACGCTTGTCTATAACAGTATTTTAGAAATATCGTAGAAAACAAAACAAATATTAAAAATTACAGGTTTTCTATTTAATTAAATACTTATTTAAATTATTTGCATTTTTTACACGCGAATTATTTTCCCCACTTTGTTTGTTGTAACCACAACGTCACCTTCGTTGTGTCATCTGACCTTCATCAGGGGCTTGTTGATCCGGATATTAGGGAATTTTGAAATGAACCCTTTATTCAATCTACTGGAGTAGATTGTTCTCGTTCCGCTGTCCATGTTCAGATATATCTCTCATTTAGTAAAACTCTGTTATTGCATTGATTCAAATACACACTGCCAGGCCCAGGGATTGAACTCGCAATTATTCGCAATTCATCAACCAAAGCTTTAATAAATTTGAACAGTTCTAACTGGAGATGTTGGAGCCATAACCTTAACCTGCTGCTTGACTGCATTCACGGAGGCTTCACTTTTTACTGCAGCTGCTATTGAAGATTTGCTGTCATTTCACTTTATTAATGGCTTCTGTATTGCATTTATTTATATGCTAAACCTACTAAGGAGCTCCTCATAGGCTTGGATATGCGCTGATCATTTCAGACGATCGACTCTCCAGTCTTCCTCTATATTTGGTATTTTTACTTCATTCCACAGGTGTTAGTGACTAGCCTTTTCGCTCCGTACATAATCAACCATTCCTGATTTTATTGTCACATTCCTTAATTAGAGTTTTTCGATATTCCTGCAGCTAGTTTCACATTTATATTCTTTGTTACAACTGCAAGGCATAGAGTAAGCACAGGTGTTGACCATGTTCTCCTCTATCTGGATATCCGAATCGACAAGCACCTGGAGCTAGAGCGTACAACATCCAAAATTTTGTGATAACAAGAACAAAAGTGGGAAAAATAGTCCATGTATAAATAATGTAACTAAAAATAACTCCTCATCCCAGAAAACCCCAGAATTTATTTAAATGTTTCTTATATTTAAATTATTTTATATTATTAAACATAAAACAAATATCAAACTGAAATTAGAACATGAAAAATAAAAACTAAAAAAAAGAAAAAAAAAACTAAGGGAAATATGCTCACTAAATATTACAATTATTTAAAAATATTGTAATATATAAAGATATTTATTGTCTTCTAATTCATTGAATTAGTTAATACAAATCCAAAGTCAATAAAATTTTGATTCTTGTTTTGTCAGTTCAAGAATCGCACTGTGTACGAAACCAAAGCGAGCCTCATGCGACAATATCAGCAACCAGTGAAAGATGCACCTATATGGCAACTTCCAAGATTCGCTAATAGCGTAAGTATCTCTGTATATAATTCCCGCAAACGCATTTAAATCCTTGCATCTTCGCGGAAAACTTTTTTCGTTCTTCTCGTTTTGTCTTCTACTTTTGAATATGACTGAAAAAAAAAAGAAGCTGACCCTATCCTAAGTTCAGAAAAAGTTACTGAAATCCTAATCAAGAAATATTCTAAAAGAAGATTTTGTTAACGAATTCTACCTTAGCGTTTAGTTGTGATACCTATTTACTAGACTTAATTTAATTTGGTTGAAGGACATAAATTCGTGGCATTCAATGAAAATCGAACTCACTACACTGTAGTAATGGCGTGTAAGACTGGCTTGTTAACCATTACACCACGGTGGGGTTATCTAATCGTAGCATTGGATCATCCGATAAAGATTGAACCCACTATATAGTAGAAATTAGCTAACTTTGAAGCAGCTTCTAAATACATATTTGTTTTTTTTTGCGTATATATACTAACCCAGGCTTAGTCTGGTTAAATAAAGTAGATCATCGGTAGGAAGTTTGCAATCCATCATTCTTTCAAGTATGGGGAACCTGTTTTTCTTGAGAATCTTTACTGAAAATGTTGGCTTTCTACTTGCGCCCAAACTAGTCACTGGAGCCAGTGGACATTATGTAATTGCCACAGCCACAAAGCTGGCCAACCATACTTTTACAGGCAGAGTTTTATAAGAACAAAAAATGTAATAAGAAAAGAGCACTTTTTACTTATTCTTATTTAATTGTATTCAGCAAGAAAGTGACTCGCAATGTGGTGTGGTGATCTTTTCGTTGGTGATCAATGTCTGACTTTGAAAATCTCTTGATATAAATAAAGTATTTTTGAAATATTTGTTATCCATTTTCCATTCACAAAACCGAAAAAGAAAAGCATTCCGACAAAAGATATGTGAATTACAGAAATAGTACTCTCGTTATTGCATAAAATATTCATTCCAGTAATATCCACATTTTTGTTGCTTCAAGTTCGACTGTTCAGCCGGTCGAACTAGTCATGGTATAATAAAAAAAAAATTAACATAAAAGATAAAATGATACAAACATCTGTTTCTTAGATTTATTTTGTGCCAAGCATCTAAGTTTGAATAACTTGCAATATTTTTTTTTACTTGGGTTCTAACACCAGCCAGTGTATTTTCCTTGCATTTGAATTTGTACTTAACTGAACTAAGGCATGTGTGATCGATTCGAAAATTTTAATGAGCTGAGACACCATTCTCCGAGCATGAAATTGAGCGATATAGAATTTTCCAACTGTTTGCAAAAACACGCTGCCTATCCATAGGATGTAATTTTGAAAAGGTTAATCATATCATTCAAGAGTCATCAGCTCATTTTCATATTTTATTGTATATATATCGCGAATCTGTAAATATTATATTTACTTTTCATCTCTTTTTTTCCGCATGTCTTTAGGCTAAGCCTCACTTGGACACGTTCCGCACGGAAGAAGCCCGCCGAAAAGCCATGTCAGCTTTTAGCTTCGATAAAATTGCCCGTAAAGGCGAAATTCCTCATCAGCGGGGAATTTACGCTGCCGCCCACGATTGAATCCAATTTGAATTGGAAAATTTTCGCTTTATTCCTCTTTCTTTTCTCATTTTGAAGAATAAAATACGCTGTCTTTTACTTTTTTTAAAGAGTTTAATTTTTGACTCTTCATATGCTATGGTTACTCCTCAATTATTAGAAACATTGAAATAGTTTACACACACACACACACACACACACACACACACACACACACACACACACACACACACACACACATATATATATATATATATATATATATATATATATATATAACTTAATAATAATCCACTGAATGACGCGGCTCTTATGTATAAAATTGTTGTCAGATGGATCTGGTGTATTTTTAATGAAAAAATTACAGCCTGATGATGAGAACATGAAGTTTTCGAAAGTATTTGCTGTCCTCTCTCTCTCTCTCCCCCCTCTCTCTCTCCCCCCTCTCTCTCTATATATATATGTTTTAAAATTAGGATATACGATTCTGACAAAGTTTAAAATATTTGACATTTGGAAAATGTTCATGAAAGTATGCTTGTTCTGAAATATATCCGATTATGTATTTCACCGTTTATGCCAACATTAGATGCGAAAACGAAAAATGAGTTGCGTGTATGTATTGATTTGTATATGTTTAAATAATATATACACGAATTTCGCTTTTGGATCTATTGACACATCGTTATTAAGTGAATTCTAACCTGAAATGTTAATTGTATAATTTTCGTTCCATGTGGTTAATATTAAGTTTTAAAATAGATGCATTTTCCTCATTAATCTCTCTCTCTCTCTCTCTCTCTCTCTCTCTCTCTCTCTCTCTCTCACACACACACACACACACACACACACACACACACACATATATATATATATATATATATATATATATATATATATGGAGGGTGAGTTGCATATGCTAAGGAGTACTGAAAAGTTCTCAGCCCGACATACTTCCCAAAATCTGACCAAATGACGAAACAAGAATCTTTGGGAGGTAGAGCTTGTGGCCGAGAACTTTTCAGTACATCTTTGTGTAAATGAGGGATTTGCTTGCTCGTATTGAAAATCCTCAGTGTTATTTTCGATATGTTGATTACACATTTTATATTTGATAGAAAGGAGTGGTCTGAGGTTTTTCGCGGATTGTTAAATGAATTGCACCCAGTGTTAACTTGTGAAAAGGACAACAATATAGTTCTGGATAAGTTGGTGCATAGGTAAACCTACTTTTATTGGATTGTATACTCGGTGTCATTCTTTCTGTCTTTCACTACAAAAACTGAATCTCATCAAGTTAATCGCTCCCTATTTATTTGTTCTAAGGCAAAATTCAATTCTGAAATTTAATTTATCACGAAGATTTTAGCTGAAAATGGATAACCTTTTGATATTGTGCAATATTGGATTCGAGTTAAAATTGAAAAATTTAATACACCCAAATTGTATGGTAAAGAATAGTGTCCAGTATAGACACTTGGGATTACTTTGGATTGGTGACGTTAACACAAAATTTGCCAGGCAAATCTTTCAAAGTGTAGTATTGAAATCTGTTCGTATAGATGTTCTTCTCCACCATCTTACTTTAAATGTCAGTGTAATGCTGAATATATAAGTAAAACAAATCTATGTAAACAGAAGGAATGGTTGCTGCGACTTAATTTAATCTGTCTGTGACTTATAGTTTTGATTCTCAGGTAATAAATAAATAAGTTAAGGGTATAATGAAAAAGAGTAACTGGTTATAAATCCTAATTATTAAATATTTGAAATATAAAATTTGGACCGATTTGAAATTCATTTACTTTTTTAAGGTTTTAGCATTGAGAAAACTGCAATAATGTACAGGTTTATATTCGTTTTTTATCAAAACTTCAATTCAAAATATACAAATAAAACATTGTGCATATGCTACTAGCACTATTATGCTATTTTCCCAAATAGTTGCCATCCATCAAGATTGATACACTTGTCCGAATGCACAAATAGCCTGCTCGATAAAGTTTGGCATCAAGTAAGTGGAGCCACCCTAGCACCTCTGCAACAAAAGCGTTATCTGAAGGAACCAAGTCAGAACTGTGTGATGGATGTGGTAATATATCCCAACTCTATATTGTCAGATTGACCGTGTACTGGGCGGCGTTGTTGTGCAGCAGGATGAAATCTTTACGCAAAGTTCTGGTCTCTTTCGACGAACATTTTTCCTCAGTCTGTCTATTGTTTCACAGTATCTGAATGAGTTAACGCTCTGACACTGCGCTACAACATTTGCATTCCAGAACATTGTTGCTATCAATTTCTTCGTTGACTGCTGAACTTTCAAATTTGGGGCTATCGATGAAGATGGATTCTTCCAGGTCATCGAATCAACCCTTATCTCCGGAGTAACGTGATGCACACAGATCTCATTAGCAGTAATTATGTGCCCCACAAAATCTCCGTCAACTCTCCTATACTTTTCTAAAAGCTAAAAAGAAATGTCCATACACTGGAGCTTGTATCTTTCAATCAGTTACTAGGGAACCCAAAGCTAGATTTTTCTCTCTGTGCTTGTACACTGTTTTAAGCTGACGTCACATACACATGTATTCTATAGTGAGGCTATTCCATCTAATTCAAAAGTATTGCACATTCTATCTTGTTTTGTGTTTACAGCTTCGACATTTAATTCCGGTCGCTTTATATCTATCTGTATCATACTTTTCATGTATTTATATATATATATATATATATATATATATATATATATATATATATATATATATATATATATATATATATATATATATATATATACACACATATATATATATAAGCACACATACATATATATATATATATATGTGTGTGTGTGTGTGTGTGTATGTGTGCTTGTATATATATGTGTGTGTATGTGTTTTGTATATATATATGTGTGTGCGTCAGTGTATATATATATATATATATATATATATATATATATATATATATATATATATATATATAATGGATGAAAAAAAAAACACATTGCAAAATGCATTTTTTCTAATATAGCTTCAAATTAATAGAATTTCTGATTTTTGATCAATACATTTTCTATATTGTTTGTCGTATTAACAGTCATCTTTGCTTTTGAAGCTGGCGTTAAATTTATGCATTGTATCATTCACTTTTTGCATACAATTTATTAGCTAACTTACTCGTTACCATTCTTACTTACAAATGGTACATTTTTAGGAAATTAAAAATATATCCTCTCTGACCATCCCTAAATTATTGACATTACAGGCCCTTAACAAAAATCCAAAAAACATCTACTTCTATACTGCTCCGTCAATTCAAGTATTTTAATATGATGTTGTATTTGACTCAACTTTCGATGTGATTCCATTGATTAATTTTAAAAATCATATTTAGAAAATATTCTTACTTTTGGAATTTTTGCTGATTAAAAAATCAGCAAAAAATCCTGTACAGATTTCTCTTCGATTACTCACAAAGATTTTACCATATCAACAAAACTTTTCGAAATTGCAAAATATAAATATACCCTTTTTTCTGTTAATGTTCCTTAATTTAATGCTGAACGTTATATTTTAATTTAATAAACGGGATAATTACGTCATTTATTTAGTAGATTTCATATAGTCACCAGACTGGGGGTAGTCACTGCATATTTTTGTGAAGTTACACATTTGTTTGAATTGATGAAATTTTCACTCCATGGAATGCATACATGACTTTTAATTAGACTAAAATAATTCAGATTGAATGTAAAGTACTTGTGTGGATCTGGAACAATGCATTTGGCTTGTGCCTCTACTTAAACTCATATCATGAGAAATTGCTTTGCTATTTGGTAACGCCATTTTGGATTCATGCCAGTAAGAGTTGATCGTAATTTAAATTTGAATTGAAAGTTTGCAGACTATCGGTTTTACTAGATTGCGATATAGGGAGAGAGAGAGTATAGGGAGAGAGAGCATAGGCTGAGAGAGAGAGAGAGCATAGGCTGAGAGAGAGAGAGTATAGGCAGAGATAGAGAGTATAGGGAGAGAGTATAGGGAGAAGAGAGAGTGTATATATATATATAGAGAGAGAAAGAGTATAGGGAGAAGAGAGAGTATATATATATATATATATATATATATATATATATATATATATAGAGAGAGAGAATAGGGAGAGAGAGAGAGAGAGAGCAGTACATTAAGAATCCCGATGGCACCTGAGTCGCTAAGTATCAAAAAAATCGCGAGATTCACGATTTTTTATACTCACTTTCGTTCCAGTCCTTTTTTTCTTTTTTAATGTTTTCTTCTTTAAGTTTTTTCTTTATTGACGTAAAATGTTTATTCTTTAACATTGTTTTTTGTTTTTATTTTTATGTTTTGAAATAAAACGTAAGGAATCATGTGTTTCTTTTATAACTCCGAATAAATAAGTACCATTGATTTTTGTGTGTGTATGAGATGTGATAAAATATGTGTTGTTTTTTCTTCGACTGGATTCAGTCGAACCAGAAACAACGAAGAAGAACTGAAACAAATTCTTTATTACCGTATATTCACGAGCGCAGTGCGAGTTTTTATGATGAGTTTTTAACGCAAAAATAGGGGTTGCATTATAGACAGGTAATTTTTTGGAAGATGTTAAATATCATGCATTTTCGGTGATCCTTTGCACTATACACGGGTAAATATTTTCTGAAAAATTAGTGTAAAAAAAAATTCGGATGTTGGCATTATACATGAAATCGGTTTGTACGCGATTATATACGGTAATAGCTTTTGAGATAAGCACTTTCTTAAACGACACTGACAGTTAATGGGGTAGAATTACACCAAATGTTCCACTAATAAAAGAGTCTTTTGTTTCTCTTTTGGAGCGAGCTGCATTTTTATCTATCAGCAGGTCGGTTTGCAATACGCACGTCTCTTACTGAAAATAAAACATGGGAAAAAATAAAAATAATTGAAATAAAAATGTTATTTATTTACTGCCCAAAATCTCCCTATTTTTTAGAATCGACATTTACTATCTAACTTATTCGTCGTAAACCATATTACATCTCTCTCCCCACATCATCATCATATGTACGTCTATATAGATTTAAAAGATTTCTTTTAATACACTATTTTGGAAAAAAAACTTCCTTCACATCTTTCTCATCAACCGAAATCATTGCCCCACCCATCGCTTCCGTCGATCGATCTCCGCCTGTCTAATTTCCAAAAGGTTCGATCCTTATGTTGCTCCTAAGTGCTTCTAAGTACTTGTAACATGTTTTAAATACACTTAAGCTAAGTGGGATGGGTCCGTAATGCTTGTTCTGATCGCTTTTAGGTTGGTCGCGCCAGGATGGGTGAGAAAAAGCTGGGAAACATGAACCGGGGCGAGGGTGCGGACACGCGCGCGCGAGAGAGAGACCAGTTGATAAAGATTCGGCGGGGTGAGGTGTGTAATGTGATCGCTTCAGTTATTGCCCTTCCACCTGCAACAAGGGGTGCTATTAGCAATAAAAAGGCCGTTGCAATATTCGGACATATTAATAGCTATCTTGACTGGAGGAAAAAATCAGCATCATATACAGGTGTAAATACAACGCCCCTCTGCACAAACATACATACGCACATGCGCGCAAGCACACACACACACACACACACACACACACACACACACACACACACACACACACACACATATGTATAACAATGTTGCTGCAATTTATACTTGCTTACACACATACATGTATATGTATGTGTGTAAGCAAGTATAAATTGCTAGAGCATAAATGTGCATACACTAGAGCATAAATGTGTATACAAATTCAGTGAGAGCGACATACATGTACATACACATTTATACAATAAAGTATTTACTATCCTAAATATGTACGCAATAATATTAAAAAATTGGAAAACTGCCATCATGGGTTTATTTCTTTTTAGCCGTGTATGCTTACAAATAAATAAATACCTATTTAGGAAGGACATTTATGAAAAATGTCACTGAAATTTACAGAAAACATTCTGAACCTCCTTATCTACATGAGCACACCCACAGAAACGTACACGTTTACATAGAGAATACTGGACACATT
The DNA here is from genome assembly GCA_903632075.3 of Acanthosepion pharaonis. Lineage (NCBI taxonomy): Eukaryota > Metazoa > Mollusca > Cephalopoda > Sepiida > Sepiidae > Acanthosepion > Acanthosepion pharaonis. The sequence goes on along the minus strand of CAHIKZ030005486.1, from coordinate 1,414,040 downwards.
GTAAAACAATAATTTCCAAGAAAAATACGTCGCCATATTCGAGTAACATTACAATTTATTGCTACCCACACGATATCTTTATGTCAATCTCCATCTCTGTCTTGCTTTTGTTTGGTTGTCTGTCTGTCTGTCTATCTGTCTGTTTGTCTCTCTCTCTCGCTATATATATATTTAAAATATATATATATATATATATATATATATATATATATATATACATGTGTGTGTGCGTAACAATATTATTAATATAGATTAATATATATATATAAATAAAATATTACATATCTATATAAATATTAATGTTATATATATAATTGTTATATATTAAATCATTAACCTTTGTATTTGTTTTTTGTATGAATAATTCATGAATTTGTAAATTAATTGCACCTTTATTGAAATTAAAATAACTGATCCAAATGCAACTTTTGGATATTAAGTGCGACATTACTGTAATTATTGAACAATAAAGTTCATGCCACTTTGACAGAAAATTTACCAGTAAAAAAGAATTCACTTATCACCATATTTGTATAAGAACGCACAATTGTAACGCTCCAAAAACAATAACTCATTTCTAATAGCATTTTTCGGATTACAACAATACATATATTTTCGTTGTCCTCTTATTATTCAGAGAAAAAACAAGAACAAAATCTATTCCATACCTGAGAATGTCTGTAGGAACAGACGAAAGCTTGTAAAAATAATAAGAACTCATGCAACAGAAATTTATAGAAACAAGGATCTTTTCATTCATAAACAGGTTCGGGGTTTTTGTATATTATTTGAATTGTTCGCGACGATGGATTTCTCGCCAATTAAATCATTAACCTTTGTATTTGTTTTTTGTATTAATAATTCATGAATATATATATATATATATATATATATATATATATATATATATATATATATATATATATATATATATATATATAATAATATATATATATGTATAACGATATAATTGTTATATATATATATATATATATAAAATAAAAAGAAAGAACGGTAAGATATATAATCCGGTGTTCTTATGGACATTTTTATTTTTACAAAATAGTGCTCAATATAAATTTACAGAGCATTAATATTATAAATTAATTGATTTAAAATATGTTTTTTTTCGCTAGACAGTTCTAACCATGTTTCAAAAATGGAAACTGAAAGCTCCGAATTTAATTTTGTAATTAAATTAAAGACATTAGTTCCATTTCATCCTCCAGCGAATTTTGGAGTAACTTTTTAAAATTACTGGGTTTTAAAGACACAGCAAAAATCAGAATTCACGTTTCCAAGAATACAGAGAAATCCAATTCAACCAGACAAGGGGTGTTAGCGTGTTCATTATCGCTAGATTTTGATGTATCTGTTATTAGTTACGTTTTGGTAGGGGTAGGGATGTATTTTTCAATGAAATCTGACATCCGTTAAATGCATGTCGTTTGGATTTTTTTTATAAAATTTTTTATTGTTAACGGCAAAAATTCTTACGGCATTTTTTTCTATTTGTATATTTTAAAGATTTTTGCTGGGTGTTTAGGATAGAATACGTTTTATTTAACTACGATTTGAAAATTATTTTCACTTTTAATTTTTAATATACTATATTTCTTTTAAGAACAAATAAATGTATTAGAATACCTTACAGTATGTAGAATTATTTTCACATCTAGTATAAGTATGTATATTATAAGGTAACAATTTTTAAAAAAATTATATTTAAATATTATTTAAGTAAAATTTATGACAATGACGGCAAAAAATAGCTAATTAATTTCACTGATTTAGTAAACTTTTATTTTTTATATAAACCTAGTAATATATTGTTTCTCATGTAAGTACAAAGGACATGGGTCATTCAATGGCTTACATCTTCTAGCTTTTCATATTAATTTCATTTTACTGTAGGTGTTTTATTGGATTCTTTTAAGTGCTTGTAGTACTTTGAGGGAGGTCTTTAGGTTAGAATACGTTTTATTTAATTACAATTTTAAAAGATGTTTAGGTTAGAATTCGTTTTATTTAACTACAATTTTAAATACAACTTTAAAATATTTTCACTCTTAGTTTTAATAGACTATATTTCTTTTAAAAGAAGTAAATGTATTAGAATTACTTACATTAAGTAAAATTATTTTTCCATATCAAGTATAAGTATGTATATTACGATGTTTAGAATTTTATATTTAAATATTATTTAAGTAAAATTTATGACAGTTACGGCAAAAATAGCTAATTCATTTCTCTGATTTAGTAAACTTTATTTTTTCTTTTATTTATTTATTTTTTTTATAAACTTAGTAATAAATAGTTTCTCATGTATGTACAAAGGACATGGGTCATTCAGTGGCCTACATCTTCTAGCTTTTCATCATAATTTCATTTTTCTGTAGGTGTTTTATTGGATTCATTTAAGTTTCGGTAGTACTTTGAGAGAGGTGTTTAGGTTAGAATATACTTTATTTAACTACAATTTTAAAAGATGTTTAGGTTAGAATTCGTTTTAACTACAATTTTAAATACAACTTTAAAATATTTTCACATGTTTAAAAAAAACAAAAAAAAAAAAAAAACAAGTAAATGTAATAGAATTACTTACAGTGTATAAAATTATTTTTTCACATTAAATATAAGTATGTATATTACCTGGTCGCACTTTTTAAATTTATTTATATTTTTAAATATTATTTAAGGAAAATTTTTGACAATGACGGCATAAAATAGCTATTTCATTTCTCTGATTCAGTAAATTTTTATTTTTTATAAACTTAGTAATATATAATTTCTCATGTATGCACAAAGGACATGGGTCATTTAATGATCTACATATTCTAGCTTTAGCTTTTCTTATTAACTTCCATTTTACTGTAAGTGTTTTATTTGATTCTTTTAGGTGCCAGAAGTACTTCGAGAGAGATGTTTGATTTTTTATATTTATTTATCCTAAATGAACTTTGATGTTGGTTGAATGTTTTTTTGAACTCATGTCTAGTGCAACCTATATATATTTTTATGTTTTCAGGATTTTCAATCGAAGGGATATTGCATTGGTATACTAATGATTCAGTGCAACATTTATTTTGTACAGGGCAATTATGAGGGTTTCTATAGATACATAATTTTTGTTTATTTTCATCAGTTTTTATTTTTAGATTTCCATTGTCTAAATTTTTTGGTTTTGGTATAAGTGTTTACTTAAGATATTAGCGTTATGTTTCTTAATAATTTTTTCTACGTTTTCTGTACAGCTGTAACTCAATTTTAGAGTGTTTTTATTGAAAATAATACTTTCACTAGGAAAATGCTTGACTATTAATGCGAGGAATTTTTGTCCTAATTTGTTCTTTACCATTTGGTTGTATGGGGTCGTATACCAAATTATTTTTCTACATCTGTTTTTTCTCTGCTTTCTATTTTCATTTTTTATATAAGTTAGTTTTGGGTTTTTGTAGCCACTCTCCTTTAGAGCTTTATTATAGGAATTGATATGCTCATCGGAAATCTTGTCATTTGCTGAATTTGTACTTATTCTTTTACTGATAGATAACGGTATATGCTTAATTATAGATGGGGGTGATTTGATTTAGGTATATATAAAGGATTGGTGCTGTTTTTTTTATAAGGTGTGTATCTATTTTTATTTACATCTAATAATAAAATTTTATAAAAAAAAATCCAGACGACATGCATTTAACGGATGTCAGATTTCATTGGAAAATACATCCCTACCCGCCAAAATAAATTTTTCCCATCTTTCGGTGACCTTTTGTCATATTTCAGAAAGCTGTATATTCCATCAAAGAAAAACGAATCCACTTTTGTTTAGATTCAGGAAACAATTGACAGAACAAAGCATGTTCGATGCAATGAAACAATTGAGAGTCTAAGTGGGATCATCCAATTGTAGAAAAACACCATAGTAAGAATGACTTTGTAGCTCTGTGATTGTTTGTTGCATCGTATTTTCAGCGCTGTCGAATTCTGAAGTTTTCCCTGGTGTTATTCGTCCTTGAACTCAGACTTACCTTTTTAAAATTTCGGAGACCATTTCCCGAATTTGTTTTGCCTCGTGAACACCGGATTTGTCTCGGGGTATGATTATTTTGTACATATACACACGCATTTGATTAAGTACTGCTGTTTTCCCTGGTTGTTCTAAGCTCAAATTCTGGATCAGTTAGTAAAATCCACATATTGTGGTTGAGTGGAATGTGAAGCAGTTCAAGATATCCTGTAGTATGATGTCCGGAATGAGACGATCGACCCCCGCGAATTGAATGAAAACGTTTGCTTCTAAAGAGAACTAGACAGTATAAAGATCAAATCCTTGTGACTATAGAAACCAAAGTAAGGACAACATTTTGAAAACAAAAACACGATCCACGTTACCCTGTTGTAGGAGCACCGAATATACTGCAGTGTGTCTGGGGCAAGATAACATTCTTTAGGTTGGCTTTTGTTGTCCTTCTTCTTGATTGGTTGTCTTATCAAAGCTAAAGAACCCAGTCAGCCCTATTTACGAAAGTTTAAATTTAAAGCTTTCTTTCTTGACTGATTGCCGACCAAGAATAGCTGCATTGCTATTTAACCTATAGTTAGCGGAAGATAGATTCATAACTTTTCCAAGGCATTAGTGCGAATTGAACAAACAGATTTGGTCAGAATTTGAACTCCGCATGCAGATTCCACTTTCCGTGCCAATAACTGTTACATTAACCGTGCATCACGAATAAAATTGAAAATGATTGTACTTTCTGTAAACTTTTTACTTTAGCTGTATACATATATATGCATTCTCAACCATACATTTGTATACACTCATACACTCGTCGCTTTTTAAATACGTAAAATTTCGATTAATATTATACATATCCTTCTGATGTCAGTCTAAACTTCTTTTTTCATGATACAACATATTTATACTAAAAATATTATATTAAAAGAAGTTTTAAATTATGATGCCTTTTGCAGACGAATAAGGTTTGAAAGTAAGTTATTTTTAAATATATGAAAATATCAAAAATTAGTTCCATTTATTATAATTGTTTTCATTTATAGCAAAGGATTAAGAAAGAAGATCAGTTTCTTATTTAAATTTTACTTTTAATTTAGTTTTATATTCAGGTGGTAAGTATTAAACATAATCAAAAAAATAAGCGACACAAATTGTTTTGATTATATTCAATTGCAAAATTAAATATAACTTTTTTCTTGTTTTGACGACACGGGTAAACTAATCGTCGAATAAAAAGGCAATTCATTTCAAGTAAATCTTCAATTCTCTCTGTTATGAATGATGAGGAAAAGCGAAATAATAATAATAACTAGCAGTAGAGCCCGGCGTTACCCGGGGATATAACAGTAAGAGATAGATCAAGTATCCACCATCATATAGACTGAAAAATAAAATTGACAAAGATTATTGTTAAAGGTTGTCTTAATTAGTTTTTTTTTGTTTTTTTTTTTACGATTTGTTCAAACCCAAACTCAAACAAAAACATTGACAAACAATATTAGTCTCTACCGATTGAATAGAATTTTATTATAAACAATTGTCTTGAAAATGGAATGTTTAAAGCATTCTGAATGTAAAAATAAAGAAAAAAGTGTGCAAGACAATAAGAAACACTACATGCCAAAAAAAAAAAAAAGTGAAGTTTTGTTGAAATCGGTTGAAAAATGTAGGTAGCCTTTCTGTAATCTTTTAGTTTTACAATTTATGATTTTTACTTATTGAATACAGTAAAAAAATTGCATATTTTGCTTGTGGTGATTCATAATTAGAATTCTGATTTGAATATATTTTCCACTCGTTGTTTCTAATACAAAAAATATTAACTTTATTTGGGTTTATTAATTATGATCTAAAATCTTATTCATTTAGTAGACTTTTATGTAATAATAATTTTACAATTTATGATTTTTACTTATTGAATACAGTAAAAAAATTGGACACCATGTGTATTTAAAGTAGTTTCCGGTTATTATTTTTAGTTAGGACTTGTTTATGTTTAGATTTCATTATCTTTCCCTGAAGATAAAGAATTTATCCGATGTTTGTATTCGTACAATCAGTAGAGATCGTTAGATTATTGTTTAAGGTTGACGGACATGCATGTCTTAATTAGTTTTTTTTTTATTTTTTATTTTTTACGAATTGGTCAAACCCAAATTCAAACAAAAACATCGTTTTCAATCGTTATGAGTCTCCCGATTGAATATAATTTTATTATAAATAATTGTCTTGTAAATGGAATTTTTAAAGCATTCTGAATGTTAAAGATAAAGAAAAAAGTGTGCAAGAGAATAAGAAACACTACCTGCCAAAAAAAAAAAGTGAAGTTTTGTTTTATCGGCTGAAAAATATAGGAAATCCGCTCCCATATTTAAAGGAACCCCCACACACAAACAACCCGATATGAGTTGTCCCCCTTCCATTTTCACGATGTCTCTTAATCGTGTTTTCAAATTGATTTTGTGCAAAAACAATTATATTTTTCCCATTTTTGGTGCTGTTAGAACCACCACAAGGTAATTTTATGTAGTCCTGTGAAGTTTTGTTGAAATCGGTTGAAAAATGTAGGAAATCCGATCCAATATATAAATGTTACACACACACACACACACACACACACACACACACACACACACACACACACACACACACACACACACACGCGCGCACACACACACACACGCACACACACAGACACACGCACACACAATCTGCGTTTTATAATAAGTAAGATAATAATAATAATAATAATAATAATAATAATAATAAAAAAAAACTGTTGCAACGTTACATGATTCCAGTTTAATTTGTTGTTTACATTATCGTTTCTGATATTCTCCTTGTCTCAGAATCTTTGAAAAGAATTATGGTTGACATTGTTATTATACAATGAGTCTGTTAATTACATTTTTGTTATTTTTATCAAAACGTTTCGGCCGCTCTAACCCTTCGCATGAATATATATATGTGTGTGTGTGTGTGTGTGAGAGAGAGAGAGAGAGAGAGAGAGAGAGAGAGAGAGGGCGAGTGAAAGAGAGAGGATGGAAAGTGGATAGTTGGGAGTTACAGTTGAATGAAACTCTTCCTTTGCATTCGGCATCATTAGGAAGAATTTTTAAACTAGCAGTGTTCATTCTTATCATTTTGCTATTTAAATTGTTTAAAAGGTTGTTCTGCTTTGAATATTATATTTTAAAAGTTGGCTAATATGCACTGAAATGCATGATATATTATCTATCTATCTATCTATCTATCTATCTATCTATCTATCTATGTTCACATCTATTTCAGTCTATTGATATTTATCTCCGAATTGCTAGACACGCACCTACGCGCACTTCTAAAGTCACACATGGGAACCTGGCATCGAAACAAGCGATCCCATCTTGGTCATTGGCGCCTGATTACTCAACGCAAGGTCGCCTCTATACGCTACGGTCGATGTTTAAAAGGCGGAATCCTCACGCAATTCAGTCCAGCTGATAAAGATACTGATCACTTTGTCGGCGTTTTAATCTAAAACCTGCCTAGCGCACCTATAGAATATGTTTTCTCATTCATTCGGGCGATTCGCACTTAAAATCACACACCTTCAATTACAAGAAGAGATTTCTATCGTAACAAGGGCAAGTCGCTGTTGTACATATTAATGGTTACATCTATCTTTTTACCTATTTTGTCATTGTCTCTTAATCGAGAGAAAAAAGGAAATGCACTTTAAGGGACAATATTATGTAAATTCAACGATAAAACAGATCAAGCAAGAAGTTTTTCCCAAATAATTATATTTTATATTTGCTCATGAAAAAAAAACAAAAAAAAAACAGCAAAAAATCAAGAAAACAAAAACAAAAACAAAAACAAAACAAAAACAAACAAAAACAAAAGGAACAAAAAACTCAAAAAAAAAAAAAAATAAAACGATGCGTTAAATCATTCAACTCAGTCTTGGACTAAAACAATAATGAAGATGAAGATAATCTAAACTAGCGTTTCTCGATCGGTACACCCAGGCGCACTGAAAGGTAACTAGTTGTGTCCCATGTTATCAGAAGAATAATTTATGAATTATTTTTATCTTTAGAAAATCTTTAAAAACCTAGAGATACCAAGCACATTGCTTCCATGTCTAAGTCAAACCTTTGTTATTTGATATTTTAAACTGGATTTATTTATCTTTAAGTAGGAGTGGATAATTCTTTCCCTTTTGATTTCCTTAAAGGATTTAAATCAGCCATTATTCTTTATAAATCCCTGTAAATAAAAATTGTACAGCTAATCTTTTGGGTAATCTTAAACCAAATCCTTCATATTTTCAAATTTCATGGGTAATTTTCCTTATTAAAATTTAGTGTACTCCAGAGTTTTAGTTATTTTACAAGTGCGTTCTGAAATGAAAAAAGAAAAAAAAGATTGAGAAACACTGGTCTAAATGATTCGTTAAATATTAACAATGACCCAGCATTAAAGTACATTTAATTACTTTAATTATTTATATGTAGATACGCGAGCATTTACACATTGTGATAATTATGAAATCAATGATTGTTTATATGTGGGAAAATGTTGATGGATATGCTGTACATGGTCATAAAATGACAGTACGTAAATTTACAAACCACCATCTTACTCAAAACACAACTTAACTCACTGAGGCTTATTTAAGCCAATAGAAATGTCACGTGAATACACACCTCCGTTTGCATCGATGCTTCACTCTGAACGCAGCACACAACAGTCTGGTCGCACGCACATTCCTATTTTGTTGGTTCGTATGCAACAAAAAAGAAGAAAGAAAGAAATGTTTTCGTCGTGCGCCATGTTCTCTCGCCTATCAATCAGCCAAGTCCATCAAGGAGGTCAGTGCCGAGGAATCAACAAACAAGCATACGAATACAAAGGATCTTTGCCCTCACGCCACTTCCGGCGGCTTCGTGAGTGATTGGAGCCCTTTCACCTCTGCATATTTGTTTGCAACTGTCAAAGTGCGCACGGAAGAACCAGTCCTTCCGGAAATGTTATGCAGAGAAATCCGCAGTTCTCCCAAATTCTTTCTAATTAGCAAGAACAGAAAGAGCAAAATGTTTGGTAAAATCTTACTTTATTTATCCGGACAATATAAACTTCTTTAAATAAAATTATTCAAATTTTCAAAATTACAGTAGTCGAGACATTTTACACGCATAGTGTAGAGTATAATTTAAATCAGTTTTAAAATAAAAAATAGGATATCATTTCTTCAATAAGCATTATTGCTGCCAGACTACGCGCGCGTATTTCGAATTTTGCTTTGGTTAGGGGTTAATATTTTTTTTATTGCTTTTTGACGGGAGAGTATACAGAATAAAATTTGTGTTCTGTTTAGATCTTGAAGAAATTTAACAATTTATATAATGGCTAAATAACGTAATCGGCAATGGCCATTTCAGAGAAGCGCAATTTTAGAAGCTGCGTGTTTTCATATTAAATTACTATTATAGATATAAGTCAATATTTTTACAATGAAACTGATATTACCCCAACCGATGTTGGTAATATTTTCAAGCTATATGATAAATATATCATGTACATTTCAGCTTATCTATTTTTTTAGAAATATGTATTACTTATTTGGTGATATGAGATTTTATTGTGTAACTCGAAGCTTGTTTATCATATTGTAAATAGATAGATATTAATATAGTTAATTGCGAAAACAAAAGGAAATCGAATACATTGGGAGGATAAGAACAAAAACAGAAACTAGCTTCAAGAATGTGGTAAAGCGATTTATATAAAATATTTGAAGAAGCTGCTATTGTTAATGTAAACAAAGAGAAAAGATGCAGAATATTCACAACATTAGCTGAAGGCATGAAACCTAATGCCTTTAAATAAACATCACAAAGAAAAAGTGGGATGGAGTAGTTTATGAAAACTGATTTCTCAATAGTAATTATAGTGATGAATTTATAGCTACATTGGATCTAGTGGTTGGGTTAGAAGTTGGATCTTTCATGAAAATAACCAAACTAACACGACTTAGAAGACAACAGTGGAAAATTAGACTAATTTTGGGAGGGGCGAATATTGTAGATAGTATAATTATAGGTCCATTCAAATTTGATTAACAAGACATTTTTGAGTTGTAAAACAATAAAATAACAATTTATTAAGGTGTATGCATCATTTTGGATTTATTGATAAATAGAAACGTTACATGATTTCCCTCAAACAAATTATTATCAGTATTTTTTTTTTTAAATAAGGATAGATATTATAAGTTTTATGCCATATCGCTCTACGAGTTCTGCTAGAACTATCTAAGTCAGTACTACCTGCCGCATGGTCGTGTCATCGGCGATTAAACGGGTTTCCCTACCAGTCTTTTCTGGTAAGGAGAGTGGCTAGATACCCTTGCATGATTAATAATGTTAAGAGCGGATGAAGCTTTTTGTAGCATCAACGGCCATTGAAGCATAATGAGATATATATGATATGATATTTCTATATAGTTTCTTTAAAAATAACGCCATTCTTTAAGAATAATAAATATAACATTATAAGATTATAGTTTGTTTCTGTTTGGATAATGTGCGAGCAAAAATTTACAATATTTAATAATAATAATAACAATAATAAGCAAACAACATTCTTCCACTGGAACAGAAGGGTGCAGAGGAGGTTCATATGGCTTCAAAGATCAACTACTGATAAACAAAATGATCCTAGAAAATTGCAGGAGACGATGTAGAAAGCTTTGCGCAGCGTGGATTGATTATCGTAAAGCCTTTGATAGTGCCACACTCTTGGAAATGTACAAAGTCTCCGCTGTGGTAGTAAATTTCCTTAAGCACAGCATAGGTATGTGGAACACCATATTATGCTTAAATCACATCAGAGGCACTGCTATTTCCTACCAACTGAATATCTGACGTGGAATCTTTCAAGGAGACTCCCTGGCACCTCTTTTGTTTTGTTTGTCCTTTGATCCCCCTTACGCATGAACTAAACAACAGTAGCTATGGTTACAGACTAAACAAAAAAAATATTCAATCACCTACTCTATATGGAAGATCTCAAACTCTTTGCCAAAGACGACAATGAGTTGAAGGACCTCCTCAATATTGTTAAATGTTTCAGTGACGATTTAAGTATGGGCATCGGATTAGATAAATGTACAAAAGTAACATTCAAGAAAGGGAGAATTACAGAAACACCTTCAATAGATTTAGACTTTGTCACAAAGATTAGGAAACTGAAACAAGATGAAGCCTATAAGTACCTAGGAATTAGCGAAGGAGATGGTATACAACATACCCAAATGAAGAAGGTAAGTACTCCAGGCGTGTGCGTCTGGTACTGAATTCAAAACACAGAATTTCAGCCATAAACACTGATAGGATAAGATAAGACCTTTTACAATTTTAGGGACTACACAATACACACAAACAGAAACAATCAAAGCTAACTGCCCAGACATTATTATTAGAGACCGCAAACAAAAAAAGTGTCTCCTTATTGCTATGGCAGTCCCTGCAGATTCAAAAAGCTATCAGAATATAAGCACCTTGAAATCGAAATCTCAAAAATGTGAAACATGGGAACATCAACAATCCCTGTTGTAGTTGGAGTCCTCGGATTGGTTAGAAAAGATTCTAGTAGACTCATTGAAGAGATTCCTGGAAACCCATGCCTTAAGGAAATACAAAAAAATGTTCTCACGAGTACAGCCCACACATTATGAAGGGCTTTATCTATATAAAATATGTGCGTGTGTGTTTTTTTAATTGGTCAGTGGAAAATATCATGATGCCATTTCTAACCTTATGTTTCTGGTTGGGACCCAGAAAGAAATGTGTATACAACAGAAATCAAAGGAAATAAAATAATAATAATATTGTTTTACACTGTATATTTCTATCTAAATTGCCAATGCTTCAAACTTTTGCACACACCTATGTTTTTATGTGCATTCGAGAGAGTGTCTATATATGTGTATTAATGTGTGCATGACTGTGTTTGTTGTTATCACTAAATCATTATACCTGGTAGGAATCGTTAGATATATTTGAAAACACCAATACCTGCATCAGACATTTGCAGAAAATAAATACCTTTCAGCTGACTGACGTTTCTCAGCCTTCACAGCACATGGTATTTTCATGCAGATGTACTCTCTCTCTTTCACACATACACACAAACATATATATATATATATATATATATATATATATATATATATATATTAATAATAATAAATAAATACTAATGAGCCAGGTACTACCTATCTAGGTTTCACCTCATGGGATCATCACATGTAGTGAAACATAGGTAGGTAGTATCTGGCTCATTAGGATTTATTTATTTTAATTTTGCTCTACTTAGTGTATTGAGCACTCTTGGTTTTAACTTATTACTCGTTGTTTTTTTTCTTTGTACCAGAGATTTAAGGAACTGGACGATTTCTCTCGCCCTGTTCGGAGGTCTTTTTTTCATCTTTCCTCGGATGCCAATTTATTAAAAACTTGTAGAATGCAGGTTTTTTCACCCACCGAGTATATATATATATATATATATATATATAAACTGGCCACTTAAGTACCCGTGAACAAATGTTCTTTTATGCAAATTTCTAATCAACCGATAATATGGAGCCAATTGAATGGATATAGTCACTTAATCATGGTCATATCGACCTGCATTAGTATGGGAAAGAAAGGCAAATTAAGTGACTTCGAACGTGTAAAAAGTCCGAGTATTTTATAAACTGCTCATCTACTAGGATTTTCACGCAGAAATATAGATAAAATCCATTGATTGGCAATATGTGAACAGAAATCCATTGTTGATGAATGAGGTTGGTGGAGAATGGCCAGACCGATTCAAATTGATAGAACAGCGACAGTAGATGAAATAAGCAGTCTTTCAACACGCCGATCCCTGAAGAAGATGGGCTATAGCAGTAGAAGGCCACGCCGATCCCCATACCTGTCAGATAAGAAAAAGAACTGAGGTTATAATTCGCTAAGGATCACAAAAATTAGAAAACAGAAAACATTCGACATTCGAATGATAGAGCCAGAGTTTGGCGTAAAAAATATGAATGTATGGATCCACCTTGTCATTTATCAACGGTTTAGGTTCGTAACGGTACTGTTATGATATGGGGGCGTATTTTCATGGCACACATTGAAACTATTAGTACCAGTAAAATATCTTTTAAATACCGCAACTAACCTGGATATTTTGGCTAATCACATGCGTTAATTTATGGTTATATTGCACTCATATTCTCGTATTCTTCGAATCTTGGATGCAATAATAACAGTATGGACCCAAATTTCGAAAGAGTACTTCCAGATCATTGCAAAATGAAATGAAGTGGTTCTAAAGGCAAAAGGGCAGCCAGACGGATACTAGAAGAATATATTTAATAAAGTGACTGGTGTGTGTGTATATTCTGCAAACACATGCCCCGTAAATATGGAGACGCAACTGCATATGCATAAACACTTACACCAATTAAGCACTGATAATTCGTATCATAGCAGTTTTACAAACCGTTTTTAGTGAATTCGTTCGATGGCAGAAGAAAAGTAATCTTCTACGATTGAAGAAATAGTCGAACAAATCTGGGTGAAGATATATAGGAGTGGAGGTGGCTAGAGAGTGGTCAGAAAAGCCGAAGGCATACGTATTTGTTTAGGTTTCAGTTTGTTCTTTTTTGATTTGTCAGTAGCGATGGCTTCACATTTGACCTTGCCCGGCCAAGGGTACACGTCACCTTGGCCAACCCGAATGTATTTCTAGCGTGAAGGTATTCTGTTAATTTTGATATAGAAGATGGTTTGATAGGAGTTCCCCACCCCCGTGTCGTGTGATACGTCAATGGCCAGCGGAACCACAGTTATAGATCTCGGCATATATACATCTGAACATAGTGAAATAGATAGATAGATAATAATATATATATATATATATATATATATATATATATATATATATATATAAACAAACTGAGATAGTAACAAAATGTGATAGCTGGTTAGATGAAGATTAGAAAAGAGAGGGAATGTACAAAAAAATTGAGTATATGATGAGAAGAAAATACAGATGTTTACGAGACAGACAGACAGAAAGAAAGAAAGAAAGAAATAGAGAGAATTAAAGAGAGGAAGAGAGTATTTGAGAGAGAAAAGAAGAGAGAGAAGAAGTATTTGAAAAAGTTCAGAACGATTTTACTAAAGAGCGCGTGTTCAATGAAAGAAAAAGAAAAAGAAGTTCAGCAAGACATAAAAAAAATAAAAAGGGAAGTCGTCATAATCTATAAGAAAATCTAAGACGTCATTAAAAAGATGCGGAAAAGAAGGAATGTAATAGGAAAGAAAAGGTAAAAGAAAACTGAAACAAACAGTAAAAATAATCTTTCGAAAGAAACACAGAGAGAGAGAGAGAGAGAGAGAGAGAGAGAGAGAGAGAGAGGAGTCGAATCTGTCAGACTGTATCAAAATTTTCAACGATCGGGATCTGGGGATGGCGGTCGACTTGTCAGTTGATGCCTGCATGAACAATGGTCTGATAGTGTGAGCCATTCCACTCGTCATTGGCGGCTTATTTCAATATCCTATCGCAAACACGAGGGCATAATTAGCAAAGCAGTTTGTCAAAGTAGCTTATAGCTTTCAGCATCGGCCTCTTCGCGAACCGTCAACGAAAAATGGCATGTACCTTCTCTTGTCTATGTGCATTTTTTTGTTTCCGTGAACGTTTCTTTTTACGCATCTGCGTGTGTTCGTCGATGAGGTTATATGCAGACTGATATTCTAGGACGATGAAGAATATCTTTTAATAGCAGCATGTTGAGTGAGACACACCGTTTGTGAGTTGGGCAGATGTACACGGGCGTTTTTCATGTGTGTACTCAAAGAAATTGGATTTTGAGAAGAAATAAGTTTTAAACCTGGCCTGTTTAGCCAGTGATATTTATATCGTATTGTCAATTTTTATATTTTGTATATGGCATTTGCATATATATAAAAGAGTACGTATGTATATAATATATATAATGCGATTCTATATAGGATTCGGGGTTGTAGGAGAATGTAAAAATTGTACCTCCCCGCCAATAACCCATATTTATTTTTGCTTTTTTTACAGATAGTATAGTGCTTATGAGAGCATAGATGTATCATTGAATTTCTCCATGTAAAATAACTGCGCATTCCTTGACTTTTTCTGAGAGTTTAAAAGACCAAACAGTGCACGGGGGCACTGTTAAGCAGTAATTAATGCGTTTCAATGTGAAAAAGTGCGTCGCCCCCACTGGTTTCAGATTTTTTTTATGAGCGCGGCGCGCAGGCTCTTGCACATCGCTGTACATAGTCAGTGTTCATACTTATGCGAATAAATAGTTTTCAGAAGCTGAAAATTTGCTCTCTCTAACGGTTATCATGCTTCCTGGTTTTATTAATTCAAACGTTATTTTTAGTGGATACCCGCGTTTGACATAGACGCACCGTTCTTTGAATTTTATTTTAAACAGTATGTATTACGTATACTGGCTTGCGAATTCGAGAATACTCAATCCTCGGCAAGATTCGAATCAGCTTTCCTCTTTGTGGGAGAAACGATTTTTTGATCCGACGTGATTTAGACCACTCGGTTACGGAGATGATTACATCCCAGAAAAGTTCTATTTTCTTTTCTAAGGAATACACATTTCCTCATTCAGATCTAAACTCCTTGGGGGTTGCTATGTTCCCTGTATATTTTATATTTTCCATAGAAATACATAGAAACCATTGTGTGAGAGAGAGAGAGAGAGAGAGAGAGAGAGAGAGAGAGAGAGAGAGAGAGAGAGAGAGAGTGTGTGTGTGTGTGTCTTGGAAACACACACACACACACACCCGTATATATATTTTTAGTGAAACTGGAGTAGATTTGAATAGCGAAATTAAATCAGATCATTTTGTTTATTGATGGGGAAATCTGATCTAGGCCAGAAGTTGTATCCATTGAATCTGGGTCATCAGAAGACAATGGAAATTGTCGAAATAATTTTTATCATTAAAAATTAAAATAGATCTGAGTAAGCTAAAAAATAATTGAAGTTCTTAGAATTTTGTTTTCTTGCAAATATTTTTCCATGTCGTCTGTTCAAATTCACTGACTATCAACGCCCTGGATCCTTGCTACCACTTCGGACATATTGTCAATTCTTTAAGTAATGGTGTTAAATGATTGGGCATGACTTCCCGTGAACAGGTTTACATAGAGACAGAAATATACAATAATGTAATAAGAAAACATTTACAGAATCAGATGCAGAGGGCAATAATGTAGAAATATTTAATCCTCTCGCACATGCGTTAACGATTTCGCTTAGTCATGTATTAAAATGGTGCGTAATTAATTAATGTTCATCAACAGATGGTTGTGATTATTAACCACCACTTTTGATGCGCTGTTATTTCTGTAATTTAACTGGTGGTTTGCGATTTCTTTTTCAAATAATGTTTAATTTATGTGCCATGTCCTTTTAGAACGTGGGTAATCATATATCTCCACAACTTCCTCCACAACTTCCTGTCTCTTGTTTCACTAAGTAATTTTTGACCATTTATCCTTCTTCTTTATCCTTGTTCTGACACCCATTCACTTCTTAAGTAGGTTACCCAAGCTTCCCTTTGCATCTTTTGCGTACAATATATTTTGTGAGTGTTAAATTATCCAATTATCTTTCATCATTATGAGCCCCAGAATTTTTCAATTAAGTATTAGTACAAATATTTTAATTATTTATTTTCCAGGACAATTAATTTCTGAAAAAACAAAATAAAAAAAACAAAACAATCGATATCATCAGGATTATTAAGATGAGTTATTTAAAATATTAACGTCAAGAATAAGCCCTTGCCTTCGATTACAAATACTTGAATTGTAAATCGGTATCTCGACGTGGAAGAATGGACGGTGAGCACGCAGATAACATCAATTTAATTATGCCCGGCTAATGATTTATTTCTTAATTAGTCAATTCTACCTACCTACCTACCTACCTACCTACCTACCTACCTACCTACCTACCTATGTAAATGATGAAACTGCTAATAATAACAATGATCATGATGATGATAATATTAAAAATGTGTAAGTCAAAAAATAACTAATATATACAAATGACAATAGTGCCCAATAATGCATATTCAAATGAAGTCCCCCATCACATAAAGTTTGTCACGAAATGACGTGCGTCACGAAGGAAAAAAAAAGATACTTTAAAAAGAAAAAGATTCTTTTACCTTTTATCAGAGTAGAGTCCATGGTAGGAGCATAACAACTAAGTAAAGTGATATACTTATTCTTACAGATAGGTAAGCGAAGAGACATTAGTCTGTCAGAAATACCAGCTGGAAGTGATTCCAGTTGTGACACAAGATCGTTTCTGATAGCAAATCCTACGCCAGATTCTCTTTTCGCAGATTCAGGTCGTCCTACCCAGAAGAAGGTGTATGTACTTTCCAGTTCTTTGTGTTGTCCTCTGTCTGGAAGTCTGGTTTCTGATAGAGAAGTAATACTGATGCTGTTCTGTTTAAGTAATCATGCAATAATTGCTGTTCTGCGTTCAGAGTTTTTCTTATTGTCCTGAAGAGTCCTTACATTCCAAGATGCTATGGACATGTTTGCTTCATTTTGATTTTCTGAAATTTCGGATGCAGAATTTGGATGGCTAGCCACATGCACCTTATAACAGGGTCATGCTCGGACATGCAATTTTTAGGTCGCCATTTATTGACCCTTCCTCATAAGAGGAAAGCAGTGCCAACCCTAAATAGGTCTGCTTTGTTTTGAGAGGAGGACAGGAAGTGCAACAATGGCCGATTTTGTGCTGCACAACGGACATCTACCTCTCATCACCTCAAACTAAAGCCTGCCAGTGGCATCCTCCACCTGTCCCCGTCGCTATCTCTTCTTCGCTGTCCTGCATGTATTTGTGTTGAACTATTAGCCATCCAGCTACTGATCAATCTGCAGTAACATTTGTTTAAAGTTTATATATATATATATATATATATATATATATATATATATATATATATATGTGTGTGTGTGTGTGTGTGTGTGTGTGTGTGTTTATCTCTATCATGATTTGATGTGTATCTGCGTACTATAATTTTAGTGGCTATTTCACCTTGTTTATAAGCAGGTAAATAAGCAGACAGGTTAGCATAGTTTGTGAGACAGTCATACAAATCATTAACATGCAATAGGTACGCACCCGCATATATGTATAAAATTAATTTCTAACAATTGGCTGTCCGATTTTTAAATTGACACCATTTTGACAGAGTATGAAAATTTTCTAAAATAATTCTGGGGGAATTTCTGTAGCTGGAAACTGAGAAAATTTTAAGTTGCTTATGAAAAAAACGGTGTATTGCTTCATCATTAGATATGATTATATCACCATCACCAGTGATGATCATATCACATTTAATTAAAAAATAACTTTTATTTTGTGCCGAGTAAAAAGAGAATTTTCACCGGAAGCTATTTCCATATTTCGGAGTTTTTAATAATGTCTTTAAATGAGTTGAAACTTCAAGTGCTGTTTATGCATTTTGCCTTACAACTTCCACCAATTTATTAATTTTCAAATTTCAAAATCTTCCAGCGACTTTTTTGTCCTTATTGCCAAAATCTCCTTTCAAGCATGTGATTGCTCCTGCATCATTAATGTAAATGTCAATGGTCCTAATCTAAATTGTGTTAAACATTTCCTTGATTGAATATTAAGAATGAACAATGTAGATTGCGTGAGGAAATTCACCAAGATATAATTATTATATTTCCGCAAAAGCATTCACAGAGATGCAATAAATGCTGGATTAACAGCAAAGCTTTCTTTAATATTGTGTAATATATGGCGCTGCTAAATTTTGCATCAACCCAACATATATATATATATATATATATATATATATATATATATATATATATATATATATATATATATATATATATATATATATATATATCTCTCACGCAGCACATTTTCATCAATGACGCAGGCGACATATGTTACTAAGTGAATTTAACGAATCTGACTGAAATTCGAACTCGGCTTTTTAATTTCTCACACCGAAACGCTATTTATTACATCACCCGCACATTCGAAAGTGGTCGGGGAAAAACAACACTATGGATGGATAATTTCTTCACACACACAGTCTTCAAAAATAGAAAACTCGTAAGGACAAGAAAAATAAAAGATATTCCTTATTCGTCATTTTAAGATAACATGCGTAAAAGCAGGTTTGATGCCCAAAATACTTAATAAGCACACACACACGCACACACACACACACACATATATATATATATAACACAAATTATTATTAAATGATGTTATTAAAGATAGAACTCAGATGTAATGTTTCACTATCATTGTCGGACATATATGAAAAGAAAAACAGAGAGCAAGAGATTTCTATTTTGTTAGTCTTGTGCACGGAATAACACACATGCGACCCGCGTCACTGGTGAGAATATTTTATGAAAAATAACACCAGTTGACGCCGAGATTTCACGAGACAGAGATAAAACCGTCTTTAACCTTCCCTTTGTTTTCTAGTTTCGTTTCAAAATGCTTTTCTAGGCAAAGAAATAGGAGAAGACCTCAAACGTACAATCAGTGTTTGGATCCATTGTCCGCTTCAAACGCAGTCTTAAATGGATAAACATTCGCATAATCGGAATGCACTTGTGGCACACTTCAACTGACCCGCCATTACGAAGCAAAGTTTATATGACGTCATCGAACAAATGCATGTCGGTAAATGGTCGTTTTCTAGACATGAACGTCACGCTGTATACAGATCTAGTTGCCTCTGTTTTCGCACGCATGTGCGTACACACACAAGCATATAAAGATAAATATAAAAATTGTTAATTTTTTATATCACTGAAATATTTAATCTCGGTTTTAATTTAAATCATTTCTCAAAAATCGATTTTTATTTCCACTGATGAAGTTCAGGGACTGTTCATTGTAATGTCGATAATTTTAATCCACATAAGGACGAACCATAAATTCAGAAAATTCGTATAAAAATCCTCTGTACGTTGGTTGTGTTTCTACTTCGATTAAATAAACGTGGTTAACATCATTTTTCGATTTTGTTAGCGGTTAGTGTTCACACCCATTTAAAAGTTAATTTTGAATATTGATTTTCAAGGTAGATGAGTTCCCCCAGTTAAGAGATTGAAATACTTGTAAAAATGATTTTAAATCGCTTACCTTTTTAGAAAAAATAATCTAATTTAATTTCCTATTATTTTTAATACCTGCCACGTATCGTCCAGAAAATACGATAATTACTTCATCGATAACCAAACAAGAAACAATTTATAGAAAATTAATTCGGGTGCTCGTAAAATCAGAATAGTTTTTCAATCACCATTGGAAAGGTTCTTCTGTCAGGACATGTGTCTGACATTTATGGAAGTATCCTGGGTGTTCAAATGAAAGCTGGTAGGAACAGTTAACCGTGGTGCGTGTAAATATACATTAAGAAGGTCATCAAGGCGGGTAGATAGTATCAGCAACGAGCGAACGTTCAGAGTTAGACGGTAAGGTAATAGGGATGGAGGCCGAGCGGTCGCAAGGATATCTGATGAAATAAATAGGTCTGGGTAAGAATAGAAAATCGCTACATAAGGAAGCAGGAGAATTCGTTTCTTCTTAAGCAGTTACCTCCATTCACCTGACCCCATAAAGCTTACAAAGTTTGTTTCCAATAAAGACAGACACGATAAGGAGTACTCGTGATAAATCTTCATCGTATGTCTTTAATAAGGTTAGAGGTGAGTGAAGTGAAGAGGTAAAAACACTTTTGGGATAGTGAGTGTCGCGAGGATAAAATAGACAGGTGGCAGCCAGAGTGGAGACAAGTTTCTCTCTTCTCTTTATCACTTCTTTATTCTTCTCCCTCTCTCAATCTGTTCATTATCTATATATCTATAAAATTGTGTTAATATCTATTTCGTTATACACACACACACACACACACACACTCTCTCTCTCTCTCTCTCTCATACGCAAAGAGCTCTGCATGAGCGCGAGGAAATAGAAAATTTATCTCAAAAGCAATAACAATTTCATATGGTAGTGGGTTCGATCTTCACTCGGGGCCAAAATATAGAGTTCCTGTTAAGGTACAAGGTAGAATCATCTAATGTATACATAAATAACCATCACTGATATTCACTGAAAGAAAATAATAAAAAAGGCAATTTCTTGAAGGATGAAGTCGATTTTAATTTTGGTCTTCCATGTATATGTTAGAATGTAGTAGACAGACTGATTATTTTTTATAACATTGCTCTTCAGGAGCTAGGCTATCATAGTTCTCCGCGGTTTCTTTTTTTCTTTATTCTGTGTGAACAACTTCTTGGCTTATAGTTGGACAACTCCAAGATTGGCTGCCACCTAAGGCTAAAAAGCCCAATCTGAACGTCACAGACTAGCCTGGAATTGAACCCACATATCCTATATTTTGAGAAAATTTTCAAGATCTTTGGTCATTTTGTGATTTAGTAACACTCATATCAATGCATTATCTGTAACGCGTTAAGCCATAAAATTCCGTGTCATGGAAATTGGTGTCATACAAACAAATGTCATGCCGTGACTTTTTCTTCGAATAGAACATTTTACAAAGGGGGTCGAATTGTGAGATCTCAAGGATGGTCATTTCGGAGAACTGCTACCCTATGTTCGATGTGAGACGTCGCTGGTGTTTCACTGCTGTCAGTACTGGTCAAATGAATTAGACTAGGTTCAGTATTGAAGCCCACCAAGAACAACGCATTGTAAAGATTTAGTAAAGAAACTGCAAATAATAAGAAAATAAAACTTAACATTTAAGAAATCGAATATTAACTTTTTAAAGAGTGTGTTTGTCGTAAAGTGCTTTGTTGCGTAAGTTTTTTTTCATAAACCCAGTTTCGGCGCAGCGACACAGCAACCTGTATTTTGGTCTGAGAGCTATTTTAGAGTATATCGTAAACACATTCAGTGACAGAGAGGATGCAATTACCACCATTAAGTATATACGTGACACAATAAGTGAAACAATGAAATTAATTAGAAATATTCCAATAATCAATGAATGAAATGATGAATTATTTACATAAATATATGTCTCTTTTGAAATATCTTTTTCAAAGTTGTTTTAGTTGCATAACAACTTTTGAACGGTTTTGGTGACTTGGGCAACCGTGGATAAATTAAATCCCGGTAGTCGACTACGCGGATAGTGAGTTCCTGTTATACATACAGATATGTGTGTGTGTTTGTGTATGTGTGGGTGTGGGTGCGCGCGCGTGTGTGTGTGTGTATGTTACCAAGCCTATCTTCACATTGGTTACCCAGTAAAGAAAAATTTCATGTTATTTCATGTTAGATTACGCACCAAAGCAACACACTCGGTACATAAAGGAAACTTTATTTAGAATTTATTTTTGTATTGTACGCAACCACGTCTTTGCATGTGCATGGGAAAGAGAGAGAGAGAGAGAGAGAGAGAGAGAGAGAGAGAGAGAGAGAGAGTTGGTAGGTAGATGAGTGGGGAGAAAGTGTTTTGAGAATGTTTGGTGTGGGTTTTGGCTTGAAGTAAAGGAGAAGTGCAAACTTTATGACAAGTAGGTAATACGGGAGCGGGTTTTAAAACGTACTTATTGAACCGTAGACAATTAAAAAGTGCAAACTGACGCTCTGATCGGACGATGTTTCAATAAGTTGTCCTCTGAACACAAAACAAGTCAGAAAAATAAAAGAACATGCGCTTTTGCATACTGAGATCTTTTTAAGCGTATAGATACAAATATATAAAAATGTTAAAAGACCGCCAGATATTACGCTTAATGAATCAGATTTAGGAATAGAAAACCAAAGATTGAATTCTACAACTATGAAATTAGATGATCAGGATATGATGTATTCAAAATTTGACCTAAAATCACCTTCTAATATATATATATATATATATATATATATATATATATATATATATATATATATATATATTTTACCCCTAACAAGTGTGAAAGAATAAGTAAAAGTAAAACATTATGAAGAAACAAGAACAATAAAAGAAGAAGATAGTAGTTAACGATTGACATTGAGTTTAAATTTTTGAAGATCAAATTTGTCTGGAAAGCAAGAAGCCAGAAGCGAACTTCACAAGCATGTAGTTCAAGACTGTTAGCATGGAATTAGGTTTACATTTAGTCAATTCAACTCTAAAATGATGAGACATTGTTGCCAATTTAATACTACGCTTCATAAAGTCTAGGTACCATCGCGTCAAGTTCATCAAAACAATTAGGAAAGTATTTATAGAAAAAGCACAGGGAAGATACATTACGGCGGGAGGAAATTGACTGAGGTATGGATGCCATATCAGAACTAATAACATTGCAAATTCTTTTGATTTTATCAAAAATATCTAAATATATAGCAGTATCAGACCATATGTGCATAGACAGAGCATGGATGAATTGTAGACTTATAAATGTGTAAGGTAGATTATGGTGAGAAAAATTGTCTAGCACGACACAGTGAACCAACTTTCCTAGCAGTCAACCTAACCATTGATTTAATTTATGTCAGCAAAGAACGTTAGCTCGAGAAATAGCAACTAGTTAATCTCCATGATGATGGAAGGCAGAAAAGGATCTCTCAAATGATTAATAGAGAGTAATTTTGATTTGGAGGCGTTAAAAGTAATCAGC
This sequence comes from Acanthosepion pharaonis, assembly GCA_903632075.3. Classification (NCBI taxonomy): domain Eukaryota; kingdom Metazoa; phylum Mollusca; class Cephalopoda; order Sepiida; family Sepiidae; genus Acanthosepion; species Acanthosepion pharaonis. Next base: position 1,390,240 of record CAHIKZ030005486.1, on the reverse strand, counting down.
CATTCCTTTCCACAGTTAACAGCAGGTCATTAGGTCATTTTTGAGATGATTTTCAAATTTGTTCAGAAGAAGACCCGTATGACAAACCCTGTCAAATACCTTCGAGATATCCAAAACAATAGCACAAGCTTCACCATTCTTATCTAAAGCATGATAGACTCTTTCAGTAATAATCGTTAATATATCCACAGTTGACTCAGAGAAGCGAAATCCATATTGTTTATCTGAAAGAAGCCCCTGCCCTGAGTTGAGATGATTAACCAATTCAGAGTTGATTAGGGTCTCTAGTACTTTACCAAAAAGATGTAGAAGGCTAATAGTCCAGTAGTTAGAAGGATCAAATGGTCACACGAGATAAGCCATAAAACACGGTACAGTTGTCCAACAGGGGACAACGGTACTATGTTAAGCGTTTTGTAGTCATATTCATAAATTTTACTTAATAATTATCCTAAAGCGCAATATTAGGGTGCTGGCAAATTGAATCTACTAAATCCATAAAGCGACTTTCTTTTTCTCAATATATTGGTTTTTTTTTCAATATATATATTCTGATATAATGTTCATATTTTCTTGGTTTAAGATGATAACTGGGAAATTTTCAAACACATTCATTTTTCCCTTTCCAAAATAATAGTTTATAATTATAGTTTATATATATGGAAGAAAGAAGGCATCTGTTTAAACAGGGGTTTTTAACATATTTTCGTGGATGGCCACTTTCAAAAATTTAAGTGGAAAAGAGGGCCGGTCATTTTCAAAATGTCTTTTTTTTAGACAGAACACAATATTTTTAACGTACAAAGACTGATTGTAACAACAACTTGTATATATGCATTTTCACATTTTTATTAAATATGGCATATGAATACATAATTTTATTAATGTGACATTTGAAATTTTTTGTTTTAACACAACTTTGCAATGTCAGCTTTGTAGTGGCAGCACGTCACTGACTCGCCAAATTATCATCAGTCAGCCGACTTCGGTATTTGGTGTTTGTAAGCTTCATCCTTGAAAAAAAAAACTGTTCCCAGCAATTGTATTGTTAACTCTGTAGACCCCCTGTATCGTATAGGGCTACAGCCTCACCACCTTGGGGCTTGCTGCTGTGGTTTCCATAGCAAGTAGCTTTAGACGGAGTGCGGTGCATCTGCTATAGTTTAGACAGAAATAAATGTGAGAAATTTATTTCAGAGAGCCACTCGTGTATATATATATATATATATATATATATATATATATATATATATATGTGTGTGTGTGTGTGGAAAAATTTCCATCAAAAAACAGTTTTTATCTGTGTATTTAATCTGTAGTTTTCAGAAATGAGTACTATGAACTTTTTGCACACTTAATCTATACACGAAATACTATTCTCAAATTTACGCAAATTTATTTGAACAGCGTGAACCAAATATTATACAAACTTTTGCCGTTGCAGTAACTTTTGTGAAACAGTGTGCAAACAGACAATTTCGAGGCAGATAGTGAAAATTAAGTGTTTTTGTAAGTCATTTGTATGATCATTGCTTAAATATTTCGGTTGCACCTCGTATATGAGATGAATATGTATAAATTGGCTCTAGTTAAAGCTAGGGTCTCGTCGATGTTCATCTCTTATCAGGGACTAATTGTGCCGTTTTCGTCTGCAGCACCCACTCCCATGCCGGCCCCTTTATGGGACAACACAGTGACGCTCTCGAGACTCAGATAGCATCGTTCCTGGCGTTTCACAAATCGTAGCAAGACGAGAAGAAATACACTCGTCCGCCTCCTTCACCTTCTTTTTGTCGACTGACATTGCATCAATCTGAGTCAACATGAGGAAAGGAGACGTCACCGTCTAACGACAACGAGATTTACCGTTTAAGACCTTTCGCCTTCATTCGATCCACCCTGAGACATACATCAAGAATGGATACACATCCGTCCAACACCAACACTCGCAAAACAGACAGACAGACCCAAACGCACACACACACACACACACACACATATATATATATATATATATAATTCATATGTTAGTCAAAATGTTTTTATGGCTTACAGACATATAATGATTCAAGAGCTTGGATTTCTCAATCTATATATATTCACAGGTGGCCTCAATCTTCCTTTTTTGTGTGAATACTTTGAGATGAGGTGTTAGAACTCTATAAACATTTTGGACTAACCTAATTGTTTTCGTGTGCTTCAAGCAACCGTTGCATTGAAGTTGTTTTGTAGCTGAATGTATATTTTGTATTATCCACATTTTTTTGTTTTTGTTTGAGTCTTTGAAATGTGTTGTTAAACTTAAATAAATACGAAAAAATGCACAAAATTCTCGGTTTGGTTTACTTAAAAAATTTAGAATCCTTTCTTGAATGGGATGAGAACCTTTCAGCATCCCTTGTATTTTATACTATCCCCATCTTCACTGTTACCTTTTTAAAAATTATTTTTATACAATTTTAATGAGTCATGCTTCGTTATTCGTTGCTATAGAGGCTGGCTGAAACGCTGTTGGGAAGCGGCAAAGATGAAGAAGGTTGTCGCCAATTATTTAGCATTGATTCCTCTTATCATTTGATATTGCTGTGAAAAAAAATCAAACATAGAGGCAAATAGGAGAAACTGGATTGCAGTAAGAATCGTAGACTTGACGATAGATAGCTGTCAATGAACAAGAAAGCGAATAATTCACTTATCACACACGCGCGTGTGCACACACATTGTCAAAGAGAGCGACAGAGAAACAGAGACTGTTAGAAAGACACAGTGAGAAAAGTAAGGAATATGACCTTATATCGAATAACTTAGAGAAACGCTTCAAATGTAATAGCTCTTATTTGTTTCCGTATTTAAAATATTACGGCTTATTGGGGAAAGGTAGAACATCTACTGCATGTCACCAGCATCCGCTTCTGATGTCCTGTGCTAACCTAATAGGTAGCATTATTTTTGGAGTGCCCCTCTGGTTTGTGTTTGTGTGTGTGTGTGTGTGATTCTGAACTACTTTAGAGCTTGCCATAAAACAAGAAAATCGCGCGTTTAATTCTATTGTGGCTCTGTGTGAGATGCATACTCTTTCTGTCGCTCTATCCTCCTCTCTCTCCCTGTCTCTCCCCATACCCCCCACACGCACGCATATATATATATATATATATATATATATATATATATATATATATATATATATATATTGAATAAAGAATAAATAAGTATAAATAAGTAAAAAGTTCAAAACTTCTCTACTTGATCTTTTCCTTATCTCCTTCCCAGTTTCATATCGTGCTCTGCAACTCTGTCTTCTTGGCTACTCCGACCACCCCTATTAACAGAATATTTTTCTGTTATCAACACAGAGTGGGGCTCATTTTGTGATTTTCTTACCGATCTCCTGATAAGAAATATATCACTTAGGTCTCTTAGAAGCTTTCGTGCCAGTACAGACATACTGAGTGAAACAACAATCTTCTTGGTTCTTTTCTGCCTGTTCAGTCGTTATATCCAACAAGAATCACTTCTTCCGCCTATACCAACACGACAGATCCGATTTTAACAGACGCCTCTTTGTAACCGCTTGTAATGAGTGTTAAGCTTTGTCCTCAAAAAGGTAAGCTCATTATTCGATCCTAGAATGAGACGCTGTATAAAGACAATTAGCGGATCTGTAAGAGTGTACTGAACAAAAGGAAATCCGCAGTACCTCATCTCCTGTTTTCCTGAACCCTATTCTTTTATTGTCCTTTCTCCACCCCCCAAGTCTTTTCATTCTTTTCTACACCCATTAACCCCTTGCGTATTAGTGGCCTTGCTTGGGATGAAATGATTACCCCCCAAAAAAAAAAAACCCCCACAAAACAAAACAAAAAAAAAAACAGAAATTTTATTCTATATAACTTGATAGATTCTTTAGGCGTAGAAATCTGTGAAAAAATATATATAAATATCATACAGGATGCGATGGGTAAATTGTCGTTATTTTATATTTTTAATTTCGCGTATGCGCGTTTTTTGTTTTTGATTTTGTCGAATGCACAATATTGTAGGGTCAGTTTGTGAGAAAAAGAGCACCATGACGCAATTTACTCCGCCAGAAATCCCTCGGCCAAGAGGCTGGTTGCTGGAAGACCCTATACCTGGCAACAAGACAATGCACCACGCCACACTAGCAAGAGAACCCAGTCAATGCTGTCAGACAATTTCTGCAACCGCTTCACTCCTTACATTGGCTATCTAACTCCCCAGACTGTAACCCGCTTGATGTGTGGGTCGCAATTGAGCGAGAGACTAACAAAACTCCTTGTAACACTAAAGATGAACTGAAGGCAAGGATTATAGCCGCCTTGACCAACTTAAACAAGGCGACCATCCAGAAGATTCCGATTTTGATAAATATATCTGTAAAAATGAGATGTCAGTTTTATTTTCATTTTTACGTAATTTAGATGACAAGTTATCCATCGCACCCTATATATATATATATATATATATATATATATATATATATATATATATATAGGTATTTCAAATTGTTCATAGTTACTGACAAATGAGTACTAGGATTCTTCAGCTTATCGATCGTCTTTTGATGGTCTATGATTTTGTTTGTATCCTATCTCACACATTTTTGACGACATAACTACTTTTATCGATATACACGTTAAGCAAGCAAACCAAGATGTCTATTCTCAACAATTGTGAAAATTTGGGTTGATTATTTATCTCACGCACAGCGGAATTTCTATTCTTGTTGAATTCCTGTTCTTGTATTTATTCTATGAATACGTACACACATACATAATTTGCCGTATATGTCTTCTTACAAAGTAGGATCATGTATGTGTATATCAGTATGTAGGTAAAAGTTATACACCGACTCATGTATATACAGGCATTGTCTTACACAGGCGCCTGTATATTGGCGCGGAGTATACCGAGAGATCAGTTCAGCCCGACGCCATAATTATCATGGTGGAGCAAGATCTTTAATCGACAGGCGCCAATATCCGATCTTTTTTTTATCGTTACACCGTTAAATGATCTCTTCGTGAAAATATAATTGATTACCGATCAAGTGACCGTTTCATTAACTATTTTTCTTTTTTACTTTTCGTGAAAACCAGTCATTAGTTCTACAAACTAAACTGAATCCATTTCTTAACTATCACATATTGTGGCATTGTCAAAGGCAACATCCAATAGAAAGGCATTGGAGTGAACATTGTATTTAAATTGTTACTGTTTACATTACGACTTTAAAATATGGAAGTCGGGTAGCAGTCATCACAACGGCACAACCAAATCGGCTAAGATTGCTCGTATTTACTAAATCTCCCAGAAAAGGCAACGAGCCGGTTTCTCTGGGCTCTGACGCATCACTAAATGGGTTAAATGTATTTCAACGGCGGTTGGATAAATAATAAATGAATCTGACAAATCACTCTCCCATAACTACTTCACCAATGGGAATGAATGGCGATCAGTAATGAGAACAGGTCATGTCTTTATGGAAGCGAGGGTTGATTACTTCATAGTTGATGTGTTCTACTGAAAACACCGGTTCTCGTTCGTTCACCGAAGTAGCGTCGATTCCAGTTAGTACTTAGATGGAAGTCTTTTGGAATCACCGAGTACTCTAAGCAATCTCCTACATTCCAAAATATGTTTCGGGTTTAAACAGCTCACAAAGGAGTGATAAGCCGTAAAAACAAATCAATCAATCAGTGATGTGTGCCAGCTGTTACAAGATTCACTCACTTTCTTGTTTGTTTAGAGAACGTTGAATTATGCTATGTACGTCCAGATTATTATCAAATTCGTTCTGTGCCATTCTTGCAATGGGAAAGCGATGAGTTGTTTCAGAAGTATAATGCCCGCCCACATAATGCCCGTGCTACTCAATATGCAAAATATTCAAGAAACGTCCCTGGTGAGCATGATCACTAGTCTTCATCGCTCACTGGACATGTATGGGACATTGTGAACTCATCGAACCCATATGTGATGACAACTGAACATATAACTCTTACTATATTGAATCAACATGTGTAAAAGGTGTGGAATAATAATCATACTATTTACCTTCTCTATCCCCGTGTATGCATGCAAAAGTATGAGCTTGTCTTAACACTCAAAGGGAATATACAGTGTATTAATATGACAACCGAGTGCTCTTGATACACCCTTTATTTTGGAATTAATTATTTTACCTGTAGTATTAATCTTGAGCAAATTGAAACACATATTTACTGTGTTGCAATATTTTATATTAATTAATAAATTAATTATACAGGGTGCGGCAGAAATAGTTCTCACATTTTAAAGGTTAACAAAAAGACCAATGTAACTGCTATTGAAAAAAGTATTTCGCTTTTGTTTAAACAAGGGTCTACAGGTTTTATTAATTTGGTTTTAAAAATGTCATCCTATATTCGCCATAAACTGTTGTAGACGATTTCTAATGTTTTCCATCACCTGAAGAGTCATTTCTGGCGGTATTCCTGCTACTTTTTAGTGAATATTATCCTTTAATTCTTCAATAATTGCTGGCCGTTGTTTTTAGACCTAAGCTTTCAAGTAACCCCAGAGAAAATAACCGCATGGGGAGAGATCGGGTAAGCGTGCAGGCAATGTCACCGCGTAAGGAAATCAAATATCCTGGAAACATTTCCCTCAAAGCTTCCATTGATCCTCTCGCTGTGTGTGTGTGTGTGGTAACTCTATCCTGTTGGAACCACATATCCGAACTGCTAAGATCTCTGAGTCTTGGTTCCAGAAAGTCTCCACATACCGGTCAGATGTCACTATAACCAAGTGGTTTCTTTCCTCAAATAAAGGTCCTATACACCAAATTTCGTAACTGTGCATCACACAGTCACTCGTTCATCTTGTAGAGACATTTCATGTAGCTGTCTAGGGTTAATTTCCGCCCAGTAGCGAAAATTTCTGCTTAGCGATGTAGCCAGAGAGATGAAAGTGAACTTCATCATTTGTGAGAAGAGCAGCATTTACAGGAACAGTTTGAAGAATATCGTGAAGGCATGCCATGCGATTTTCTCAGTTGCTTTCTTTCAGTTCATGAACAATTGGTATAGAACGGTGTGTATAATTATTCTGACAGCTCGATCAGACAATCCCAAAGCCGAAGCATGTTTCCAGGCTGAACATGTAGGAGATTGCACAACAGACTGTCTCACAGCCAGGATATTTTCCAGTGTTCGAGCGCTTTGATGTCTTCTTTTAAGTGCTGAACCTGTAGCCCTGAAACCTTCAACCAATGGCTGTATCGATTTTATACCTGGAATAGCATCATTCCAACATAACATGTAAAGCTCTCTGTGTTGCAATCGCAGATTCTTGAGTCTTAAAAAAACGTTTAAAAACAAACGCACGAAATGCAGCGACCCAAGCCATGATGGTAACTGATAAAATAGTAAAACATTAGCTAGATGAAAACACCATTGCCACTTGCCTAAGTTCACTAGCACACTACACAAGTGACAATTTATAATGTGGGAGGTGTTTATGACGCAGCCTGTATATATACTGTGTCTCATACTATTAACCACGTTTTTTTTAAAAATATTTTTAGAAAACTAATGAAGGTTTTCACGGGAATATTAACTCTATTAATGTGCAGGATATTTTAACCAATATATATAAACTATAAAATTTTCCAAGTTTCACATTATTAGCTCTATTACTGAAAATTAAAAATTATTAAGGTATTATAATTATACTATGTGTACAAATTTAACAAATATAAATGTTTTGAACCAAGAATCGAAAACTGTCATTGTAATAGACATTATTAATGTGAAATGTATGCCCCATTTCTGAACTATGTTTTGCAATCATTCATCCTTTTATCTGATATTCCAAATATTGACTTTCAAAGCAGTTAAGTTTAACATAGTCTCCCTCTTTACCATGTAACTAGAGTCTGATGAAGATTACCTGTCGTTATTCGAAATACATAGTGACGGACTTATCAGATCCCTCGTAGCCGTAAAAGATAGTTATAAAATACTTTTCAAAATGAATTTAAACATTTTTGTAAATATTAAAACAGGATGACAATTTTATGAAATTAAAAAAAAAACATATTAAAGACACTGGGTAGAAAGAAATATCAAAAAATAATTCTTGCCGAATAGTGAATTCAATCCTCACTGAGTTTCTCATAGATTATTAAATAAATATAAGTTGTTCGTCATCCCATTTTTGCGTAAAAAAATTACCTTATATATGATAGGCCCCACAAATTTAGATTTATAAACAGAGCTGAAAATACTTCATTAACTTTATGACATTGTAAAAAGTTTCTGATTTTAAATCTCCATTTTAAACGCTCGAAGTTTATTTGTAAAGTTATTTTTTTTTTTTTATGTGTGTGTGTGTGTGTGTGTACACACACACACACACACACACACACACACACACACATATATATATATATATATATAATGTAGTGATAATAAAATATTCATACACCATAATTTTTTTATTTAACATAGATTTTATAAAAAATCTTATAATCCATACAATATTTGACCGTGACATAATGCTGCAATAGGCAAAAAAAAAAAAAAAATGAGAAACTTTTTATATTATTGAAATTATATGAAATTAAAAAAATTTGGAGGTGAAAAAATTATTCGTACAACATCATAATACTTTGTAGCATATCCCTTAGTCAATTCAACATCAATCAGTCTCTTTCTGATTTGCAAGTTTCCGTTGGTATTTTACTCCATTCTTTGCATATTCCCTTTATTTTTCGAAGCTTTTATTAACTTGAATTTTTAATAAACACCACAAATTCTCTATTGGATTCAAGTCTGGAGACTATGATGGGCATTCGAGTGTACAGACATAGTTTTCACTGAGCCATTTTTTGTAGATTTAGCCATAAGTTTAGAGTTATCATTCATTTGGAAGTGCAAGATTTACTACTGACCCAAACTAATTAGAGTCCAAAACATTTTAGTATATTTTTGAATTCATTCTATCATCTATTATCTCTAAATTATCCGTACTATTAGCAGAAAACATCCCCAAACCATGTTATTGCCACTACCAAATTTAACCATCAGGATTGTGTTCTTCGGTGTAAAGGCTGTAAAATCTTTTCTCCAAACATCCTTGAATTACGCCCAAATAGTTCAATTTTGCTTCCTCTGTCCATAAAGCACTTTCCCAAAAATGATTCAAGCTTATTCTTATGCTTATGAACAAATTTTAAACGAGCATCTCTATGTTTTCAAAAGTAGTGAAGTTTTTCTTGGAGAACACGATCTTAGTTGACTTCTATGAAGTTCATTGCTTATTATTCGCTTCGTAACAATAACAACTGATGCTTTTAATTCTTCCTGTATTTCTCTCCGAGTAGTCATTAGATTTTCTTGAATTTTGCACTGAATTCTTCTCATTGATCACAAAGAAATCTTGCATGGTGCACCAGATCTTGAATTGTTCTCAACAGTTTTCACCTTTTTATACTTAACAATAACGGAACTAATAATAGTAAATGGTATATTCAGGATATCTGCTATTTTCCTATAGCATTTGCCTTCCTTTTAATGTTTGATGATCAATTCTTTTTGCGAATTTCATAATTCCTTGCCTTTCCCTATGATTTGTATGCGGAGAAAACCTTATGAAATGAATTGTGGAATATTCTAGATTGTTCCGGTAATAAGATCATTGGAAGAATCTAGTAAAGAATTATGTAAATAAATGTAATATTGAAGATATTGAAGATATATTTTGTACGAATACTTTTTCGCCTCGAATTTTTAAAAAAATAATATATAATTTCATTTATTACAAAATTTTCTAATTGTTTTTTTGCATATTGCAGCATTATGCAATGGTGTAGAAATATTATATGGATTTTAAGATTTTTATAAGTTATGCTAATTAAGGTATGCTATTAAAAAAATATTTATTTTCTCCACAGTATATATATATATATATATATATATATAGAGAGAGAGAGAGAGAGAGATAGATAGATATAGATATAGATAGATAGAAGCAGGATATTTTTATTTTATTTTTCATTTAGCAGCTTCTACATGACTAACCTAGAAAATAACGTACGTAATAGCATAAAAACCTCCATTTACCTAAGCTAGGTAGATGATATTCTCATTTTAGTTAAAAAACATAGATAAAATACATGAAATACAAAATATCTTTCAGAAAAACTCCGTTCACATATGAACTTAATAATGACAATAAAAAAAGCGTTTCATGATGTATTGATAGATATCAACAATAATACATTTACTACTTCGCCACATAAATAACAACTAATATAAACACGTACACTCTCAACTATGAAAGTGAATGTTAGTTTTGCAAAAGACCAACATCGTATATCGATTTAAATGTCCTTTAGGAGATGGCATCTCTGACAAAAGTGTTAATAATAATATGTATGTTGGATTTACGACCATGACGAGAAAGCGTACGTTTCATTTAAACGTTCATAGTTCAATCTCAAAGCATTTAAACGAACATTCGTGTCCATTTTCACATTTTAGACAGATATTAGTATAAAGTACAACAGTACTGCATCAAAGTAATGATAAGCAAAAAATAAAAAAATCTAGAAGGTCTTTTATAGAAGAGAATTGCGGCCAAAAATAAAGTCAACTACGAGTATAGCAACAAAGTTCTTAAATGTTTATAGTAGCAAAGGTTTTCAAAAAAATTGAATTTAAATTTGATCTGTTAAAAACTACAAAAAATCTTTTAAACCTATAAAAATATACTTTAAAAAATGACATAAGTTACTACCCTTGCATAACGGATAAATATTTTGAATTTTGCGATGCTCATGCACACATATCCACAGTCACTAAAACCCTGAAGATGATCTTGGAAAAGACTGAAAGTACTTGGGAAAATAAAAACTATTTGAAAGAAAATTTTGGAATTTTTCATGATTAATTTGATAACCTACTCAAAAAAACCAAACACTGAATGCATAGTATAAAACTGTTTTTATTAAAAGATTTGGAAATATTTGCTCACATAGAATATAAACAGACTTAAATGCCTATAAATAGACCGAGATAATTTTGAATATGAACATTCTAAGATAAATAGGTAAATAGATAGAGAGAATGAAAGAAATATGTGTAAAAACTGTCAAAGACGTGTTGTGACTGACAGTCTTTTTGATTTACTTCTCAAGTGACCCGAATCGAATTATTTATTGTACACAAAATACATGACTGAAGGTTCATTGATGACAATGACAACAGTCAGCGGATAACAATATCGTTAAAATGAGAAACTTCTCTTCGCTTTTCTATATATATAGGTTGGATCACAGCTGAATTAAGAGATTTCATCTGGACTATACGCTCGGTAACAAAAGAAAGAAATTGGAATTTTATTAACTACTTCAATGTACCACACGCACAAAGATTCAGAAATCGCAGAATCCACCAGAAAATCTATCACTTATAGAGATGAAGAGTAACTTTATCTTATATTGGTTTCACTCATCACTAGCATAATGATTTTACTTAATTATAAAATACGCAGAATTCCAGTTATTGCGGTCTTAGCTTTTTCTGTCACAAGATCTCAAAAATGGGTTTCATAATCAATACTGAAGTCGCTATAATAGCTATTGATTTGGTAACCATCATTTTACGACAGAACATCGAACAAATATGATGATTAAGCTAGTTTGGTACAAGGTCATATATTTTAGGGTACACAAGGATCGAACTCAATGAATTATCGGCATTCTTCATTATTTAAGCAGCTTCATATTTTCACTGGAAAAAACGGCTAAGCAATGCTCAATAGTAAGCAGCCAAATAAGAATTTCATGTATGAATACTGATTTTCTAAGGGTAGCTTAGATGCGGCACAAGGCCGAAAGTACGTGGCACCTAGTGAGGATCGAACTCACTCCCCAGTCGTAACTGTCTTAGCGAGACAAGCTTGCTAACTGTTACATCACGTCGAGGTGCAAAAACTTCATGTGTGAATAAATGTTCATGAAAGCGTACATTTATGAAGCTTTTTGCTTCCTCTCTTTCTCTCTCTCTTTCTCTCGCACACACATACAACTGTTATACATTTTTGTAAAGAATTCTATCTATCTATCTATCTATCTATCTATCTATCTATCTGCATATAAATATATATAAATATATTTAAAGAAAGCAGATATTAGAAAATATGTGAAACATGATTTTAACCATTGACTCGTTTAAATTATAAAATTAAGTGAATGTCTATGAAAAGATGGCGAAAAAAGTGACTGCAAAAAGAAGAAAAGATGCTCTTTCATTTTTTTAAATTTCTTTATTTACTCATCTACGACGAATGAAACTTGTGCACGTGTCAAAGGTCGTTCGGGTTGGTTGATTCTATAGAAAGGCACAAGAAAGTGTTACCCAAGATTAGCAAAGTTGAAACTCTTCAGATTAGCAAAGAATGAAATAATGTCAAGCAGAAAGGCTCTCCTTGAAGTAATTCAGTCTTCTTATACATCTCCAGAGACAGAATCGATCCATGATAGGTTTGTTTATTCATTTATTTATATTACCTCTTCTGTGCGCCATGTATTTGACCTAAGGATTTGAAATAAAGTATTCTACGAATTGTCTTAATTATTAATAATGTTGTTTTAGCTATTTTACCTTGTTTTCTTATTATTGTTGGGTAATTATTAGATGAAGGAGTGTTCGGATTATTAGGACTAGTGTTCGTTGACGTTTTGATCAAAACGCATTGGTTGATGTATTTTACGGTCTCCAAATGAAATACGGGCTGTTTTTTTTATTATTCACACAAATATAATTATCTTTATTGTTTTGAGCATAAACGATTTTCTCCTTGTACACTTTGGCTTTCATCAGTTTTATCTGAAGTTAAGAGTTGAATTATTGCGATTATTTTATGAATGATTAGAAAAAAAAAGCATAGAGAATTACAGGATTATCAGTGTTGTATGTGTGCATTATTGCATGTTGCTGTCACATGACTTGCTGCGTTAAGCTGCGTTAGTTTTCAAAAGACAACGATAGTTTCAAAATAGTGAAATAATTAGGTACCTCCATGAGATCGCTAAAAAAAGAGCATAGCATGATTAAAAAGACGCTAAATTTGACGAAAACAAAATTTTATCGTCTAAATGTTTATATTATTATTAAGAGGAAAGATCAAAGTTTATTAATTAGTATAGTATTATTATATTTAATTATTTAAAAAAAATTTCCTCTTTTTTAGAACATTCTAAATTTTGATTATTTTTTTTTATTTTTATTCTCTCTGTATCACCGGAACGAGTAAAATAACATTTCTTAGCACGTTTTTTTTTTTTGTGTGTGACACATATTAATTTGGAAAATCTTGCAAAAATAAAAATAATTGTCGGATGTTAACTTTCAGAAACTATTCACAGATGATCGAAATTATTATAAATATGTTTTTTTTTTTATTAAAGTCATGGCAGAAATATTTTTTTTTATATTTATTACCCCTCCCCCATAACTAATTTTAAGAAAACGCTAGAAATTTGATCGCGCCAGGTTTAGTGATTACAATAGTTAAAAGGCTTTGATGAATGTAAATCATGTTTTTTTGTTGTTAATCGGACCCCCCTACCTGAAAATCAGCTTTGAATTGTAACATACAAAACTCAAAACAAAGATATTATTTAATTTCAAATGCTTTTATTTGCTTTTAGTTGTTTTTATGAATATGGACAATATTTTCTGAAAGCAAAACATTTTTTCGATGACAAATGGATTTTTAGTATAATTATTTGTTATTTCTTTAATTATAATAGATTTTTACATTTAAGTTGTGTGACGTCGTCCCCCGGTCGCAGCGCCGACTGTGACGTTCTATCATACCACGGCGCCAGTTGTGACGTCCCCAAACAGCACCAATTGTGACGTCCTCGCCGCGGCGCCAGCTGTTCGCTCCTCGCTGCTCCGTTCGGGTGTCGCTGCTCCAAACGTGACGTCAGCCTGTCGCGTCAGTCGTGTTGTCTCGTCCTGTGACGACCAACTGGCTTGGTATCGGTCGCGGCACCCAAATGTGACGTTCTAACCTTTTGGTGATTCGGGTGGGAATCTGGTTAGATTTGATATCAGCCTCGTCGTTCCCAACTCGCTTCCAACGCCTGGTTACCAAGGTAACTGCATTGATCTCCAGTCTGCCTACCCACGTTGTGAATTGATCTTAGACAGACGAGATCAAACAGTGGTTGGGGCCGTAATGCAAACTGAGTTCAACGGGGTGATACTACACAAATATGCATAAAAGAAAATAAAATGAAAACTCAAAAAGTTCAAAGTATCAAAGAAAAAGGTAACAAACTTTATGTCTAGTTGTTCGATACATAGGACTGCATCTATCTCCCGACCCGTTCTGTGGATTGTGACACGTCGTTTTCCGTTAGGCAAGTTTTTAACGCTTCAAGTTGTTTGCTCTCTAAGAAATTGGCGTTTCGGTGTGTCTTTGGACGAAAGTCGAAAAAAAACTTATTTCGGTGGTCTGGTTCTGAGTCGCTCTTCAAAATAATTGTTCTTGGGTTGAAGAGGAGTCCGAAATTTTGCGTGAATCTTGGTCAGCTGAACTCACTGGAACTGCTGGAACTCAACTCTGGAAACTCAACTCTCCGCTGGAGCCCGAACTGTCTGATTTCTGCCTGTTGGGGCCTCGCTTTTATGGACGCCGACCAAAACCAGGGTGGGTCTGACGGCGTCGGGGGGTTCCTCGATAATTCTAAATACATATCCACCTTTTTTATTTCTGGTTAGGGATTTTCCACCCTTTTCCATTTTTAGGAACCTTTCCTTACTCCCACTTTCTCACCATACTTCAGAGGGCGTGAACTGCCCTCCCCACTTCTTCGTAGCAGCTTCTAATACTTCGTGCGTCACGTGATCACCACTCGACCAATGAGGTCTTAGTCGGGTATCTTTCCTCCTCCTTCGTGCGTCACGTGATCACCACTTGACCAATGATGTCTTAGTCGGGCGTGAACAATCAGTGGCTTTGTTTCGGGGGAAAAAATATCTTGCTTAACTAAAAAAAATTATCTCTTCTCTTTCCCTTTTCTTCCGCTTTAATCGCCGTTATCATTTTTCTAGCCGCAAACGGACAATATGACAACTCTTGTTCTACACGTGGTTATTGTCAGGTATTTTATCGCTAATTATCAAAATGGGTGGTCTTCTTAACATGGCCTCAAAAAAGAAATATCTCTAAAGTTTCAGTCAGTCTGTCGCCTCCAAGGAAGAAGAAAAAACACTTCTGGGTCCCCATTCATTTTCCTTCGTTAGATATTTCTGATAACATAATTTTATTATCGCAGGCCAAAGTTGTTTCGTCGGAAAAAAATCGGTCAGCGGACACGGCTTGTGTGGCTTTTAATTTTTCATATCTACCCAAAGTCCTGTAGTTACACCTGTGTTTTGTCAATTATCAAAATTAATGTTTTCAATTGAATTTTTCGTTGGCCAGTCGACCAGCCGTTTTGTTTACGTACTCCTAGATAACACAGCCGTTATCAAAACACATCTGATTCTTTCTTTCTTTCCCTTTTCTTTTTACTCAGAATTTCCCTGTCGTTGTAATGACACCCTTTTCGCCATTTGTTACTTATCAATATTTTCATTGTTTCTTAGCCGTGTGTGTGTCTGCTTATCACCCACGATTCGTCTCGCCTTTCTTTCTGCCTTCTTTTCTTTCTTTTCCTTTCTCTGCCTCGTAAATGGTGCCACAGTTGTTAAAATATTTTAAAATTAGTTAAAAGCCGCATCAGTTTCGTAAATGTCCTTATGAGATAGATCTTTTTTAGCGCGTTGTAAATTGTATCATTTTGACTAATCAGAAGATCCGCAGTAATTAAGAAATATAATTTTGTGTTTATAATCGGGCTGTAATTATAACGTACGGAAGA
This sequence comes from Acanthosepion pharaonis, assembly GCA_903632075.3. NCBI lineage: Eukaryota > Metazoa > Mollusca > Cephalopoda > Sepiida > Sepiidae > Acanthosepion > Acanthosepion pharaonis. The sequence goes on along the minus strand of CAHIKZ030005486.1, from coordinate 1,374,297 downwards.
CCAACCAGAATACAATTAAGTTGCGTTATTTGAGTTAAACATTGTATCACAAGTATCAGTATCATTATGAAATTTATATGATCTTATTTTTATATTAATCTCAGTTATGACATTTTTCCATAAAGGAAATATCAAAATTAATAATAAAATGAATGAAAATACAAATAACACAGTAAAATGTAATAAATGTACATGAGATTATAGTATTTTATGTACACTTCTGATAAATTTCATAAGAAAGGTACCTATAAATTAATTAGATACCTTTCTTATGAAATATGAAATTTAATGTCACTCTTAACAGTCTCATTTTAATTTCTTTATAATATATTTTCCATAAAGCATCGTAAAACGTAAAGGTGAAAGCTAAGTAAAAAAAAAAAAAAAAAAAAATTAGAGCACTGAAAATTTTCCTTAAAAATAACGAGGTAAATAACTTGTTCACTTAAATGTAAGTTATTTCACTTTTCTCCTTCCGTAGAACAAATTTTCCTCACGGAATCCGTCAATATGTCATTCATCACCTGTCAAGTGACGCGAAAGTTTATGACGTGCTTTATTTTATTTTCAAATTACATCTTTTCGGCGCAGAAGCTAAGTTAAGCTTGGTTCAAAATATTTTAAATAAACATTATAATTTCTGATTTTCATAAAATAAGTTTTGAAAAAATGATAATTGATATTTAAAAGAATTTTAAAGGGAGATTTTCAGTTTTTTTATTAAATTTGAAAAAATGGTCAATTTTGCTGACTCAAATAAAAAACAAGACTTTTAACGAAAATTTCGGACGTGTTAGGAACGATTAAAAAATGTAAAAAAAAAAATAAGCCCAAAATACTTTGATCTTTCCTCTTAATAATAACATAAACATTTAGACGATAAAATTTTGTTTTCAAGTTTGGCGTCTTTTTCATCATGCTATGCTTTTTTTTAGCGATCTCATAGAGGTACCTATGAAATAATGTAAAGCATATTTAATTAGACTACATAACTTGAGTTTTAGCCATTTTATGCACACATAACAACAACATTTGCGAAAGGATATTTGTACACGAGACAAAAGATCATTAAATATAACGGAAAAGAAAGTGAACACCGAGGTTGATACCGAGCGGCGCCAAGCATGAAACATACTGTCGCGGCTCGGTATCCGCTTTTATATTTACATACACTCTATCTCTGATATTGAGCACATTTACCCATAAATATAGGATACCTTAAAACTATATTTTTTATCATATAAATGCACTGAATGAAGCGTTTCAATCAAAACAACAATGAGAAAAAATACACATATATATATATATATATATATATATATATATATATATATATATATATATATATATATATATATATATATATATATATATATATATATATATATATATATATACCCACACACACACACACACATATATACATGTGTAGCGTATTTAAATTTTTTCTCATTGTTGTTTTAATTGAAATGCTTCATTCCGTGCATTTATTAACCTTTCTTATGTTCTCTAAACAATTTTAATTCATGATTATAATGTTCTTTCTAAGCATTGTTTGAAGTATTAAGATAAGGTATTGCAATTGTTTCATAAATTATTCAGACAAATATCCTCATTTTGTTGTTTGGGTCATGGCGTTTTCGGTAGATGTATTCTCTCGCCGTGTTGAGGTGAAGTATTGCTATTATCAAATAAATTATTTAGACTGTAAAAGTCTAAATAATTTATTTCTACTGATTCTTATTTTTCGGCCTGTACGCTATCCGGTTTTTAAGTCTATAAGGATTTCTGAAGTCTATGTAAAACAGAGACCCTTACTTCATCAAAATCTATTATTCGCTAACTTTCGCCAACAATCAGAACACGCATGCTCTAAAGCGACGGATATTAAACTTATCTCGTAGGTCATTAGTAATATCTCCATTAGGTGCTTCATTACGATAACCTTGTGCCAACTGAGTTCAGATGAATAAATACCTACTTAGACACCTGAGACTGAATGATATTTGAGCATTAGTATATTTTTTGTGTTTTTTTGACATTTCTCATACTAAAGTTCACCCAATATAAAATATAAGGGTTACTGTTAAAATGTTTATGACGTATGAGCTCTGTGATATGAATGAAGATTATAAGGATACGAAGGAGAGATAAAGATTAAGTCTTGATTTTAAGAAGTTAAGATCATAGTGTTCAGGGAAGTATCTACACGGAAGCCTGGTTTCACAAAGAATCAGTTCTTGGAAAAAATCTGTGTCTGTGGAATACGGGGGAAATGAGGGTGATTCGATTCTGTGGAAGTAGCATGGCGTGTCCTAGCTGTAAAGGTTTGAACAGATGGAACTAAAGAATGGAGCTCATGGTGTTCCATTATTTAGACCTTGTGTCACACTTGCAGAAATTAAGTAAATATTCAGGCGTGATTTTCTCAAGTCTAGTTCATAAGTATCTAGGGTTTACTAACCGAATTGTCAAGAAAGAAAGAAATATTTCACGTTGTCCGTTCGTCCCACATCTGTTTTGTTAATTCGCCTCAACAAATCTTTTTACAGTTTTTTAGCATTTCAATCCATTTTTTTAAAAAGTCTATTTTAATACAATAAGCAATCAGTAATTTCTTTTTCTTAGGGTACTTACATATGTAGATAAAATAGACGAATGGATTGAAGGAAATATGTAACAAAAAAAATTGAGGGTTGTTTGGAAAAGTGGATGGAAAATAGTCGATCGAAAAACATTTAACTATCAAATTGGCTCAAGGGATTATCTTGCTTTTGGGGGACATTTCTCTTCTAAATAAATCCCAATTAACTGCAAAACACACCTAGATATTTTCCTTTGTAAAAGAGATTCATAGGACAAAGATATATGGCCTTAAATATTTAGGGTATTTATTTAGAATTGGCAAAATGTTACCCATTCATAGTACTGATTACTCCCATACATTATCCACACAATCACGTGTAAGTGCACGTGCACACACACACACACGCACACACGCACACATACATACACACACACACACATACATGTATTGTGTAATATCTGTTTCATGCTTGAATATCTTCAGATAGCCTGAAGATTACGTTTATGCAGGAAACAGACTGCCGCCGCTCGGTGTTCACCTCATTGTTCACTTTTATATTAACATACGCTCAATCTCTGATACTGAGCACTTTGCCTCTAAATATAGTATACCTTAAAATTATATATATATATATATATATATATATATATATATATATATATATATATATATATATATATATATACTATAAGCTTTGAATCACCTGCAGTTTCATAGCAGCTTTGGTTTAATTGACTTCTACTAAAGCAGGATACTGGGACTATTTAACCTATTAGTGCAGGGCATTCAATTTTAATATCATTAACAAGCAAGGTAGAGTAGGCAAAAATACTAAAACTTTATGCAGTAATGAGTTAATTACGCTATTATTATTATGGATTATATATATATATATATATATAGTCAAATACTGTTGAGATTTGTTATATTTTGCGTTAGATTTTCAAACGGGATTTGATTTAAGCGTACTAAACTTTAAATAAAGATAAAACATTAAGCTTTTAAAATTAGAACGTTTTTTAAAGTTTATTTTTGATCAGAAGCCTTGACTATATTAAAAATGATATTTTCTATACTGAACAGAAGCGTATCCCACATGCAATGAGAAAAAAAAAATGAGAAATTAGACATGAGAAATTTCTTGCAGGAGATTGTTCTTTCTAAACGGTTCAGGGTGGCTCAGTAGTTAACAAAATGGAAAATTGCAGAATTTTCTTATGTTCACTTTTTGGAAAAAGGCAAAGGCATGGGTCCCCTATTCCCTATATTATTTCCCATTGACAGAGAACTAAATTGTCACTGATACAACACAATATCTTATGTCGAAGAAAAGCATATGAGCAAATCACTCATCCATAACTATCTTATCTTCCCCGTCAGTAGCAGCAAAAAAAAAAAAAAAAAAATGTCCGCTATATAATCAACAATGGTTTAATCTGTAAAGCTATTTAAAAATATCCCTGTCATCCCACACCAATAAAAAAGTAAAAAAATTGATATCTAAAATTTTTTCCCGTTTGCCTTGTTTCATCAAATCTGATAGTTTCTTTGTTCGGTCAACCTCCACTTTTCATGCACTGAGGACCAATTACTCTATTTAAATGGATCGACAATGGGTATTACTGTCTCTATTCAATTGGACTTAAGAATGTAAATATGAGATTCTAATCTGGTGTCGGATCGGTGATTTTCTTTAAGTTCAACTCCGAAATAAAAATTAGCCAATTCGTTTATTGACCTATTCATTGTCTTCGAATGTAAAAATGGTTGTTTCCAAATGTATCGGATGTGAATATGCATCAATCGATATTTGTTGTTATAAATGTCGCATCGAATCTTATTGACTTGATCAGGAGAGATTAATTTAGCTCACCTTATCAAGGCTACGGTATTAATTAAGAGGAATAGAATTTATAGGCCAAGACTACCTAGACCTGCTTGATCAGCATCACTTTAATAAAGCAAACATGTAAAGCAAAATAGAAACCTCTGTGTATATGTGTGTAATGAAAATGACATTGAAAAAGTTTTTTTAATCATTTCATTACAAGCAAATCAATAAAGCCTTGTGAATGTTACAGAATATAAACAATATAAGAACAGGACAGAAGGCAACGATTGGCATTGAATTTGTATCTTTTAAGAACAATATTGACTGGAAAACAAGAAGCTGAAAGAGTTCCACAAGCTAGAAATGCGAGAGAAGAAACTGTTAGCATAGAACTTACGGTTACATCTAGCCATTTCAACTGTAAAATGATTAGAGCTTGACGTCAGTCTAGTCTTCTTTTGTTTTGCAATCAATTTGTTGCTTTCCTCTGTCCCTATTTCCTTAAATCTGTCCTGTGAGTATCAGGTTTTCCAAGCCCTCTTTCCTCATTACATACTTCAGAAACCTCAACTGTATATTTCTGATGTTAAGTTTGTTTCCTCTTTGTTTCCATTTTCTCCAAAACCTCGTTGTTGTTGTTCACATGTTAGGTCCATGGTATCATCAGCATCTTTCTCCAGAACCACATTTCTGTTGCTACAAGTTTCTGATTCATCTGTAAAGAGAATGTCCAGCGTTCGCTGCCATACACGAGGACAGATATCATGTAACAATTCAGTATTCTTTTCTTTGATTCTAACGAATTTTTTTGTCCCTTAATACTCTGCTTAGCTTTTGGAATGCATCTTTGGCCATCCCAATACGTCTTCGGATTTCAGTGTCACACTTTCCGTCCTCTGTTAGAACACTTCACAGATATTTAAATTGCTATACCTGCTATTTACGACCTGTAATTTGCATTTTGGGCTCATCCTTTTGATGATAACCATGCGTTTTTTCCTCTTGTTGTTTATACTTAATCCTTTCTTCTCGCTTTCCTTCGATACCTTCCGTGGGAGTAGGAGCTTTTGTAGTTTCCTTTCTGTGTCTGCTATCAGTACTGTATTGCTAAGATGGTGGCCGCCGATAATAAATGCTGGTAGGACTTCTAATTCTCTCAGAATCGCCTCGTTGTAGAGATTGAATAAGTTTGGTGAGAAGACACATTCTTGTCATACACTTCTTTCTATTTTTGTATATCTGATGAACTCATTTTCTATTCGTATGCAGGCGGTTTGCTACCAGTATAAATTCTTGATTATTCTAATGTCTTTCCCAATCATGTCACGGTTACTGAGCAACCCTAACAAATCTTTGTGACGTACTTTATCGAACGCCTTTCGTAATCTATAAAACATAGGTACATGTGCTTCTACATTTGTATTACTCTTTCTGGTAACATTTTGAGCATAAATATCGCGTTTCTTGTTCCGGTGTCTTTGATGAATCCGCACTGTTCTTGTCCTATCTCTGGCTTGATTCTACTGCGCGCTCTTAGCCATCAGAATTCGGATGATGAGTTTTTGTTAAGCTGATTGTGCAGTGGAGTTCACATTCGTTTGCGCCCGTTTTCTCAGGCAGTGCTATGAAAATAGATCTGATTCGGTCTTTCTGTATGTCATTTATTATTTCTGTGTTCTCGTCTATGCTGAAATCATCTAATCTGCCAACATCACTATTACAATTCCGTCTGGCCCTGCCGCTTTGTTTCTGTTCAATTTGGCCAGTGGAATTCCCATTCCATTTTTAATATTTCCGGTCCGTCGTTTCTGTGTATTGCCGGTTGTTCTCTTTCGTCATGGAAGAGTTTTCCGATATAGTCGTTTCAGCATTGAAGAATTTTTTCTTTCTCTAATATCAATTCCGTTCTTGGATTTTATGCAGCATGTTTGTCAGCATTTTGTCCGGTTCTCTTATTTTTATGCAGATCTCCTTCATCTGTGATACTCATTCTTTCTATTTCTGCACATTTTTCATTCAGACATTCCTCCTTAGCCTGTCTGCATTTGTTCCTTATTTCTTTGTGCAGTTTTCTAGATTCCATTCCGTGTCTTGGCATTGTTTTCTGTCTGCTTTACATCATGTCGAGAATCTCATTTGTCATTCATTCGTTTTTTTCTTCTTCGTCTAGTTTCCTATGGAATGATCTCATTTGCTGATGTCACTAAAGCATCTCTTAGCGTCTCCTACTTCGAATTTCTATTTTGTCTCTCGTATCTTCTTTTTCACACTGTCCACATATTTCTCCTTCGGGTTCGGATCGTTCAAGAGTCTGTCGTATTGCAATTTGGGTGCTGGTTAGGCCTCTTCAGTTTCTGTAGTTTCGTTCTAAGTTTACATATAACAAGAAGGTGATCGCTTCCGCAGTCGGCATTTGGGTAAGTTTTGCACTGTACAACTACATTCATGAATCTCTTGTTGATAGTTATGTAGTCGATTTGGCTTTTTTTTTTTAACCTTCTGGGCTTCTCCATATCTAAAATACGTTTTGGATGTTCTTGGTGTTCACTATTACCTGCGCCATTGGACCCATGTTTCTCCGTGTTCGTTGCGGGTTCCTAGTCAGAATTTGCCAGCTTTTCGCCATCACTCTCCTTGTCTAATTTGCCATTCAGGTCTCTCATGATAATTATAATTTCTTGCGATTTACACCGAGCCTTGGCATTGCCTAGCATGGAGTAGAAAGTTTCGATTTCTTCTTCCGTATGATTTGTGCTGTCAGTGCATACACAATTATAATAGATATAGTGAAAAGTTTTCGGTTTAACAACGGGAATTCTTTCCGATTACTGAAAGATCCAACTCATTTCTTTATGTCTTGGTCTAGTATCAATCCAAAATTTCATTTTTCTCTCTAACTGGCTATATAATCCTGTGTTTGTCACATCTACAAAATCTTCGTTATTTTACATACTCCTAAAATATTGACATTGAACTTACTCATCTCCTGTTTTATATATTTTAACAGGCCACATTTGTTTAACGTTCTAACCTCCGTGTCCCCAAAATTTGTTTTTTGGTTGATGCGGACAGTCGCTGTATGACGGTCATGTGATACCTGTTGCACATGACGCTTCTTACCAGACAAGGAGTTAATTTCCATAGACTTAACCCTATTCACGCCGTTAGCTTACATATTTTGTTTGATTATTGTCATGGTATTTCTTGTGATTGATAGTTGATTGGTTTCCCATTGCCTTCTCCACGATGATTTATTGAGACATCGCTTCTAGTTAGCTGGTCGTTCTCATCGAGAGTTCTTCTGCCCTTTGTTAGTTTTTTTCATTCTATTGAGTTGCTAAAAACCAGCCTCACTCGCAAGTGGGGTAGCCGGTTTAATCGCAGACATTCCGACAGTAGCATACATACTTATGTATATATATATATATATATATATATATATATATATATATATATATATGTGTGTGTGTGTGTGTGTGTGTGTGTGTGTGTGTGTGTGTGTGTGCCCACATATATATGCATACGTACATGTATGTGTACGCCGGAGAATTAAATGTAGGGTGCAAAATTTGTACATTTGTAATTATTGGGAGATTTTGATGAGTTCGATTTCATTGATGCACACGCACACACACACGCACACGCACAAAATATATATATATATATATATATATATATATATATATATATATATATATATATCTGGTGAAACTGCAAAATTGTCCAAATAGTGTAAGAGCATAATTGCGCATCTTACAAAAATTTTAATATCTAAAAGACCACTGAACTAATTGAGTTTCTTTTTACTAGGTTTTCAGATAAGACGTTTAGCCATCTATTGTAAGAATCACAGAAAAATCCTTTGAGTTATTCAGCTAGAAGGAGAACAGGTTATAATCGTCACACTGTCTTCCCAAATGAACAATGGTGAGAGGAAAAAGATCATTCAGTCCTTCTGTAATGGCATTAACATTCATACTCTGGCTTCCATCTTCAAAGTCCATGCTATGACCGATAATAACAGTGAAAAAAGACTTGAAAATTAAATCGTACGTGAAATCTGTGAGGCAAGGACAGAAAGTTAGTTGGTTAAAGAGGGCCAAAGTCATCTTGAATAAATTGGAAAAGTATCCTGGAATATATATATATATATATATATGAATTTTATTTCAATCCTTCATAAGCTTCCGATCCTTAGGTATGATTAATTAATGAACATTTTCGTTTATGATCGATTTCATCAAGATTCATTTTTAAACTTGGAGAGTAATTATACATTCTTATTGTTCAAAGTAGAGTTAAAGAATAGTGTTAAAACGCTCTGAGAATTCCAGTAAAATATCTTTAATCAAAGATTAAGCTAACAAATGGACACTTTGCTTTTACACGATTTGGACAATTTTGATAATACACCCGGTCATATATATATATATATATATATATATATATATATATATATATATATATATTGTATTGGTGCAGCTGATCATTATTCAAACATATAGTGTTAAATATAACAGACAACGAATGTCTATTATGTTTGATGATGAGCCGTTTTAAGTTTTGTATAGTTGCTTTAATTTCGGTAGAGCGGAAAGCTTCGATCAAAGACCATCATAAAAAATATCCAAATGTTGGACAGTTTTTGTATTTATTTTCTCCCGAAATTAAATCAACTATACGAAGCTTAGAACGGCTCATGATCAAATATGATAGACATTCATTGTCTGTTATATATAACAATATATATATATATATATATATATATATATATATATATATATATATATATATATATATATATATATATCCATAAAAATAAGTATATATATATATAAATCCATATAAATAAATGGGCACTAATATTAGTTTCATGTGTTTGCACACAATCATCAGGTAGCCAATAGCTACTTGATTGTATGAAAGTACATGAAACTAATGTTAGTGGCCATTCATTACCGACCTGGTTATTTATATATATATATATATATATATATATATATATATATATATATATATATATATATATATATATATATATCCCACCACTCCTGAATTTTACAGTTTACAGCTGGGACCATTATCTTTCTGCATAGTTCCATGAACGTCTTGCCCATAGAACACTCGCGTCAACTGATTTCATCAGGAACTCTTTTGGTATGGAAGACATAACTTCTTGTATTTGCTCTTCAAGTTCTTCCAAAGTCTTGGTAGATTGGTAGAGTTGATCCTTTAACCAGCCCCACAGAAAAAAAAAAAGTCACAAGGCGTTAAGTCAGTACTCCTGGCAGGCCGATCATACATAAAATAAGAGTTACTTTTCAATGAACATATATATATATATATATATATATATATATATATATATATATATATATATATATATATATATATATATATATTTAGTTGGATTGATGCAATCCAAACAAATATGTTAGCTCTATCTCTGATATTGAGCGCTTTCTAATAAGTACCACGCATATAATATATAAATCGTAATATATATATATATTTATATACACACACTTTTTACATATATACACACACGCACACACACACACACACACACACATATATATATATAGTGTGTGTGTGTATGTGTGTGACAAATGGTTAATATATATATGTGTGTGTGCGTGCCTGTGACAAATAGGTTAATACTGGAATTATAATGCTTGAAATCAAGAAGTAGAGCATTATTAATAATAGATAAAATAGACTATGCTCACTTGACACTTGATACTCAAATTTACTTTAAAATTAAAATTTTTACGAGTGAATATAATTTCGTAAAATTCAGTGTAAAGACAATTTTTTATATATGTATATGTATATATGTGTGTGTGTGTAGTGTGTGCGCGCGTGTGTGTGTGTGTGTGGTGTGTGCGTGTGTGTGATCGCACTAGTAAAGTTTCCAGTAAGGATCGAAAGCTGCCAATAAGTGACAGTACTAAAAGTGGTGCCGTTATCTTATGGTTGGCACCCAAGAAAATATTTAAAACTGATAAATAAAGATAGATCCAGTGATGATCACCTTCCTCTACGACAGGCGACCTCCTGTATTTGGCAAGTACGAGAAGTCTGCCGTGCTGGCGAGTGTGCAAATGATAAGATGAATATATTCATAGTCAATTCCGGAGGTGGCGTTAAGATTATCACACCAAAAAGCGGAAGTGGTGTAAGAAATTTAAATAAATAACTAAGACTGTTTATATCCCTTTCACGCGAATTCAATATGCCAATTCTCTTTATGCCTTGTCCTCTCGCCAATTCTGTACTGTTAACTTAATACCATCGATAGATGGCCTGAATAAAATAGCAATAAATATCAAATAAAAATGAAAATGTGAATTAAATAGTAGATGCATCCATACATTTTTCTATCTACTATCGTGGAATGCCAATGACGAGACCTTTTGTTCAAGATATCTAGCAGTTCCTCAGAGCATATCGAGACTGAATTTCATGTATACAGGACTCAATGCGCGAAAATGAAGTAAGCTGTCTTAACTGAAATTCGAACTCTTTTTGCCGGTCTCATTTACTTAGCTAAGAATTTGTGACGCCATCACACACTACCCGATTCAAGTAAAAAAATGACAATGTCTAGATGACATTTAATGCGTTTAATCAGCACAAGCATTTGAGAAATGTGTTGCGAAAAGGAAGGCACCTGGCATATCCGCCTCATAAATATTGTACTTGATCTTTGAGTATCGTTACTCTTTGCCCATAACAACTTTTCTTACTCTAGTATCGCTCGTGTATTTATTTACTAACGTCGTCTGTCCCGGTCTGTGCCTATCATTCGACTGATGATCTCTCTCGTCTCGTATCTCGCATATTTTTCGCAGTTTGTTCATGTGTGTAAGAATGTGTGTATTTCTTCGTTTGCTGACACATATTTGCCGCGTTTCTTTCTTTCTCTCTTTCCCTGTGAGATGCTGTCATATTTCTGCTGCTCTACAGAACTCTAAATGGAGTCATCTACAAGATTCATAACGTTTTCCCTACCCCACTTTGCTCTAAGCCACCTGTCGAATCGTTATTATGATTCATAGTCAGTAGATAACAAAAGTAAGTTAATATTTATCGAATTTCAGCGAAAAGAAAGTTTCATTCATTACAAAAAAGCAAAAAAAAAAAACGAATTTGTCTTCGTTTATGTATTTTTCATAACAACGAATAACAATGAAATCTATTTTAATGCATCGCTTTGTAATACAAATTTAGAATGTCAAATTAAATTCAGTTAATAATGAACAGAATACCTGACATCGCATATATAACTGAAGCGCGCAGGCTTAACTGGTGTAATTCTTTCTTTCTTTCTTTCTTTCTTTCTTTCTTTCTTTCTTTCTATCTATCTATCTATCTATCTATCTATCTATCTATCTATCTATCTATCTAACTTTTGTTGTCTTACGTTTGAGGTTTTCAAACACAACATTGTTTACAGAATTCTCTGTTTTTTCTTAATTTTCCCGAATTACCATTATAGAAGTAGTTGTCTTTTGTGATCCTCAAATGCAGTATTGTTTATGGAATTTATCCTTTAACCTGTTGCCCATTTCACTTAATAATAAATGCTAGTTCCTCCATCAAAAAAGAAAAAAAAAGAATTTTTATTTTTAATTTTTGTTATGAATTATGTATCTTGTAATTGATTTGAATTTAATCGGAAATCTTCGAAAGATTAAATCAATTCGAGCAAATTCATTTCTGTGTTACCACGTAAAACTAAATGGAATAAGGAAAATGCGACGGAAGGTTGAAGCTCACATCGACTTAAATATACTCATTAAAGCAATAACGTTGAGGATGTTAATTCGGATAGCTGTGATAATACCAGTGCCTTTTCTCAAGTTCAAAAACAATACTAGGAAGCTTAGAGAATCCACCGACCGATAAAAATGTTTGGGTTATTTGTCATTTTCTGTAATTTGATTCAAACAAATATATCAAAGAATACAAACTTTCAGAAAAGATGCGTTTTTAAATTTAAATCCAATAAAAATGGAAACAAAATGAACGTTACCGAACTGAATTTGATTAAAGTTACAAAAGCAAAAAATCAATTTGTTTCAAAACAAAACATCTATGATTCAATTTATTTTCGAGAAAATATTAATAGAGATTAGAAATGTGGATTTGTTTCCACGACTATGTTATAATAGAATCTGATATTTCCCTATTAAGAATACAACACTAGGTACAAGGAATTTTTTCAAGGAAAGCAAAATTAATATAGTTATTTATAATAATTATAATTATAGATTTAATCTAAACTTGAAGATATGGACAATATTGCAATTTAATTAACACAGATCCACAGTGATATGGGCGGGTAATCAATGAGGATGGAAATCACTCCACTAGCGAATTGATCTGTTTCACAAACTTAATTTCGTACTGCACGAGAAGGCATCCAGTCAGGACTGTATTTACGGAGACACCATTGTGTTGTGTAGTATGTTCAACCCTACGAGTGAGCCTGTTCTTGTGGTTTTATGCCCGATTCACGATGACGATCACAAGTTTTGTAACTCGTTAGAATCGTAGGAGCGCTACATCTACTGCAGCTGTGGCAGCAGTTGTTGTGTCTAGAGCGAGAAAACCTGTCGATGTCCATCTATCTACAGAAGTTTAATAAACTTAGCTTATCAAACAGCTACCCACGGCAGTCTTACTGTTGGGTAGTAGTTATTTATTTAGTCTCATAGAATTTACTATAGTAGTAAGTTTGATCCTCACTGAGTGGCCCACACTTTTGGTCTTCAGCAAGAAAAATCTATTCTTAGCAGATGCTAAACGAGTTTATATATCTGCCTATCTAAAATACATAAAATAAAATGATAATTATAATAATGTCACCTATTGGTATAAATAGAATTATATAATTTAAAAGACGAACAGATTTTCTGACAATAAAGTCCTCCGTATTTATCTTGGCCAATAGTTATTGTATCAGAAGTAATTAAAATTACTTATCGGAGATCGACTCAGAGTGGTTTCTCACTCGTCAGGACTCAGATAAAAACATCTGCCTTTTTTTAGATATTGCCTAAGTCTACGTAATTACTAAGCTTAGTTTAATACAGCACAAGGCCCCAAATATGGAGCATTAAATGAGGATCGAAATGGTATATAAGAATAGCTTACTCATCAAAGTATCAATGTTTATATAAGTATCAAGGGTTGACATAGCCGGGGGTGATAGTGTTTATAAAATGCTTTCATGGCATTGCATCTCGAATAGCCTCTGACAACTAAATCCAAATGAAAGCCGTAGAATGTGTGAAGTGGCCTCGTAACCAGCTTTTTCGGGTAGACAGAGCTCGACATCCCAGGATGGCAGTTCATCTAGAGAAAGTATGTCTTTGATTTTAAGCCGCAGCTACCTTCCGGTCATATAAAAAAAATGGAAAAAGCTATAGAAGTAAATCCAGACAGAAAACCCGAAGTGGATACCTAAAAGCATTTGGCTGTCAACACTGGGAACTCTCGGGTAAACTCCTGCAGCCAAGCCGGCTCCAAACGTAATGTCTTGCATTCCTTTGGATCACGTCGGTACGAGCGAGATTGGGTTCGTGTAGTAACATGGCCTCCATATACAATCGTCCAAACTTGTGTCCTGGAGAGGTCAATAGACTCTCAACATAAAAGGACTGCATTTTTACCAAACAGAATGCTACATTTATCTTGTGAGATTAACGGACGCCTAAGAAGGAGATGTTCCTATATATTTGTTCAATTAGTTAAAATTTGACACGAGTTACATAATTAAATACATTATTGATATTTACTGTGTGATAGTCTGCTTATGTGTGGAGCACCTGCTAAGGTTAGAACTCACTGCAATAGCAAATCGGTATGTTAGAGGATTTCGTTAAATAGTGAAAAACATTCGCATAAAGCATTAATGATATATACTAGAATTAGTTTAGTGCAGCAGAAAGCCACAAATATCAGGGACAAATTCATAGCAGTAGTAATGATCTGTGAGAATGACTTCGCAAGATATCCTCATAAGTATATATTGATGTTTATTAAGCGGGGTCTTGCATTACGATGTTATCCATTAGCTAAATCAGAAGGTTAAGTTAATCAAGGAAAGGCGCAATTGTAAAAAATGAACTGTAGACGAAAAAAAAAGTTTGGAAATGGTGGATGTAACACGTCTAATATTCCTGCTAGAATAACAATGCAAACGCATTGTGCAGAAAAATGTTTCCCATTTATTCTTGAGAGAGAGAGAGAGAGAGAGAGAGAGAGAGAGAGAGAGAGAGAGAGAGCAAATCAGAAGCTTAGATTGCAAGCAATGTCTCGCTCCGTGGACTAATCTGTCAAAAATTAATAGGGTATCCTAATAGACTTAATAGACTGTTTGCCATCATAATCAACATTAGACAGTTTACCTTTTACTTGGGTTATAGTAACGACCGCTTGAGCCAGTGGAAAGCACGCAACTACTTCTGCCACGAAGCAGACTTAAATTATTATTGAAACAACTATATTGAGGCTGAATAAATGTTCATGGTCCTTCTTGATCTCTATTCTCGGTTTTATGACTGTGCATGTCCCTGAATCATTGCATTTTGACCACTTGTCGACGCCTTACCCTTGACAAACACTGGCCTAAAAGACCCGGCCACATATTTAAATATCTGTAGCTTCTACCATTCTGTTTTCTCCTTATATTATTAACTACTTCAATGTATAAAACGGGACGAGCTCACTCGATGCCTGAGGAGATAACATATTTCATTAATGCCGTGCGTCGATCGGATGCCAAATCAGGAATTATGATGTTTGACTCGGGTCGCTCTAGCTGAACAAGATCTTGGAACAGTGTGAAGACAGCACCATTTCCTCTTTGTAACTCGTTCTGGTGCCATCTTGGCTGTCAGACGAGGCGCCCCGCCGGAAGTCAAAGACTTTAATATTCATTATAAACTCTACGTTAGAGGGCGTGCGTATTTGCAAACATTTGTTGATTTCGCTGTGTTTGTCTATAAAAATAGTTTTAGAAGCCAAGTGTATTTATAATGTATTGCATCACAATCCGTTTATGAGTTTGTCTCGTTTTTAGAGCTTGTTTGTATTTTTGTTGGCAGAAAAACGACGTCGACAGTGCATTCTTTATTTTTCGCTTCGAAGGTCGATGGCGCCTGCTCTGTAGTGTGGCTGAGAGAGTTGCATATGTGTGTTGTCTGAGATTGGAGATGGAATCTAAGAAATAGACAGGGGTTTCCTTCCCTGCTCACTTGATAGAGTAACTCAGTATAACTTTCCTACTTTTAGTTTCCCCACGCCATTTGTTTTGCATGATACGAATCTAAACTTTTAAAGAAAAAGATAAAGATTAAAACTGTTCGAACTATAAATAGGGTATCTATAAATAGGGTATCTATAAATAGGGTATCTATAAATAGGGTATCTATAAATAGGGTATCCTAATAGACTGAGATAAAATCAGGATTTCGAATGTTCGTTTTCTTAAAGCAAGCATGTCCACCTGACTTACAAAACAATCTTTCTTTCTTTGTGCTAAGCTTAATATCATTTTTACTATACGAGGTTTGTTCTCTACAATATTTTTTCTCACACGTCCTTTCAACTTTTCAAAACAGTGTGCAAATAACTCTGTGGGATCAGTTTCCTGGTCGCTTCATTTTTAGTCCTATCTACGGTCTGAAGCATCTCCCTCAACGTCAATTTTATCTTTGGGAAGCCACAAGTCGTAGGGAGATAAACTTGGACTGTAGGGAGGCTAAGAGATCGAGGTGATGTCTTACAAAAGACCCCTCTCCACCTACGAGACATAAAGGATAAGCAGTCAGATCTATTCAGAAAGAGTGGATACTTTATAGATAATTTGTGGAATTCCCAGATCTTTTTCTATTACCCGCATTAACAATTCTTTGCAGCTCGAATGCATTCAACATTCATTTTTAGGTATTTTGGTTGCTGAAAATCTCCTACTATGTGACTCACTTTCGACGGCTTTCTGGTCAAGTAATTGACCAAATAATTTCAAATAATTTCCTCAGATGAATATCGAAGTTACAAGCAAAACTTGATGCACATTTGGTAATAAATGTGACGATTACACAATAAACAAACTCACTCAATGGCGCCTTATTGACAACTATTGAAGCATGCACTGTAAGGTTTTTTAATGATTTGTTGCCAAGCTATATAAAGACCCCGGAACTGGTTATGAGGATATTAAAAATGGCACTTTCTGATCAAACCTCATATGCGGATATCTTGTTCTGGGAATGTCGTTAGCAAATATTTCTTGTGCCACATTAGCAAGTAAATAACTTTCTTTGTTTCTTTGTTCTTCTTAATTTGTTCATATCTATCTATCTATCTATCTATCTATCTATCTATCTATCTATCTATCTATCTATCTATCTAGCTAGCTAGCTAGCTAGCCTACCGATAATTGATAGACAAGCAAAGATACAGGTGTGCATAATCACCATAAGTACAGAGGGAGTGTCATATAAATGGTAGATATTTACTAAGCTTTGCAAGAACAGCCCGCTGGATGTCATGAATTTCACCTTAAAAAATCTGTAAATATTTAATTAATTTAGTCAAGCATATGACCATATTAATAGAACTGTCAATTGGAGATTTTAAGTTTTGACAAGAGTCTCCAAACTACGGCCCACAGGTCACATCAGGCCCACTACAAGAATTTATCCGACCCGTAACAACTAAATATTTATAAATGAATTGCCTGATTTTCTCATCTGCACGTAAATAAACGATTATTTTTATGTTTATATTTAATGTTTAAAATGTCGATTCATATATTATTTCTCAGTGTAAGCATGGCAATGTTTCTTTGTAAATGCATTTTGTTTCTGTTCCGAATTATATCATGTTTGTTATAAAAAGATTCAAGTAAAACTAATTCATTCATTCATTTAAATTTGATTCATTCATTAATAACTCTGATTTTTCCCCCCTCAGAAGTATGTAGAATATACAATGTGACACTCGTTCAGAAACTCCTAATATATGAAACTTGTACTTTCGTCACATCTCTACGGCATGTACCCTTGTATGGGTGTTTACTCAGGGTAGTTTGAAACATGTCGAGAATTTTTGTATTTAAACGTACGCCCACTCGAGGGTGATGTAACATAAGGTCGAGTTGAAAGTGGGTTAATATGTGTACGTGACCTGGAGGAAAAAAATTGCTCAAGCCTTCTCGACACGTTCCCTTTTGGGCGATAGGAAAAATATTGCCTAGGTAATGGTTCCCCTGAGGTTCAAGCAGATATTCAAGTTTTATCCTCCTCCATGGCAACAGCAAAACCGTTACAAAGTGAGTATGAGAATATTTGGCGTATCGTCAAAAGGCGCTTTTAGGCCGACTTATGTTGGACCGAAATTAGTTTTTATAATTATTATCATTTTTTTGATTTGCATATAACGTTGAAACGAACTATAAAAAGACCAGCGCACTAATTAGTTCGCTGGTCTTGTTATACCTCTTCTAAATATTTAATTATGTAATCTAACAAAAAGTAACCGTGAAGTGTTTCTTAGCGAGAATCGAACTCAATATAATAGTGAATGATTTTTATGACAAGCCTCCTTATAGAAAAAAGAAAAAAAAAACATACCACAAAATGTTTTAATAGGCTGTCTGGCTAACAACAAGTCGGTGCATTTCTTTAATTTCAGTCATTATCACTATAATTATCATCATTATCATTGATCGATTTTCAATATTTATCCAGTCTACTGAGATCGATATTCATAGAAAATCAGTTCGTGGTGTCTGGTGTATGTTTTAGCTGACCCCAAAATTTATCGAATCATTTTTCAAATTTTGACGTCCAATTTTCTTACACGATTGACATTGAGTTGAAGGTTCAATACTTTTGGCAATATAGCATCACTTGCTACTAATCCCTGCTTAAAACATTTCGATGAGTAGACATTGTCAAGGATGACAACTGGTGCATATCTTTTACTGAAACAGGTTATGACTGTGGTTATCCAAAATTCTCATGCAACCATTCCCTTCTTTGTCAGGAGGTTTCAAACTTGATTTACCGTTTTTCTTTCTACACAGATGGGAAGAGTATTTTAGGGTTTCATTATTTCCAAGAAAAATATTTTGATTTGTCAAATTGAAAATAAATGTGTTCCCGTTATGATACCAACGAAGTCAAGTGGATTGTATATGATTTTATCGGAGCCTGAAGTGACTTGAGTTTTCTAACAGTAAAGTATAGAAGAAAAATCTTCAGTGGAACCACCCTCTGTTCACAAATTGGAAAAATGAAATAATGTAAATAAATAAATGAAAACTTTCTGGATCAAGTTTCATTCGACCAGAAAGTAGTGGATTCTGGTCAAAAGCTTATACAGTCAGGCCGCAATCTAGAATGGTCAGTTAGAAGACATCTACTGGGTGTGACGAGCCGACCGTCCTGATGTAGAGATCAATAAAGGGATGGTTGGAGAAATTTAGCAGGTAAAAGTCAGTCATGAGCTTTCTATCGAGATGTAGAGACAGTTGCAGTCAGAGATAGGCAGAGAGGCTGTTGGAATTCTCATTGGTCGAATGGAAGAGATATGCTCTGATAATTTGTAGAGAGAAAATACAGAAATAGCAGCAAAGATGCTCTAAGCGTCAGCTACCAACCCAAAGACTATGAATCCGTGAAAGGAAGAATTTGGAAACAAGATTCATGTTTTCTTTACTCACCGTGGCAATATTTCGCCAACCGTCCTCTTTTTGAATGTACGCCAAGTCTTTCCAAGTTTTAGTTTTCACTGACGGAAGGAGGAATCGAAACATGCTGTGGTGTGAAGCTGTTTAATCTATAAAAGACTGATCGGGGGTCACGGTCGTATTTTTTTACACCGTTATTCTTGTCATATGAATAGCTTACAGCTTTTTATAAAAAGCGATTCGGTTGCAAGTTACACTCTTTTTGCCCTCATATGAAAGGAACATATTGCTTTAACCATGATAGGTCTTTAAAATATCTCTTGTATTTATTTCCTGATCGAGACAACAAGAATATGAATTATTCACTTAAGTAATTTCGTTGCTTTGGCATTTCGGTCGTTGCTCTCTGCAGCCATACTTGCATTGTCTGAAGGTTTGCGATGCTGTATTGTTTGATATTCGACAATTTATTCGGATTCTTATTCGCATCAATGTTGTTGTTTTGTTCCTACAGTTCAACTGATGAATGTTTATTCTTTCCATATTGCCTGAAGTTCCAACATGAAATATAGTCATTGTTCTATAATTCTGACTAATATCTTCATCTTTGTAGATGACACTACACAGTTTCAATTCTTTATTGACGCCTAGTATTATTATCTACTCAAAAAGAACAACACAGATCACGCATACGATGATCGTTGTTATTTCTTTGTCTTCTTTCTTATTCCTTTTTTTGTCATGTAGTTTTTCTTTTTCGCTTCCTCTGTTTTTTTTCCTCTTTTTTCTTCTTTATTGTCATTTTCCTTTTTTTTTTTTTTACTTTGTTAGCTTTTTAATTCCCGATTTTCTTTGAAAATTCTTTTCTATCTCCACCATGTTTCTTTTTTCGTCTTCTTCTTCCTCTCTATTTTCCGCGTGTTGGAACCGATATCTTCCCCGACCCTTTCCCCATTCTTCCAATGTCGCTTGCTCGATCTTTGCCTCGCGCCTCATGAATACTTCCTACCCCCACCTCGATATCCCATGAGGACTGACGTGAAGAAATATTCCCCATTATTACATTCACTCTTTTACCCCTTCAGCCACACCAGATTCTTTTTTGTTTCTGATTCTCATAATTATTGCTTGAACATCGACTTTTAATTGAGCCTTCAATGAGTTCATATTTCGCTGATTTTCGCGACCCTCGACCATCTTTGCCCGACCCCAGACGACGTCAATCCCCTCGATTGGCTTAAACTTACCACGGAAACAGAACTGCAGCGAAAATGCAAAAGGATGCGAGGGGGTGTAACTTATCAAGGGAATTGGGTTTGTGGCACATGTTGGTGGCTGGCAACGATGCGGGGAAAGAGAAGAACGCTTGTTTACGAAGCGATAAGAAGAGCAGATATTGGGGAGGGGTTCGATTTCTTCGCTATGTCATGAACAGTTTGAAGGTCAGACACATACAGTCATATTCTCGTTATCTCTCCCTGTGTCAAATTCAGAAGGTTTCGAGGCTGATATAGTTGCATAGTTTCCACAAGGTAAAAAGCCCTGTTGTCGAATTTTGATTTTATAAAATAGGACCTTTCTACTGAAAAGAATAGCTCAACACAATCTTCCTATATTAATTTTCTTCATTTCAACGTAAGCTACACTTAGTAAATAGACATATACAGACTGATATAAAAAAAAACACTGACTCACTCCTGCCCATAAAACACGTGCCCTGAGACATACTGAGACGTACAGGAGAGAGATAGTGAGAAAAATAAAGAAATAATGTGTGAAAGAAGGATAGAGAAAGTGTGAAAGAATGAGAAAATGTGTGGGAGAGAAAGCAAGAGAGAGAGTGAAATAGTGAGTGAGTGACAGAGAGAGAGAGAGAGAGAGAGAGAGAAAGAGTAAGAGAGAAGGCAAACGTAAGAGAGAGTCAAAAAGAGAAAAAAGAGTGAGAGAGAAAGAGAGGGTGTGTTAGATTTTCATTTAATTTTTGGTGGTGGGAGGGTAAAATTCTCCATCGGAGAAAATGAAGATTTTCAAGTGCGAATTTTTATCAGAATTAACAGAGTAAGATAAAAATTGTACAGGAAAGAGTGATTTCATGTTTTTTAGTGGGGAGTGTGGCCTAAGAGAGCGCTTTTTGAGCAAGGGCACCACAATAGGACACTTTTAAGAAGATCCTAATGCATTCTGGCAATTGGAAGCTGATGGCACTGTCACTAATCTGCAGGCGAATAGATTCATGCAGAGATACGTCTCAAATGGAACATTTTCTCTCCTTCGTTCTCGCACTCACATGAATGAAAAACGGCAATCAGGTAGATGTTGAACATCCACCCATTTACAGATTGTGTAGAAATCATCCGGAACAAGAAAGAGAGGTTGATATATCAGGTTCACTTTATATCAAATGCATAAGCAAGAAATTAAAATAAAATAAAATGACACCTTAATTTAATCAAGGATTGTTTGAAACACAATGTATATTTTGAATCATAAACTTTAAGAACTCATAAACCGTTTCAGACACAACTTTATTACTCGAAGTAAGCTCCATTAGCAAAGATCAATAGTTACCGGTAGGGAATTTATTCTATCGTGATAAAAACTGGAATTGTGGGAATTGGCAGAAGGCATTTTCGCCATCATTGTACACCTGCTGGTAGGTATATTGTTCTAAGACTCAAATAAAAGTAGTAATCCATAGAAGACACATCCTGTGAATGGAGAGGGTGGTTCTGTACTTTACTGCATCAGTTCAGTTTTTGATGTATAATGTTTTTATGTTATACTGTAGGAGGATAGAGCTTTTTCGATCAGTTCTTTATGTTTCAGATCCAAATCACAACAGGACTTTGCCGTGATAGTCTGACCAGGATGCAAGGATCTATCACAGCACCACGAAACAGTAAGAAAGATATTTAGGAGTTAAAGATTAGCTTTGAGGAAGTTGATCATCATACATAAAGCACTTTTCATCAATAGTAATTACACGATAAAAAAATAATGTAAACGAACAAGAAAATTGCAGCAAATTTCAAACCGTGCAGTTGCTTAATCATAAGTATAATTCATGGGGCACTCACTTCTGCATTTTCTTCACTTTGCGCTAGATGTCTTACGATTGTTGTATGGACTACCTACTGTTTGTTTCTGGATATGCCTCCACGACTGATTTCAGTTCCTCATTATCGAGTTACGACTTGCGACCACGACTAGGCTCACTAGAAAGAAATTTTACAAGCAACGACGTACGGTCTGTTCTGAAACTAACCCAAACATTCAAGATTACATTGAATAAATTTTTAAGTTAAAATTTTACAGTACAATAAGGACTTATAACAGACAATAAGAGACAAGACAGAGAAGAATAGTGTAACATAGGGATGTCATAATTCTAGAAAATTATTTTTACTTCCTCAAGACTGTCATATAAGATATAACTTCAATCTCTCTCTCTCTCTCTCTATATATATATATATATATATATATATATATATATATATATATATATATATATATATATATATATATATATACAACTATTTTATTCACACACACACACACATATATAAAGAATTTTGATCAAAAACTTTAGGATTACGTAAACATTTTGAATTATCTAAAAAATGTATTTTGTTATAAAATTATAAATGTTATTGGTAAAAATATTAGTTACCGTGAAAAAGCATTTTTAATTTAAAAAATAAATGGTTAATATAAAATGATTACCAAAGAAACATTTCCAGAAATTTTCAAAAATAGAATATTCACTTTTTATGCCGCAGAAAATATTGAAAACTATTTCCATTGGATGGGGGATGGGACCAAAATGTCGATAATAACCCTAACTAATTTTTGAAAGCGAAAAGATTTGAGACAACTTTAGGTAGAAGAAAAGAGAGATTCTCAAAAGAGAAAAATGTGGCTGTCAGATAAGAATGAAAAAGAAAGTCTTAGGAAAAGTTTTGAAAAGTTGTGAAAGGAAATAAAAAAATGATAAGAAAAAATATTGTGTATGTTTTTAAGACGTAATCAAACGTGCTGACCTGTTTTAGTGTTGATAAAACAAAACCAAGTGTTTAAAGAGGTCGCATATCTCATGACGAGGACTCGATCGCACGCCTTTAATTGGTAGGATGAGTGGTAGTGTGCTTATATTTCTAAGGATGTACAGAGAAATATCAGAAAGGGTCAGTGGATGTATGCATCAGGATAATAAGCAGTGGAGTATAAAATAATGAAGCTCTCAATTTAGATCGAGCACACTTCCAATTCATACGTAAATAATTCTGTCATATCTTATGCAATCTACTAATATATCCCCGACTGACGCCAATTCAGCAGTCGGGTTTCGATCCTAGCTAGAGGCAACCGGACGTCTAGCCACACTGATACAGCGAAACAGTCTGTCGGTTGATGACGAAATATATATATATATATATATATATATATATATATATATATATATATATATATATATATATATATATATATGGTCTTCTTCTTAAAAGCTATGCATGAAGGGTGAAGTTAACTTCGAAAAAAAATTGTACAAAATCAATATTCAATTAAAAACAATAAATTTTCCTATGTAAAAGAGTTTGAAAAGATCCTCTTACGATGTTGATTAATAAAGTTTGCAGTCTTATGAAACAATTTTAAGCCACATAGAATACATTTATCTTTCTTTATGACTTGAGCATTATTTTCTAAATTATTCAGTAATCTAATCCCATAATCCCATAATCAAGTCTAGCGTTGTTATGACACGCTTGCTTATTCGGAAATGTTCTTGGGGCATGGCGTTTGTTTGTCGGAAACTAACAGAAGGTATTTGGTTAGATGGTATCAATATAGAAAGCGTTTACAAAAGTTAGTGCAAAACTAATTAATGTAGAAGAAAATGTATGCCAACACTCGTCTGGCAGATCAATCTGCATGGAGTATCAACATTCGAATATCCTGGCTTTTAACTGAATCATTGATCATTGATGCAACTATCTCAAGCACCAAGTAAGCTACTGAAAGTTGAAACGTGTTTTATCTCAGTTGGCGCGCAAAGTAGAATCGGAGAGCCGAGTTCAACTTCGAGTACGACCTGTTGAGTTCACTTTGGAAAGTCCATCAGCGTATGTAAGATGGAATTCGGGAAAACCATATGGATATTATTTTTTTCTTATTTTGTTATCAACGTTTCACTCTATGCAAATATTTTCAAAACAACGAAAAAAATATCTAAAAATGATCATTTCCATGGCAACGTGCTACTTAGAAACACTCTGGTTAATTTGAAAAAAAAAATAACAGTTAATAACATTTTAAAATAAATATCCGTGAACAAGTCAGTGAGATTTGTACACAGGAAATAAAGATTAAAATAAAATGTAAATATGGTGGTAAAAAGAAAGAAAATTATTGTGCTAAAAATAAAGTGTATATATCCAAAGGAAACAGTGAATACTTACAATTCAAAATATAAAATTTATATAATCATTGTTAAGGAAAGCACAGAATTTACAAGAATTCCACGGCGGCTAATTTGTACATCGGTAACTATAAATTTTTTTTTAGATTTATTTTACAATTTTTTCAAATTAACCATTGTTTCTTAGTAGCAGGGTGGCTATTATAATCTTATCTTTTTCCTTAGATTATTAAATTACTTTGAAAATGATCATACAGAATGAAATGTTGAAAATAAAATTTAAAAATGTTAATTATCCAACTCCATTATATATATATATATATATATATATATATATATATATATATATATATATATAATATATACACAAAACAACTTTAAACTTGCATTATTAAACTTATATAAATATATGTAATGGGTATAGGGAAAATAAAAATGGTCTTTACTGAATTATTATATACATATATAACACAAAATTTACTTCAAAAGCAGAATATAATTGGTGACTTATTCAGTATATTTAAAAAGTAAAACCACGTATCTTGAACAAACTACTCATAATTTCCATTTCCCAGTGCTTTTTTTTTTTTTATCTTTTTCGGCTTGAATAAATTTGGAAATTTTTCAAGGACTGATTTTTTCATTAAGACATTTCTGATGAGTGAAAACTTTAGAAACAAGTCTCAGTAATTTTACGTCATCGCCAAAGAATAGGTCTATTGTTACCCCGATGGACATTACACACTTTATTTCTTTCTTCTGTGAACCTTTAGTTGCTTTAATTCGGAGCAGTATTTATCCCAGTCAGTCAACTATCTGGAGTAAGATCATAATATAGAACTCTCTTTCAATTCTACAATAGACCTTGTATAGAATGAAGGCTGATCTGTGGCACAGTTACCAGTAACAGTTCCATTTCACTTTTTGAGTTCCATGTTGTTATTTCACTTTTAGGATCGATCGCAATGTTTAAAAAAAAAAATTATTCAGTTATAAATGCTACAGAGAAAACACCATTCAGTGGGCTTTTTTTTGTTGCTTAACACGCGGAAAACACACACCAAAGTGACTAACATATCCAAGACGGTGCAAATGATTTTAACATTTGATTTGGGTATTTTGAATACATTAGCGATCGGCTGTCTCATAAAACGCTTATGATTCTCTATTACTAGAGAATCATAAGGCTTGATTTGATCACTATCAAACTCAAACTGGTATAAATGAACTTGGAACAACATTCCGATAGAAAATCTTCGCTTCACAATTCCGATCATTCACATCTAAACGCATAAGAACCTATGTAAAATATTTTTTCAGTTTAGGCAGCATTTTTTTTTAATTCTCTCATAATTATAAGTAAGCATAGCATACCAAAAATTACTTTCTGCCATTTTCATTGTTAGAATGCATAAAACAGACATTATAAAATACGAGCTGATAGGATAGCTATCCCAATACAATCAAAAGCAATCCTTTTGAATATAATCAAAATTAAACGGTTCTATTGCGACAAAAACAGAAAGAGTGGTTAGAATAGTAGCGGGTTCGAATTTGACCATGGTCGATAATATCGGCCGAGAGAACATGCGGTACCTTTCATTTGTTAAATAACTAACTTCAAGATGCACTTGCTTTTTTCTCCTTTGACATAAGATTTCCTTCTTTCCTGGGGAAGCGTTTTTCGTGGGGTCATTGCAATTGAAAACCTCCGATTTCGTGTTATTCTGTATAATAATTGAGCTACACCCGCTCTGGTTGTGCTGCTGGTGGTGGTAGTGGGGGGAAGCAGTAAAGTAAACAAATAATCCGGAAGGAATTTTCGAAAAGTCAATGGGAAATGGTGGGGGGAGATAAGAAGCAAGGATTAAGGAAGAAGGCGATTTGAATCGTATCAATGAGGGACACAGTTGTTTGATGGCCATCAGATGTGAGGGTCAAAGCAGGATTTATGGCGCTCGGAGAACGCTTTGTGGCGTAGGGATACACCGAACGAGAATAGTTTATATCTTGTTTTCAGGTAATTGAGAAATTCAGCTTGTTAGGAAGATCATGACTTTTCATGGCGTTACGCGTCAGAAAATTTAAAGCACTCAAGCTTGGCTTAATGTTTTTTTTGTGTTTTCGTTTTTATTTTTACAATTAATTTTCTTCTATCCTACTTTCCTTCTTTCGTTCCTTCTTTTCTCTCTTTCTATTTGTCTTCCCTTTTCCTTTCTGTATGTTTCCTTTTTTTCATTTCGTTTTCCTCTTCCTTCCTTTTTCTTTCTTCGTTTTCTCTCCCTTCCTGCCTGTCTTTTTAAAAACTTTTCATTGTTCTTGCATATCTTCTTCTTCTTCTTCTTCTTCTTCTTCTTCTTTCCTCCCTCCCTTATTTTCTTGCCTTTCTTTCTTTCCTTTCTTCTTGCCTTTTCTCTATCCTTCCTTCATACTTGTCTTATTTTTTCTTCATTTTTTACTTTTTTTCTTTTCGGTTTTGTTTTCTTCACTTTCCCTCTTTCATGTCTTTTTCTCTTCCTTCCTTTCTTTTCTTCCTACATGTTTTTCTTCCTTTATATTTTCATTTTGTTTTGTCTCCTTAATTTGTTTCTTTTGGCCTTCCCTCTTTCCAACTGTCGTTCAATCCTTCTTTTTCTCTTTCCTCTCATATTTTTCTTTTAATTCCCTCCCTCTTTTCCTTATAGTATTTTCTATTCCCCTTCTTTAATTTCTTTATCCTCTTTCACTTTTTTGCTAGTTTTCTTTTTAACTTATCTCTTTACTACATTTTCCGTTTCAATCCTTGCATCTCTTTCCTACTTAAAATATTTTCCCCACTCATCCTTCCCATTCTTTTCACTGACTCTGCCAACGTCTTGGTGGCGTGTTCTTGCCACCCGTTAGACTGGTGTTCGGTCCTGATTGCATTGTGTTCTCTTTCTTTGTATTGGATTCAGTTCCAAGCTTATCAGTTGCAGCTGGAACAATAAGGGTTAAATTGGAAATGGCCGCTAATTATGAGAAGAGGCGGTGATTATTTGCGTGAAAAACGCAATGTGTGAAGAAAAGGAAGCGGAGGACTATGAGGGTCATGTCTCTATCAGGGACTCATTGGTTTTCTTTGAAATTTAAGGATTACCGATCCATTCTTATTCAATTCATCTCTTACTTAAAAATGGGGAAGAAGAAGCAATTTGTTTAGGTGCAATAAAGTCAGCAATTATGTTTTTGTAGCAATACTTTAGTAAGTATTGTGTTCATGTTATAAATTTTCTCAGCACAATCTCTCTTTCCTGATGTCGTTTGGAATGTCAAATAAAATTGAAAAAAATACTTTGTTATGAAGATATATAAAGAATAATTCTGTTAAGGTTATTCATTATCTGCGCAATGTACATATTCACAATAATTAAATACTTTTAACCTGGTGAAAGATTTTCATTTAAGAGACCATTAACATAACGGTCAAAAATAAAACTGTAAGTTAAATTTTCCAATTAAAACCTCTTTGTATCTATTTGATATTTGCCTTTTTAATTTATTATTTAAGCAGAATATTTTCACGTATATTAGATTACATTAGGCAAATCTTTTTTAAACAAAAGTAAAAAGAAAAAGGTAGTTGAAAACCATGTCTCTAAAATTTAGAGAAATAGCGTCTCGCTTTATTCGAATCGTAACGGGCGGTACAGTAGGAGGCTAGACTTTTATACGGATCCACAATGGTTTACAACTTGTTATATATACAGTAATGCTTATTATAGTATTTAATCTATTTTTTTTTAATTATATACTATATTATAGTACCTAATCTATTATTGTTGATATTAGGAGATAAAGCAAAAGCATAACGTGTATTCATTGTAACGAACAAATAAATGAAAATATATTCTTAGATATGTAATTTTGCAAATTTAAAAGCTTACTGAAACGTAAAAAGAATTTTCCCAGTTGGAATTTGAATTGGTTGAAATATGTGAAATCAGAACGAAGCTTGGCAGACATCTTGGACAATCAATTTCTCTGACGTCTGTATTCTCTTCAGTGAATAAAATAGTCTCTTTAATCGATACGAAATGAAAGAAACAAGAATTGATATTGTTCACGTGATCAGGAAAGATAGTCTCGGAAGCCGAGCCAAATCTGGGAATTTTTCGGCTCTTATCTCACGATCCCCGATCCCGTCTCCATGTACTGAATGGCAAGTGACGGCCATTAGCGTCAATTGAAACTAAATTAACTTTCTGATGACTCCCACGGTTTAAAACAATCGATCCAAGAAGCATTAACAATAAATAGACGATAAAGAGCAAAAATGCCTCCTCTAATTGGAAAATCCGATCTTTCTGTGGTTGGCTTTGATCTAATAAATCGAAAATAATTTACTCGCACTATACACCGGAATGAAAGGGAAAATACAACTATTATTTAAGTTTATGTTCTCAAATGATATTTTTCATTATCCACTTCCGGTCAGTGGAATTTTTTGTTCTCTGATTTTATATGCAGTGACTAAAATTTCTGGTTTGCGGCTTAAAAAAAGCGATTTTCCAAATTCGTGAAAACTTTGCTTTTTTGGCGAAGATTTTTCACTTTATAAAAGTATTTGGCAAATAAACTGGTGGTTTATGATAAACCTTTACGTATCATTCTATTAATATCATATTACACGTATGAAAAATGACAGGATTATTCATGCATTGAGTTAACGCAGAATAACTGTGCACTCTAGTTAGGGTCAAAGTGTTGCTCTCCAGTTACTTACCTAGAATTAAAGCGTAGAATCTGTTCCACTTATGCTGCTATTTTCCTGTATTACGATGCGGGATGATAGATAGAGTCCAGTATCCGGTCAGTTAACAGCCTATTTTGATGAACGAATCCTGGTCTTAGCGATATTAAATTCTACGATAGCAACTACCCTATCCAATGTTAAATGATCGCAAGCATAGTGCTTTTTTGTTCTTGCCTTATAGGAAATCGGTTAAATGTCACATCCTCCCACCGTAGAGCGTGGGAGGCAATTTTTTCTTAGATATGAAGAAAAATATACTGAAAAAACATATGAAGAAAAATATACTGAAAAAACAAACAAAAATCCTAATATGCGATTATGCTGTTTTAATGTTTAATGTTTAGTGTAGTATATATATATATATATATATATATATATATATATATGTGTGTGTGTGTGTGTGTGTAAATATTTATCATTTAAGCGTTAATATCATTAATATCACAGACACACATATTCATTCATTTATTTATTTATTATTTAAGCATTAATATCAATTATTTATGTAAATTACAAAATACAACTTTCCTTGTCCAAAAGACTTGAATGCTCAAAAATTAAAAATTATGACTTGTCTAGAGAACATAATAATTGGCTACAACTGAAGGAAAAAAAGAATAAAGGAATGTATAAAATGGTGAAAAAACAAAATGCAGAAAAAGGACAAATGATCATGATACCTACACGTACGCACATCCGCGCAGACGGACACACGCATTGGAACGCACATACGAACACAAACAATAATACGTGCATTAAATCGAGAAATATAAGCAGTTAATTGCTGATACCCGCCGAAGAGTGGACGGACAGGTCCTCCAAAGAAACTCTGGAGTCGGGATGACGAAGGTAACATCAATCAGCTAAGTGACAAACGATTACTGACAATATATATGTGTTTGTTGAGAATCTTTATTTAAAAAAAAAACTATTATGTAAATTTTTTTAACTTTGTATAATATTTATGCATTACACCCTAATCTTTATTCGGTAAAAATTTCATTGCTAACATATTTATGTCTTTGTTGTTTCTGTTCCTTATATTATGGCCGCTACTATATATACATACATACATACATACATACATACATATACATATATATATATATATATATATATATATATATATATATATATATATATAGTTTTCATCAGGCGAAATATTTTCCGATGTCGATATCCATTGTCGGTGTGAGGGACGGTCTGGCAGTTTTGCTTGATAACTACTGTTCATATCAACGTAATAGTCCTCATAAGCTGTGTTTTTCAAACTTCTTATAAAGGAAATGTTTTTTCATAAATTCCCACTTTAGCTCAAATGTTCGTTCACATTTATCCTTCTATTCCTAAATATACATCGATGGTGTGAAGGTGCGTCATTTTTCGTATCACCTTCTTTTAAAGGAGGTTTTATGATTTACAGTTTTACTTCCAAAGTCTCTCTGTATCTCCAATATACTTTCTACCAGGTCCATCATCAGCTTTCACAGCATATATATATATATATATATATATATATATATATATATATTATATCAAAAGTACATTTACAAACTTTGGAGGTGGGTTCCTCACACCAAAACAAGGACAAAAGTACATATAAATATATTTCCGGAAATCCTTCTTTTTTGACTTATTAAGTTTACGGTAGACACTGTTAAATGTCCAATACAAAAATATATATTTTTTTTTTTTTGAGAGCGGATTTCTAACACCAAAACAAGTTAAAATGTTTATATAAACGTATGTCCAAAAGTTTTACCTAAACACAACATCTCAACCCTTTCAAATATGGTTTCGTAGCTCGCCATGACACGTTGATGATGCGTTTCTGTATTATTCATGTCTGCTGTATAAATCAGTTGTTTCAGGCGGCCCCACTGAAAAAAAAACCCCAAAGAATTGAGGTCGGGGGAACGTACAGGCCATGGGACCTGGAAAAATGGATAGGTAGTGAAGAACCCCTACCTATCCATTTTTCATGGTAGATATCAGTCAATGTAACGCAAACAATGTAATTAAAATGTGCCTCATCATGCATGAACAACATGCATCTTCGTGGTCAGGCGTACGAGCGGATCTCGGTTTTCCTCGATCCATAGTTTGTGGTGCCACGAATCCTGTCTCAGCAACGTGACGATAAACAGCAACAAAGTTTGGATGATTCAGCTGCCTTCGGTCTGGAAATGCAAGCAGATACAGTCGTGCAGCCTTGCGTCCATTACCATTTGCCCGACCGTATGTAAAAATCATATCTGCCTGCTCACGATATAAATATCCTGTCATTGTTAAACGAAACTCTTCTAAATTAACTTACTACTATATACTTTAAACGTTGAAAACAGACAAACCAAAATGTACACGAGTGACATACTCTATATAGCAACACAGTACCATCTACCGAAAGCTTTTTAAACCTAATAACTCAAAAACGAAAGATTTGAGGACCTATGTTTATATGGACTTTTGTCCTTGTTTTGGTGTGAGGAACACGCCCCAATATTTGTAAAATATTTTTGATACACCTTGTATATATATATATATATATATATATATATATATATATATATATATATATATATATATATATATATGATGGTTAACAAATATAGTATGCGTCAAAATTAAGGAAATAGGAGAAATGTGGTGCAACCGTTGAAGACTGTATCGGTGAATTCAATTGCACACCGAGTTCAACTGCAACACGACTCCTCTTAGGAAAAGCTCGAATCTAAAGGAGGTGGGCGCCAAGATGCAATTACATTTACCTACCAAAATTCTATTGAATGCAAAAAAGCAAACACTTCATATTCAAAGATTTTTCCTTGCTGCTAATAACATGCATTCCAGTGCTACCTTTCTACCAAATAGATGGTAATAGCCTCGTAAGAGACTTTGTTCTCGTGATGCAATCTTATCAACTTAAAATTTGGCCATTGTCTGAGATCTCGAATAAACACCCGGTGAAAGAAGAAATAATCCATGGACATTGTCTGAGAGTCGTGATTGTGTTCCGCTTGTCTCACGTTTCTCGCATCCCATTTCATTCGAGTCTCTATTGATGCCGGCAGTGATAAATCCTCTTCACGGTCAACTGATCTGTCCGGGGCACACGTGTGACAGTGACAAAAGTAGCAGTTACTTGCCTTACCCTCAGATTCGGTCATGTGACTTTATTTTTTATGGGTTTTTGGAAGAGGAAGAAGCGGACTTTTGTTGATTTATTTATAAAACAGTATCTACGATAAGCCGAGCATGTGCATAAGCAGTTACAGGATTTTCTAAGAATGACTTTCGATACACGTAAGTGGACGAGCCGATAATATTGATTTTAATGGATAATAAGAAAGAAAAAAATAATGACAAATGGCCGAGGCAAGACAAAAAAACACTTATTAGATAATTTTAACACAGTATATACTACTTGGACTCTTTTGAGTCTCACATTTAAGTGGGAGGTTAATTCGGATTGGCCTTTTATGAAATTGAAATGCGCAATTTGTTTTCATTAAAACAAGAATATTTAACAAAGAAATCCAGAGGCAATGTTATTTTCTTTTTTTTAATTGAGTCGCTTAGCGTAAAGCGATAGTTACCAAATCTAGTACTGCGCTTAAATTCATAAAATCTAGGTACCATAGAGGAAAGTTCATCAGAATAATTAACATGAAAATGTTTATAGAAATGGCAGGGTAGCTACATTATAGCGGATGATTGAAGAAGAGGTGTCAGGTTAAGACAAATAACATTGCAAATTCTTTGAATTTTATCAAAAATCTCGATGCATGGATGAATGGTAGACTTATAAATATGCAAGATATATTCTGGCGAGGAAAATTGTCTAGCCCAACGCAGTGACCCGACCTCCCTAGCAACCCACCTAACAATTGATTTAATATAAGATTTCTACGACTACGTTAGAACGAGAAGGCACAAAAAGTCACTCGCCTGGGGATTATGAAATGCTGATATTAGGCAAAAAGCATTCTCTCAGGTGATTAAAAGCGAGCAGTTTCGTTTTGGAGGCGTTAGGTACTTAACTAATTCAGAGTTGATTGGAGTCTCTCGTACTTTGCCAAAAATAAGTAGGAGGTTAATAGGCCGATACTTAGAAGGATCAGATGGTTCACTAAAGTTCTTAAAGACTGGAACTACAGAAGAGGATCTCCAACAATCAGGAAAGCAAGAAAGGGGTTTAGAGAGAACACGAGCCATTTCAGGAGCATATTTCTTAAGAACCATAGCAAGGATACTATCTAGTTAACATTTTGTGGGCATTAAGCTTAGAGCTGATAGTACAAATCATGGATGGTGTTACATGCATACCATTCAATAGTGACTTATAAATAAAAGCACCCGGTCTCCATTGTTGAGAACAGATTAACAGGACTAGATAGGTTTGCATATCTTCCGACTATTAGATCTTCATGTTTATTGAACAGAAGTAGAGGTTTATCCCTTGTTTCTTGTTTAAGATATGGATTACCGGTTCCTTTCTTCTATGGCCTTAATAATTTAAGTGTCTTAACTTTCTGGTGATCTGACTGATTAGCGGCTGCAGCTTGTCATTATGAGGATGAACAGTTGCCAGTTTTCTTGTTGCCACATCCAACTTGTTGTAAGGAGCCCAAACTCTTTGGTAGCGCTTAGAGAGGCTGCTCTGATCAACAGTTGCATAATATCAGGGAATTTTCAGTGCAATGGCGCGCATGGATAGGTGTACCTGCATGTATTTCCTGTGGGCAACTACAGGGTCACATTATGCTTTAGTTTTAACCACCTTCTGGACAGTTTGTATTGACATAGACGATACATAGTGATACTTATTTTGACATTCTTCACTTTAAAATATAATCTTCTTATGACAAATACAATGAAAAGATATACGAGTAAGCAAGTAAATATAAAAAATCATCTACTCCACTCAAAATTCCTTTCTCCAATATTCGACATATTCATAACAATTTCTGCAGTGTAGAATCTTTGCTCTTCGCTACCAATGAATTCTCTGTTCGAAGACTGTCTTCCTCTTTGTCGAAAAAATTATAGGGTACATATGCAGCACGTTTGTGTTTACACCTGGAAGAATCTTCCAATGGTAAGGGAATTGTCTCTTGAGTCTCCAGGTGATTATTTCATGTTCCCAACTTTCTTCATTTTACTCTATTAGCTATCTCTTTCTTTTTTTTATCACGATCCTCTTTCTCAGGACTGTAACATATTAGACATTATCTGATAATACAGACATGTCTCGCTCTCTCTCTCTTTCTCTCTCTACATTCATCTGCGAACATTTTTATGTGTGTTGATTTTAATGCTCATCACTTCAAGTGGCTTAATCGTTCTAATGCTACTGATGTTGCCGGTATTCAGACTTTCAATTTTTCCGTTGCTCAGTCTCAGTCAATAATGGATTTTCCTACTTGTTTCCATAATAATTCTGATCAACATGATTCTTTACTTGATTTTTTTCCTTACCTCCTCTCATAACTCTTGTCAAGCATCATAATTATGTCCTCGCGGCAATTCGGATCCCGTTGAAGAATCTGCTGATATTTCTTTTGAGTCGTCTATCAGAAAGGGATCTCCTATTCAAAAGATTTCATTCTGTTGTCAGTGTACAGATTGAGATTCATTTCGTGACTTTATTCGAGACGCCCCTTGGATTGATATTCTTAACCTTCCTATTGAGAATTGTGTTTCTTCTTGGGTTAAAGCCGGTATTTGTACTTTCTCGAAATATACCATGTGGAACCACAGTCGTCTCTGTAGTTCACACCTGTATGTTCAATAGCTATAGCCCACATGAATGACCTTTTTCAGTTGTACCAGCGTGATAGTTCCGATCTCAACAGATACCTCTTTGTGTCTGCTCGTAATAATTATAAACATGTAATCAGTAAGAGTGTGTGTCTTTGTATAGTCTCCAACAAGTGTAGTACTATTATTACTGGTGGCTCTGTAATAGTGTGCTAAATAAGTCAGTCTTCTATCCTTCCTCTCTTCACTCATTTTGAGGTGTTAACATCTGCTGATAAAGCAGAATGTTAGCTCGTAAATTCTCTCTAAATTCTACTCTTGACTCATCTGAAGTATCTTTGCTTGACTTTTCGCTTAGAACTGAGTCTCTATATACATATAATTCTGTCCATGGTTTCTGCTATCATCTCTAAATTAGATCCTTCCTCATCATGTAAACTTGGTGGTATCCCTGCAATTGTCCTTCAGAAATATGCTTCTGAACTGGAGCCCATATTTCTAAACTTTCCAGTAAATGCCTGGCTGCTTTTTGCTTTTCTGCTTGCTGGAAATCCTCTTCTGAATTTTCAGTTTTTAATAAGTTTGGG
This sequence comes from Acanthosepion pharaonis, assembly GCA_903632075.3. Lineage (NCBI taxonomy): Eukaryota > Metazoa > Mollusca > Cephalopoda > Sepiida > Sepiidae > Acanthosepion > Acanthosepion pharaonis. Next base: position 1,338,629 of record CAHIKZ030005486.1, on the reverse strand, counting down.
GAATCATCTGAGTCATTTAATTTTCGTCTTAATAGTCTTCTACCTATTTTTGGTAAAGTACTATAGTCTCTAATCAATTGGTTAAGCATCTCTTCTCACAGGGTCTTTTTTCAGATAAGCAATATGGCTTTCGCTCCACTAGGTCAAATGCTGATGCATTCACGATTATTGAAAGAATGTATCAAGTGTTAGATAAGAATGGTGAAACTCGGGTGGTTGATTTCGACATCACACAGGGTTTGGTATAATGTTCTTCTTCACAAAGGTTATGGTATTTCTGGACAAATTTTTCAACTGATTCAATCTTTCTTATTAAATCGTGAATTGAAAGTTTTCTTAAATGGCAATTTTTCTAGATCTTTCTGCATTAATAGAGGTGTTTCCCACGTTGTTCCAAAATTTCCATCTATGATCTTCCTGATTTCATCAGTTCTCATCTCGTTATCTATTTACTCCTTAATAGTAAGTCTGATCGGTTCGATAAGTAGGACTGCTAGGAAGTTTGGTTCACTGCGTTGTACTAGACAATTTTTCGCGCCAGAATCTATCTTTATAAGTCTGCCATTCGTTCTGGCTTTGAATATTGCTGCTACATCTGGACTATTGCTCCTGATATATATTTAGAGATTCTTTATAAAAGCCAAAGAAGAATATGCAGTCTTACTTGTCCTGACCTGGCCTCTCGTAATTGTTCTGATTAACTTTCCTCTATGGTAGTACTAGTTTGGCGGCAAAGTCTTATCATTTAACATTTAACCGAAAGTTCTATGCTGGCGGTTTCCTCTCTCACATTTCTCGTCCGTGGAGCTCTCTTCCAGCTTCTTTGATCTCCAAAAATTAAATGCAATGCCAGTCGTTATTTTATGTTCTTTTTTGTTCTGGTTCCTTAATATAATTATTTTTCTCATATTCTCAGACAATCGGTAATCCTTTGCGTCTGCAGTTTTATTGCTTGGGGGGAAATGATTAAAAAAATTCTCCAAAAAACTTATCTAAAAAGCAAACAACCGATTTACCTTAAAAATAAACGAATATATATTCTAATGAATGTAATGTAACATTATAAAAATATAATCATATAATCATATAATATAATCATAATTATAATATAAAAATATAATCATATAAGCATCAACAATAAATAGTATAAAAATAAATAGATAAGTAAAAAATAATTATCACTTCCCTTAACAAAAATACAAAATCATTGCTTTTTTGGGGCAATAAAAATACGCCCATTCATATAGATACATTCGTGCATAAAAACATAAACATACATATATATTTTACACTGTAGTAAACAGTTTGTCGTCAAATGCAGCATTTATTTTTATAATTTTTAAATCATAAATAATAGAATTCAATTAAGAAATAAGAAAAGAATAAAATTATTGGCAAATGTTAAAAACTGTTTGAATGATAAATGTTGGGGAAAGAAATCCACTATTCTGAATCAATAATCAAAGATAAACAACAGAAATAAACTTTATGAATCGAAAAGCTTTTCCTACAATTTAAAAAAAAAGTAACTTTTCTATGAAAGAGGACGTAATTTTCGAAATTGTAGGAAATATAAATAGAATAGATTTAATGTATAAGTAATTTAACAAATACAATGTATTAAATTTTCCTAATAATAATTCTTGGTGATAATAGGTATTTGTAATAAAGCAAACTTGATTAAACAATATTTATTTTAAAAAGATACAGGATTTTTTTGGTAAAAAAGACACTTTTGTCGAAAACAAATGTTTGAGGTAACAATAAAATAATAACATGTATGCAAATTATCAATGAAAATGGAATATGGCTTTTTAAAATTAAAATTTATAATGCTACATAAGGAAACTACATAAAGTGAAGAAAAAGAGAAATACTTCCATAAATAATTTTCAAAGAATAATTTGGTACAATTTTCGAAGCAAACTTCGTGGTAACAGCGAAGAATAAATCAAGTACATCAGCTAATGACCTTTCCTTGATAAGGGAGTGACCTTATTCCTTTCAATTGTCGTCTAGTGGCTGTCATATTTCTTCTACGTAGTTTTCTTTCTGGACCGGAGCGATCTAGATTCCTGTAGCATCTGCTCGTCGACCCCCCCCCCAAAAAAAAAAATCAAGGCTCCCATTAAATATTATACAGGTAGGCTTCAAATACAATTTGGATGAAAAACAAACGCAGCTGTTTTCCTGCAAATCAAAATGTACCAAAAATTATTTTCGAAATTTCAAAATTAAGCAAGACCCCAACGCAGCATCTGTTTTCTCTCTGAAAGCCAGACGATGCACGTTCAAACAACGTAAATCATTTATAAAGAAGACAATCTTAAACTGATCTTAAATAATTAAACAAATATGTATTTTAATATATATTATTAAATGTATAATAATAATTATATTAAATAAAAATATAATATAAATAAAGAAATGAAATATAATAAAGAGAGAAATATATAAGAATATAATTAAAAGAATAATATAAGAATAATTAAAACTTGCCTTCTTTTAAAATACTATTATCGCTTTTTCGGAGCAATGTAAAAACACGTACCACCGTGAAAAAAAATGAAACACAAAAACCCGATATTGTGAGGGGAAGGGAAACAATTAGCTTAGTCTGACGTAAAACCACATAAAGAAACACCTAAATAAAAACCTAATAAAGATCGAATTAAATACCGCATCTGACCCGCCTCCCAATTCACATTCAATGTTACATTATTGTCGGGTCAGCCTATGTACAAATATTAATAATCTGAGTAGACATTACCTTAACAGATACTTCGTATATATAACTCTGGAGATTAAGAATTGCGGCAAAGCAACATCATTTTACAGATGATGAAATGGCTACATGAAGCGGTAGCTAACAGTTTTTCTCTCGCACTTCTCACTTGTGGAACTCTATTCCGGCTTCTTGCTTTCCTATCAACATTGATCTTCCAAAATTTAAATGCAATATCAATTGTTATATTAATTCTTGTTCTTTTATTGTTTTCTTTCCTTAATAATGTTTTCTTTTAATCATATTCACTCACCCTCAGTAACCCCTTGCGTCCTAATGGCTTTATTGCCTTGCTTGGGGCGAATTTTTTTTGTATTCTAAGATTAATTCTTTTTTGCGAGTGGAAATATCATTAACAATTTTTGAGACTATCCTATTAACAGACCAGTGAATATATAAATAATTATTACGTTTAGTGAAAACTAGCTTTTCTAAATTATTATAATATATGTATATATTCTATTAATAGAAATTGAATTTACATTTAATTTTAAATATATTAATGTTTCACTATTGTTATTTTATGTCACACTTTGTAAACATCCAGGAAAAATGCGTCTGTGCATAGAAGGTATTTACTTGGTTCAGCCAAAGGGAACAGAGAGTTTTTTTTTCGAGAGTATAACTAATGTTTATAAGTTATATGAAAGTAATTATAATATTATAAATGCAAGATTTGAAGCAATTTCTTCATCTGAATTCGATCTCCGATTAATTTTACTGAAAGCAATTATTGTTCTCTTCGTGGAAGGACGTTCAACGACAGAAATATAGACTGACCGATCGATAAGTAGGTAGCTTGCTAATTCATGTTAGTAGATAAATAAATGTAGAATATAAGTCCTAAATTGGTATGGGTAAAAAGTGGGTTAGGGTGGCGTAGGAGTCAATGGCGTTTGTGAAAGCTTTTTACTTTCCCCTCTGAAGGGAACTGAAACTCGCGACAAATACTTTGTGAACTTTAATAAATTCCATCGTTTTCCGTTGAAAAACGGACGCTTCTGCGAAAGGCGGTTCAATCCAATTTCGGTGGAACGTTGTAGAAGCGCTCCTCGATCGGCAGCAATCACGTCAGGACACGCGAGAAGCCTATCCATATCGAGATGTTCGCATTCCCCATGGTCGAATAAAAACCGAACACTTGGCAGATATTCCATTGTGCGCCCTACTCCAGCCCGAGACGAACCAGCCTCAAACCTTATCTTTCACGACCCCACATTTTCCACCCCTTCTTTCTCTAACGCTGCTTTCAAGGGAAGTTGGAGACAACCCATTTCTGCCACCTAGCGGCCGAGATCGGAATTCAATGATGCCAGCAATGGGGAAGTAATCTGCCGGCTTAATTCGAAGCCATCATGAATATTTGCCTTTGATGGTTTTCAATAGAGTTTTCTTTCTTGTTTGTAAGGTGCTATTGTAGAAAGCTATTAAGACTGTATTAATGTTGGCTGATGGCCGTCAACAGGAGGACGGCTTACAGAAAAATGGCCGCCAGGCCTTCTCCACACTACCATATCGTTTCTACGTGAATTGTCCGGAACACTTGGACAAAGGCTCTTATTAAATTATGTGTACCTCGATGTGTAAGATGGGATGCCTCTAAGTGTGCACGCATTAATCTATACGTGGAAACATTAAATGTGTTTTTGTGAGAAAAGATCTCACTGAAAGTTAGCGAAGATGCGTATAGAATGTTTAAAGGCATTTGTTTGTCCCACTATGAATGATTAGCAACATATATATATATATATATATATATATATATATATATATATATATATATATATATATATATATAATGGTACTCTTTAGGTTTATATTATATATATATATATATAATATTCTATTTATTAAACGTACATGTATAAGTATCTACACACAACATTCTGTCTATAAAAGTGAATATATATGCATACAATATATACAGGCAATATATATATATATATATATATATATATATATATATACTATACATGTATGTCGGTACACAAGGTTTTTAAAACTTTTATTTTCGTTTTGAATTCAAGCTAACAGATTCAATTTAATATTTACATTAAGCATAATACTTTGTTGTATTTCAAAATTAATTTAAATTGAAGGAGTTCTTTTTTAAATGGCTAAATGTCACTTATTTTAGACATTTTTAACTATCAATGTAATTCTCTTTCAAAAATAAAATATTCTTTTCTGAAAATTTATTTGAAAAATAGTAGTTGATTTGAAATTTAATTAATATGTTTTGAAACAAATATTAATTTAGTTTAAAATATTGCAGAAATACATTTTTAACATAGCTGTAAAAGTAGGTGCTTATTTAAGGTGTTGAAAGCTTTATTGACAACCGGAATTTTTACTAAGTTTTTCTAAGTGGCACATAACTGTAAAAATTCTTTCAGGAATATAATTTGAGCGCCCTTGTTTATATAATGTTTAACTACCCATTAATCTTAAAAAAATTAGGAAAATATTCTCCGTAATTTAATGTTTTATTGAATTTTAGGTACTTTAGTTTGAAATTTACTATAGTTACCTCTCTTATTTTCTGGTAATGTCGTGTATGGACGTCTGTATTTTCAAAAATCGGTACGTTTATACACATATAAAAAATACAAAATTATTTTTAAAATACTGGGTGTCGCTGACTTGTATTATGCTTTTCCATTTATGATTAGTAAATATAGTTTTTAATTATAATATCACCTAACCCGTACATATTAATACAGAAATTTAAAAAGATTTAAAACTTAATAAATTATTCTAATTAAAATCTTAAAAAAAATGAAAGCAATTCTTGTAAAAATTCATTATTCATCGGACATTTTTCTTAAGACAATAGTGGGTATTTGTGTCTTATTCGTAGAAGTAATTAAAAGCTTTTCTAATTAAGTAATATCTTATTTTTATTGCCTTTTCTATTTTACGTTTCAGAGCAGATTTAAGGTAACTGGGAATTCTGATTTACAAAAAAATTGATGATTTAAATTCCCCAAGGAGTTCTACGGAAAACTAATATAAACATTGAGCTGTACAAAATAGAATTTCTCGAAATTTAATACAATAAAACGTGTCGGGGTGTCACAGATGTAAAACAATGTTTTTACCAAGATTTTTTAAAAATAGAAATATTTCTAAAATAATTTTATTCAGTTTTAATAATAAATCCTGAAAGTTCCATTAAGATCCGTAAATTATTTAATTTTTGCAAGAATTTCCAAATCAATCTGTTTTTTTTTATCGCAAAAAACGCTAAAATTTCCTATACTAATTTATGGTCCCTTGCTGATTCGAGAAAAATAAAATATGTAACCAAAATTTTGAACGTTCTAAAAAGGTATCAGTCTATATTTCTGAGATGAGGTATTATGTACATTATTTACATTATTCGGACTATTGTTCTCATCTTTGTCACCATATTTATTACAACGTTTCGACCGTTGTACGCTCCGGCCTTCTTCAGGTGGTTGGAATGCCGAACTGAACCCTTTATTTCGCCCACTGGGGTAGACTGTTCTAGTTCTACGTGCCATGTTTAACGGATGTCGTTATCAGTTTTCTCCTGTTAATTTCCCTCTGAAAGTTCTCCAAGTTAACCGAGTATTGAACTCACACCCTTTTGGGTCCTGTCACTGGTTCTAACTAACGCCTTTATCCACTGTGCTATGTGTCCTTGAGGACACCTGTGTATGAATGTCTGGGTATTATAAACCTAATGTCTTCAGCAACCATTTTTACCAGTGCTCATATTGCAATTTTTGCTGTTATCATTGCATGTTTTTACCAGAGCTCATATTGCTTTTCTCTGGCGCTCCTTATTACTGGTTCCCATATTGTATTCATTTCTATGTTTGGTCGGCTCAGGAGATTTTGTGGCCTGCTGATTCCTTAAGGTTACGAATTTTCCAATGGTGTTCTTTTTCTATGAACCCCAAACTGCAAATATATCAACACAAATTGGTCCCCGAGGAAAAAACTGGAAAAAAAGAAACAACTAGAAACTTCCTGACTCTTTAGGATTTATATATATATATATATTGGGCTTCACGTTATTACACTCCAGTGTCTATCATAATTTCCCTCACAATCCCTGTTAAAATTTTTTTTCCCCCTTTTCACTGTGCATATTGCACGGTCTAAAATAAAAAAATATATATATATATATATATATATATATATATATATATATATATATATATATATATATATATAAACTGTCTTTCTCTTTGCTTAACTTCTGTCTCTTTCTCAGAGTTCAGGGAACTGAATATAATACGGGTTTTATCGTTCCTCTTTGTGTTCGACAAAGAAGAAAGCAGTGGAAACTATTTATTAACAAGTAATATAATAATAACAAGTAGAGTATAATAGTGCTATAAAGACCTCGGAGAATTCCTGTAATACATCTTTAATAATTTCTAAGATACACCGGCACAAAGCTTAATCTAACAATTGAACAATTTTGCTGTTATAGCCGGTATATATATATATATATATATATGACTGACCTCTTTAAGAATGTATTCTTTGTATTATATAGATATAAATTAGTTTCTTTAAGAATGGATTCAAAGAAAGATAGCGTTGTAATGGAATATGTTAGGCGTGTGTTTATAGTTGATAATAATGTTATTATTCTTTTCAATATATTTTCTCTTTAAAAAAATTATGTTCTTTTCTTAATTAGAGTGGCATTAGTCAAATCAAAGTTATGTCCAGCATCGTTTCGATGCTAAACGAGAGAGTTAGATCATTTGTCCAAACGCAAGTCTCTCTTGTGTTCGTAGATGCGGGCTTTTAGATCACGTGATGTTTCCCTCACATAAACACAAAATTCATAATCCTACCCTCCAACTCTCCTTCTCCTAAACTCGCAAACAAATTAGTCATCCCTAATACTAGGATCGACCTTCAAGACAATTGAAGATGTAATTAAGAGGAAAAATAACCCCAACAACAATTCAAATGCCGGGATTTATTAAATAAATTGTTTACAATATAAAAATGTTTATATGGAGGAGACATCACTTTATTCCAGCTCATCTTCTTTGAAATTATATATGTTTTTTAATTATGGCCGATAGAATTAAGTTAATTTTGGGGTACTAGTAATATTTAGAATTTTTCTTCTTTTGTGGGGATTCTGCCTCTTTAACCCCTGAAAATATGGCTGTTTCTCACACACTACCTACCAACACCCGCTTCGGTTACTTCGTACATACGAGGGAAAATACGAAATTAATGTTTGCTTAATATTAACTGACTGGGTTAGAATCTGTTAAGAGATTTGTAAGTGTGACTTCATGCAAACCTTGGCACTGTCAAGAAATAAAAGACCCCTGCTTAAGTTTGCTGTCATTAAAGAATAGAACGATTGATTCAAACAAAAGCGCGTCGACAGAAAGATTTTGGACAGCGTTGTATGTTAGAGATGCTGGAGGCTTTTTGTGCTACACAAGTAAGACAAGCAAGACTGACTCTATTGTACTTCGGCTGGCGAACATAGAGAAGAGCCGCCATGTTGTATGTTTGCCAGCCCATCATAACAATGGCCGACGGCTGAGTGTGCCAACGATACTAAAGGCCTTATTGAAATCACTTACATTCTTCTCTTAGCTTCTAAACATTTTCAAGTCATGCGGACAAGATTAAAGGTGTAGGTGTTTGGACATTCAAGCTTTGTATATGCAACATATTCACGTTAACAAATGTACACTTATCATTAACAGCCAACGGTCTTTATCTTTATTTATCGGAGAAAGTTAAATCGATATGTAAATCATAATATAGAATAAATAAATTAAAATGAAAACAAATTAAATATAAATATGTTAGCTGAGTATCGGGCAATTCTTCCACTGCACAACATCTCATAACATTAAAATGTAAAGTGAACTGAGTATTCCCGATGTCAGGGAAATATTTTTCAATTTTGTTAATAAAGAAACTTGCATAAAATTTTTTTACATTAGTTGGAGATGCATGAAGAAATTAAGTAAGCTCTGCAATAAAAATTATATGGAATCCGGCAAGACACGGATTAAATATTAGCGAGCTAATCTAGAAGACAATGTTTTACTATATGATGAGTTTCACACTCATTTTAAACCACTCAGTTTGGGACTTGTGAAAAAGTAAGCTATGCTTAACTAAAAATTTCTAAGATTCCCTAAACATTACTATCTTAATCTCTTCAAGTTAGTGTCAATCGTATTATAATAAAAAAAAGTCAGTAGCGAATCTACTATTGCTGCTAATACAAGTCACTAAAAAATAACGTCAGAATAAAGTGTCAGGATAAGAAGATCACATGATTGTCTAAGATTTCAAATAGTGATTTTCAAGGCAGGTATACATTCTTCAATCTTTTTAATCATCATATGTTCAGTGTTTGAGCAAATTTAATTTTTAAATAACATCAGTTGCCGTAGTTCGAAATCAAATAAAAGTCACGACAGCGAATGTTGATTTTTAAGAGTAGTAGGTTATTGTGTCTCGAAATAGCGTAACGTAACGTTCCTAATTCTTGTAGCAGATAAAACTAATATCAAATATTTATTATTCTTATTTTGTGTATGCCATCAAAGAACTAATTATTTTTCTTCTGTACAAATATGGCATGTCTGTTTACAAACACTTATTCTTAAATGATGTGTTTCGTAGACCACTTATTGTCCAGTTGGTGTCCGTTTCTACTCAAGGACAAATATCTGGTCAATGCTGGCAAAAGTTTAACCATTAGGCAGAATATGTTTGGTACGGAAACTGACCACAAATATGAACCTGTTGAAGGTTTCTAATAGCATTCAATGGTCAGTCTTGGTAAGGCACAAACCGCCTTCTACGCTGTTCCTCTTTTGGCTTCTTATCTTTGCGAATTGATTTTAAATGATTGCCCTCCGGACAATGCTCAAAGACCCAGGTTTTTCTCGACTGTCTTTTGGGAATAAAGACAACAAACTTTGAAAAGAAGTAATTTTGATTAAGTGTCGTCAATATAAGTCTTTTCATTGTTCTCTCTTCTACACGTGATGGGCCACCGATTATGAACGACGCTTTTCCTTTCAAAAACACTCGGTCACGTGGACATCCTTTGTCGTTTTCAGGATTTTTCTTTCTTACTTCATTATTTTTGCCCTCTTCTTGTTTTTTTTTTTTTTTTTTGTCCTTCTTTTCTTTCTACTTTCATTCAGCCATTCGATATTTCATTCTTTTTTCTTAAATAAAAAGTTTGAAAGGCATTAATTATAGTTAAAAGCGTTAATATGAAAGACAAATTAAAAATATGTGTAAATTGATGAAAATATTTCATTTTTGCATGAAAAATGAGTTTTTATGTAAAGGACTCATCAGGGATAGAGCGTATGTAAATATAAAAGTGGACATTAAAGTCAGGGCTGACGATTGCCACTGTCGTCTCTGGGTTTTGACTTCAATGTCCACTTATATATATATATATATATAATGTATGTATGTATATTAACTTTTATTTAATATTATTTTTCTTCTAAAGCACTTTTGAATAAATATTTCGTAAGATTCACTCATATTCGGAGTTTCAAGTTTGCTTCTGACATCTGTAACTAAATCTAAACATTTGTTCGGAAGTGCTTGGGAAAGAAAAATATTATGAAATAAAAGTTTATGTGGATCATGGCGAATTTACCGATAAAACAAAAGTATATATATATATATATATATATATATATATATATATATATATCTGTATAAAGAGAGAGAAAGAGAAAGGGAGAGGGATAAAGAGAGAGAGAGAGAGAGAGAGTAAAAGATGAGATAATTTGGAAAAGATTACCTTGACAATTTTCTCCGATGATCCGTTGTAAGCAAAAGAATAATTTTATTTTAAAAAAACCAAACCTTCATATGTGATTCTGGTTTAGTGTCTGAATGTTTAGATTTTACTTTTACTTTAACGTCATTGTTACAGAAATTACTTTCAACTTATTTTTTTAAAGTACCTTTGTGTTTGAAATAGATGGGACAGAATAATTATTTTTGGGGGAGAAAAATGCAACATGGGCACCCTTGTTTCAACTACCCCTTTTATTAAAAAATCAGGAAATTTACTCCTAACTTTTAATTTACGCTGCTAGCATTCTAGGACAAAGCATTTCGTTGCAGAAAATTATTAAAAAGTATTAAAAAACTTCCAGCCGCTTCTTTTATTGCAACCACCTTGTCTATATGAAAATCCATGTTTCCCACATTGTTTTAATACTAATTTATAAAAATAATAAAAAGTTTGTTACTAAATGAGATAAAATTCTTAAGTGGCATATTTTGCTAGCCATACACATTTTGCATCAATCAAAATATGGCGTTCATAATAAAAATTCACATGAGAAAGGAAAAATCTTCATCATATAGTTTTTATAATCAGATTCTTTTAGAATATAAATATACATTTTATAATCATATACTTCATAATATGCTTTTCCATAAGAAAATTTAAGTTTTTTTTTATGTTTAAAGAGTTCTCTTCTACAAAAAAAATAAAAAAAATAAAAGAAAATGAAGATATGTCGATACTGTGCGTGTGGCATGGCAGGACCTAGGTGTGGAGGTCCGAACTGGTGGAACTAGAAACGTCTGGTGAGAAAGGTTTGTAGTACTTCGTAGTAATTAATCATCTTCAAGTCAGCATAAAGATTTTGAAAACTGCTGGAGAATTCTTGTTAAACGATGTTCCACGCTCAGATAAAAAAAAAAACAAAAAAAAATGATAGCAACTAAATAATGTTATAGAACAGCAGCAGATATAGAACAGCAAAATGAACCTACATTTATTTTGCCAAAGACCGGTCTTCATTCAACATAGCCAATGTGAAATCTGAAGGGAATAATATGAATGATTCGAACAAAGTTGAAGGAAGTAATTGAAGAAAAGTACTAGTTACTTAAGTGAAAGTGTATATTACTTTTTCAGGTTTCTTTGGTGACAAAGCTTAACTGGAAAGTTTTCAATGATCCGCTATATCCAACAGATATTGCAGATTTCGATTGAGCATTTAATTCTATCTATAAACATTTTGTCTTAATGACAAACATTCCAGTTCCTTAGAATGACAAATCTGTAAAAATGAAAAAAAAAAAAATAGATTTTGCAAAGATCGGAATTTTAATTCCCTGGACAATCTCTAAAGATATATGAGCAGTGTAGCAGTTATCGACTTGGAAAATTGGATTGGTCAGTCGAGTTCAAATTCTGGATGAGACAGTTGCCTTTACTTTTGCCTTTGGGAAAGGCATGAATCCATCTCTTCTCAGCTGCCACCTAGACATGGATTAATTAACAAGGTAGGTTGGATTCTCTAGTCTATGAGAAGGAAAACTCTGAATTTAAAACCGGTTGTAAGTGGCCCTAGCAACCACACCGTGAAAGCACTACACAGCAGCACCACCTATCGTAGTTTACAGGTTTAGGGAGAAGAAAGGAAGACTGAAAAAGGCACAGATAATTGTTCTGTGCTAAGAAAGAAAACATAGAGAATGGAATTGTAAAGTTGATAAACAAAGATAATGGAAGAAAATGGTAATGATGTGCATTAAACTTAGTATCGAAAATAAAATATTGTTATTAATTTTTCTAAATAAAGCGATTTTTTACATTACTCAATAATAAGCTATATCGTATCGTTATTTGGGCGCCTGTCGTAGAACGAAGATAAGTGATCATATATAAATTGATTATTTAAATCAGCGTTGTACTCTTATAAATATTGCATTAAAAGTAGTACCTTTTGTGTGGGGTTATAGTCAACAGGGTTGCGTAGAGATCACGGATTATGCAGCATCTTCAGTAACACACGAAAAGTCATAAAATGCAGCTCTGTCATATGTGACAAAAAAGTAGAAGAGATAGTGTTATGGCACTAATTTCCTAAGAAGGTCGATGTATAGGGCTGATGTGTAGCGCAAATTGGGAAGCTATCATCCTGTGTGCATGGGTGAGCGAACGACAAAGTAGTCCAACTCTTGCCCCCCAAAATAGCCTTCTAATTATAGTTAATAATTAAATGATAATAGTATTGCTTCACATCGAGTTGAAGAATGAAAATTGGCAGTCATATACATTTAGTAGCGACCGACACAAGAAACAGGTTCTAGATGTGGGTGGAATGAGACAGACAGACTAGATAGATAGATAGATAGATAGATAGATAGATAGATAGATAGATACGTGCAGTTAATAAACATATCGATACAAACGAACAAACTCATTCAAACAGATAGATATAAATAGCCTAAGATATGAAGATATACACAAAATGTCTTGGAATTTGATCATGAAAAATTACTTAACTTCACTTTATTTTGCTCACTTTGCAAAATATACTCCGCAATATATTTGAGCACACTGTTAATACATATATGAGTGTGTGTGTTTGTTTATGTGTGTAAATTATTATCAGATAGAGCGTATCTGTAAGGAAACGAAATGAATAAAGAGACTAGAGGAAAACTATTCTTAGCCGAAGCGTTTCGTCCTATGAGGGACTTTAACAAAGCAATGTATGATTTATTTTGTTGCACGTGTTTATATAAAAAAGCGAAGATGTCATTGGTTTAACAAGACTTTTAAACTTAGAAGCGTTCTTGAATATTTATCAAGTGGTTGAAAGGTCAGTCAAAACATGTCGAGTACCCAATGTGTAATAATTCTGGTAAAATCGAGTAATATTTAAGAAATATATTTTTGAAATGAATATTGTTTAAATTGTGATTAGATTGTTATGATGGACGTATGTGCCGTAAATCTTCAAAAACATGAGGTAACGAATTTAACCGTTTTCTTTTGATTTTCCAACATAACATATTTGTGGTCGTGTATATATATATATATATATATATATATATATATATATATATATATATATATATATATATGTCTGCGTGTGTGTGCATTTAAGTAAGTGTATGAGAGAGAGAAAGAGAAAAAGTTATAGTGGAAGAGTTATTAGTAGGATCAAGCGGAAGAATAAATTAGGACAATTCAGATGGATTAATAGGAATGGTAGGAGAAATTCTGGGAGGAGATAATTGTGTAATTCATATATTTTACAGGGTTGAGGCGCCGTAGTCCCCCCGCCTCCGGATGTCCGTCCCGACAAGGCTGAAGAAATCAATTTCCGGTTTCGCAAGTGGAATCTCCTTTTACTTTTATGCGATCATTCTTTTTCTTTCCTTTTTTCCATTCTTTATCTCTCTCTCTCTCTCTCTCTCTCTCACTCTCTCTTTCTCTCGTTTTTTACTTATTTCAACAGAGGATTATGAAAGGAACAGACAAGCCGAAAGAGAAAGAGTGGCAGACAGAGAAAAGAGGGGGATTGTTTTTGTGCATTTATTTGCATTGTAATTTTACACCAATTACTTCACTCTTAAATCATCAGAAATGGATTAAGTTTATCAGAATCCAATCAATTAATTCAATTTTAGATGATCAAAGACAGAAACCCTTGACCCTGTTGACAAGTGGTTCCCAATCTTTTTTTGGGATCATGCGCCTTTGGCACATCGGTAGAAAGGGGTTCTACAGGCACACGAAAATCAATCTAGTGAAGAATTAAAAACATCCACATGATAGCATCACAGCAAGGATACTTATAATGAATGTTGGTGTATTAAGGTGACTTGCTACCTTAGATCCAAAAATGAGGACAATAGTCTGAATGTAAATTACGTAAATAATACCTTAAAGTACTAATGCATTGAAGACGCCAGACCATATATATGAGGCGGCTGACGAAGGTGAAGAATCTCATAGGTCTCAGACACGGGATGTTACCTTTTAAAGATACACAGATTCTTTCAACTTGGAAAATCGACTATAACACAATCTTCCCAGCTTTTTATTTATTTTTCGATTACTGTTCTTGGTAATTCATACCGATTCTATACCTGTAATTCATACCGATTCTCTACCTGTAAATCAAGAGTCATGTGGACTCGAATCTCCTATCTATAACCGTAGTGCATTTGATGTAATGTTACACTGAAATAGTTGAGGAGAAATAAAAAGTACCTTATAAGCCGACATTTTTCTCTCCAGAATCTATCTTACATATCTATAAGTCTACAATTCGCCCTTATAGTCTGGTGCCCCTGTTAGTTACTTTGAGTTCCTTGATAAGATCCAAAGAATCTGCAATATTATTGGTCCTGATCTGGCAGCCCATATCCAGTGATTTTCCCACCGTCGTAAGGTTGCCTCTCTGTCTTTTTCGTAAATACTTTCATGGTATTTTTTTGATTGAGCTCCTCTCTATGGTACACAGTGTTTTCGAATTTAAGCGCAGCACTAGAATGGCGTCGAGATCTCATCAAGTTGAGCTGTCTCGGTGTAGCCGTAAATTCTATGCTAACAGTTTCTTCTTTCGCAGTTCTCATTTGTGAAACTCCATTCCGGCTCTATGCTTTTCAGCCAAAAATTTAAATGCAATGTCAATCGCCATCTACTGTCTACCTGATTACTCTCTTCTCTTTTTGCTCATCATTAATGTTTTTGTTTCTAATTCTTCCACACCCTGTCACCCTTTGTGTTTTAGTGGCATTACTGACTTGCTTGGGGTGATTCCGATTAAAAGAAAAATATTTTTATATATTAAGAACAATATTGGGGAAATTGTATGACAAAGTGGAAAAATTTACCTGTGACTAAATTTGTTATGTTGGTACGACTACTCATGCGTACGAGCCTAAAATCCTAAGACCCCCCGTCTTAGGATTTTACAATTTTTTTTATATATCTATCCGAATTCCTTTAGAGTTTTTTTTTCTTTGCATCAAGCCATTCTCTAGACATTTACGTTGTAGTGAACTATTTTCTCTCTTGATCAGAGTAGACAGTCTTGGTAAAATATCTCTTTTATGGTCATATAAACTTTTAATTAGATTCCTTGAGGTTTCTCCTAAGTATTTTTTGTAATAATTATTACAGGCGATGGAGTAAATTCTTCCTTCAGATTTTAGCTTATTGTTTTGTTTAGTATTATCTAAAACTCTTGTTGTTTTGGATGTAGT
This sequence comes from Acanthosepion pharaonis, assembly GCA_903632075.3. Classification (NCBI taxonomy): domain Eukaryota; kingdom Metazoa; phylum Mollusca; class Cephalopoda; order Sepiida; family Sepiidae; genus Acanthosepion; species Acanthosepion pharaonis. The sequence goes on along the minus strand of CAHIKZ030005486.1, from coordinate 1,322,809 downwards.
AGTAACAAATTTTATATTGAATTTAGATAGATTCTTTTAAATTGTAGATGTGATAGAGTTAGTTGGTAGGATAATGTATTTTTTTGATTCGTTGGTGCTTTTTGGGAGGAGCCATCCTTTTGTTTCGGAATATTTTATGGTTCTTTTGTTTCGCATTAAAATAATTAGGATACTGGAGAAATTTGAATGCGTTTTCAATGTATTTCCCCTCTTCGTGTAAATAATGTGGGCTGCATATTCTGAGTATTCTTAAGTTGAATCCAATGATTATGCTAGATTTTATTTTGTTCTTCTGATGAGAATAGAAATTTGTTATGTCGTTTTTATCGATTGATTTCCGCTGGATACAGAGTTTTAAACTGTTTTTAATGCGGTTTACCTTGATATCTAGGTAAGGTACGGAATTGTGTGCTTCCATTTCGTATGTAAATTCCATTATGTCTTTGACTTTGTTTAGTTGATCTACTAGGTCAGTTAAATCAGTATCACGTGGACATATAAGTAGGGCATCATCAATATAACGGAAGTATGTTGATTTTTGGGGTAAAATATTTTGGAAAGGACCAGATTCGAGAATACATGCCATCACTCCACCGAGAGGTGATCCCATTTGTAATCCAAAGTTTTGTTTTCTCAGTGGAATGATGGCATATATTTTTATAGAATTTCTCGAATCTGGAAGAACATAATTCCTTATTTTTCCTAGATATCAAGCTAAACCGTGTTAACAACAATTTAAAACTCGGTGTCCACTGGAATCAACCAACAAAAAAGACCTAATTAATTTCTATTCTCATCATAACCATGACGCAATTCATTCCGCCCAAAATTTGAAAACGGCATTCGCAGCTGAAGCTTCAATACAAACATTTCAGAGTATTTGGGTGTCAATCTAAGGAGATTGTAGAGGATTCGAAATGAGTTGGATGAGTCTAATGGTGATTACGAAGGTACGGCAGCTTGGAAAACTCATTCTGATCGTTCTGATAAGAAAAGAACTCTCAAATGTTTTGGTGAGGGCCACAGACTCAACACGGATGCCTACATTAAGTGCTCTGAAGAGGTAATGCTGATCTGGGTCAAGAGGGTGGATGCTGGAAGACCCTATATCTGGCAACAGGATTCTGCACCATGCCACACAAGCAGGCAAACCCAGTCATTGCTGTCAGACAATTTCTGCCACTACATCACCCCTTATATCTGGCCACCTAATTTACTCAGATTGAAACCCCTTGATTATTATATGTGGTACGCAGTTAAGTGAGAGACCAACAAAACTCTTTGTAACACCAAATATGAACAGAAGGCAAGGATTATGTAGTATTCATCAACTTAAACAAGGAGACCCAAAGTTTCCAAAGTCGACTGGAGGCCGTGTTTGAAGCCGATTTTATTGAAAGCATTTACTTTTTAATGTTTCAAGATATTTTATATGTAATTTTGGTAAATATAGGTGTTAAAATGAGATGTCAGTGGTATTTACATTTTTGCGTAATTTGGACGACAATTTATCCATCTCACCCTATATATATATATATATATATATATATATATATATATGCCAACCATAACAGCCCTGCATCAAGGTCGGAGTGTCATCAGGGAGGATTTCTCTGTCATAACATAGCTGGTCAGTGTAGATGGTTGCTGGACGATCAACTCGTCTTACTCTATGGCTAGGTATCCAGAACAGTAGATCACTTGCTCGCCACCAATGTTCTGCGTCCCGTATGGGTGTAGAAATATCAGGGATGGTCCCACAGAGCTAATGGATTAGGGTTAGTTTGCTTTTGCAATCCATTCGATCACCAATACATTTTTACCAACAGTATAAACCTCGTGATGAATCGTGATGATCAGAAATTTTAATAAATATCTTCAATTACAACTTAATTAAGATTAGGAAACGATGGCTGCAATGAAATTGGAGAGTTACAATTTATAGGGTTTGATTACCAAATAAGGCGTGCGTATTATGCGTGAGCAGGAGCATTTTCCACACTTCCAGCACAATTTTAGTGGTGCATATTATGGATGAAGGCGTATTATACATGGGGAATTACACTATATATATATATATATATATATATATATATATATATATATATATATATGAGTGAACATTGAAATCAACACTCAGAGGCGACAGGTTGTTTCATGCTGGACGCAATCGCCAGCCGAAATAATAATATAAAAAAACAAGTAAAATAAATTAACACAAACAAATAATAAACAAATTAACAAACCACTCCCGTTAGAATAGACGAAATAGAATAAAAAAAAAGTACATACATAAAAAAGAAGTAAAAATAATCAACCCAAATAAGTAAATAATAATAAACAAATTAACAAGCCTATCCTACCAAAATAATCGTCAGAATAGACTACAACAACCAATCCAAAAATTGGACGTAAAAATTGCTATATATCGATAAAAAAAATAACATCACTACGTTACTCAAAAATCGATAACCAAATAGAATAAATAAAAATGTACAAAATAAAAAATAAGTAAATAAATAAAAAACTAATAAAAATTAATGAAAATAAATAAATGAACAAATAAACAAATATCTCCCGCTAAAATAACCGTCAGAACTAATAAAAATAAGCATAAATAAGCAATAAAAAAATAAAAATGGAAAAATAATCAATCCAAATAAATAAATTAAAAACTGTCCGCCCGCCAAAATAACAGAATAGACTACGGCAAGCAATCTAAACAATGGACGAATAAATAGCTTTAATTATCTTCCTAGAAACAAACTATTAAATAAGTGACCTAAGCAAATCCGCCACATTTTTTACTACGTAAATAAAACATGAAAAAACGTAAAGAATAAATAATACAAAATAAAAATGAAAAACAGGTAAAATAAATTAGCCCAAACAAATAAATAAATAAATAAACTAACAAGCCACTCCCGCAAAAATAACCGCCAGTACAGATTACCCATAATGCTTCACTGACCCATATAACCGAGGTAAAATCCAGCATTCGCGGCCTGACGATTACGTCCAGCATGAAACAGCCTGTTGCCTCTGAGTGTTGACTTCAATGTTCACTCTTATATTTAGATTTACATACGCTGTATCTCTGATATTGAGCACTTTATCCCATAAATATAGCACACCTCAAAAATCTATCTATCTATCTATCTATCTATATACTGACTACGTAAAATTCTATAATTTACCATAAGTCAATTCTGTTAAATCCTTGTCAATAAATTGATGAATAGCAGAGCAATAATTTTGCATAAAAAATATGAATATTAAATATTACTACTTCTCAAAGATCGATAAACTTCGCATTTTAGGAACCTGATAAGAATTCTTCTCTAGGTCACGAACAGTAAATATCGATCTGCGAAAACTACTGCGTACCATTAATACTTGTAATACAATTATATATATATATATATATATATATATATATATATATATATAAATTGGTAAGTGTTAAGGATAATACAAATAGGTCTTTTACCGAACTCTTTAATGATGTATTGAGCTTTTCCTTTGATATATATATATATATATATATATATATATATATATATATATATATGCGTGTGCGTGTACAGAGTGAGAGAGAGGAGATATAGAGACAGAGAAAGACAGAGAAACGACAAAAAGCGAGAGAAAGTGTATTTTACAAAATCATTTTTCGATTACTGTAGGCAACTTCTTACCACAATCGTCAGGCTCGTGACTTCAATGTTCATTTTATTCATAATACTTGCATATTGGAAGCTACGTAATATATGGACATTTTCTTTCTTTCTTTCTTTCTCCCCCAACTTTCTCTCTCTCTCTCTCTCTCTGTCTGAAAAATTGCATTTTATATTCGAGCCAATACGGTACGCATTTCTGTTAAAGATATAAATGTATTCTCTGAGTTTGCTTCACTGGTGCCCTTACATACTTTTAACACATCCGTATTCCACATAATTACAATTGGTTAGCCATTTCTAGTCAAATATAGCGTGGGGATAGCTTGCTAATCGTGTGACACGTCGTGCGGTTGTCGGCTCGAGTGATTTAAGTGTCTATTGAAGAAGAAATCGTTATAAAACGAGCGATGGAATTAATCATAATGTGTCCAATAGGAAGATATTTTCTACACAATAGGCAACTCTCACTGGACTCACTTCGAGAAACTTGTAAGATGGCCGATAAGCAAACAATGATAAATTTAAAGTGTCCGCCATACTTAATTATTTCGTACAGGCGATCAGTAATCGGCGCTGCGGGGTTGGTCTAATGTGTTCGCAGATAGTCGACGAAGATCTGAAGAAAAAGAAGAAATAGTGGGGAAGGAGGAAAGAATTATATGAATGGAGAGTGTCTTTCCAATGTTACCGACTTTTATGATGATAAGGTGAGTGTAGATATATTTGCGGCTATGTAATAAATAGCGACTTCCTTCAAAATTTTCTTAGACGCAGGCACCATGACATCTTTAACATAATATTTCTCTTTTACATATGTAGACTACATATGCAACAATGGAAAGATACGCAATTGTAAGTGAATGAGTCTATATATATTTGTATTGTAGGCTGCACAGTATGCGTTCATCACTGCCAGCCATCAGCTGCTAATTTATATGCTGATGACGCAAAAAAGGAATGAAAAGAATATTTTCTTTCTGTCAAAATCATTTTATAATTTTTATAATTGTAAGAAAAATGTATTATTATTTCATCAACTGGAGTCTCCATATTGGATTTTTCAATAGTATGTCTTGTTCAGTGCGCTTGCTAATCTTCTTGGAATTAACGCAAGTTCTAAGATGAAAGCGGGTGTGTGAGGGATAAACGGATAGTTGCTCAGAATGAGGTATCGGAGAGCCGAGTTCCTATTCCAGTCAGGTTTGTTAGATTCACTATACCTTTTAGAAAGGCATGAACCCGTCTGCTCCCTCCAGCTATGGCTTAAATAAGAGTACTTGTATTTGGAAATTTTGTTAATGCAATAATCACTCACAAAAAAGTATTTTTTTATTACAGTCCAAAATACGTTTCTGCTTTAAATTACCTACAAAGGATTGATAAGTTGAAAAAAAATCAATCAATCAATCTAAGATGAAACATTGTCGTTATTTTCTAAATGACTTTGACTAATGACTTTGATTGTTCTGATCGATACATTCCAGATGTTGTGCTTCCCCCACCTTTCCTCTTGTAAGCTAAAATTCTCAGATACAAATTATTCACACTAGTATCCTGATCACTGTTGTTCTGATCATTACGTTTCGGACATTTACTTCTCTTACCTTCATGGAGTTATCTGAAATTCTGTGTAGAAATATTGACATTAATTGAGGAATTATTTAGGCTTGTATCTACATCTTTGCTGTTTGAATAACACACACACAGATATAAAATTGTGAATGCGTCAATCTAATTACATATATATTAAGTTGGGTCATAAATAAATTCCGACTTTTTATAAAAAAAAAAGTACAATTACATTTTATTCAAATACATCGTTATTTGCAATGACCTGTTGCCATTTATCAGGCATTTCTTCGATACCTTTTGAATAAAATTCCGCAGGTTTTGATATGAAAAAGTTTTCGGCGAAATTTGAATCTGGTTTTCGTTAGAGAAAGTTTTCCCCATCAAAGCATTTTGAATTGATCAAAAAAAGGTAAATGAAGGTCAGGTGAATATGGCAGGTTGAGTAGAACAGGCCAACCAACTTTCAAAACTTTTTCCTTCTGTTATTCTTGTTGTATGCGGCCTCGTGTTGTCATAGAGGAAAACAACATTATTCCTATTGACGAGCGCAGGGCGGTTTTTTGACCGACCATTTATTGACACATTGCACTGTTTCATTGCTTCTGAAGAACTCTCAATGAATAAAATCCTCCGACGATTGCATTACACGTACGACATTACCTTTCTTCCGTGGAGCTAAGAGTTTGGAGTCGGTTGTGGAGATTTATCCGTGTCGATCCACTGTCTTTTGCGTATAACATTGTGGTACGTAACCCACTTTCATCACCTATTTAAGGAACTTTTAGCATGAAATAGTCAAAAATTTTCACAATTCAAATGAATTTTCACAGAGTGTCTTGCTATTATGACCTTGTGCCAGTCTAAGATTATAAATATCTACACAATACATCGCAGCTTATTAAACTAGTCTTATAAAAGATTTACAAATGCAGCGAATTCGTATTTTATATAAAATGCAATGCGTATCCATCTCACACACACACTCTAACTCTCTCTCTCTAAATCTATCTATCTATCTATCTATATATATATATATATATATATATATATATATAAAGTTGTAGCCTCTGTCTGTCTGTTAGATATCGAACTCCTCCTAGGGTTTTGGAGATAGACCCCCATGAATATATATATTATGAAACTACATTATCCATGGTACTTGGATATATATATTTCATTTTAATCAAAGTAGGTTCCCTTTAATCAAAAGTGATTTCAAATTTAAATTTGAAAAAGGAATATACTTGGATAAGTATATTTCATTTTGATCAAATGGAGTTCTCGGGAGTTACAAACCACCTACTGATTTTTCCCTGTTGATTTAAATTAAATTTAAATTTGAACAAGGGAATGGCTCCTATTCAAAATATAGAAGGAGAAATCCAGAAGATGGAGCTTACATTGGCAACCTCAAAATGAGACAATATGGACGTCATGTTGAGCAAGAAATCACCAATCAGTGGGCAGTACCTTACAATACATATTTTTTGTGACAATTCAACTGTCATATTAATGTTGAAATCTGCTCATCAATTCAATCAATCAAGTATTGCATCAAATACAGGATGCAGCTGGTATTTGAGAACATACGGATTTAAGATTAATACTGCTTCCCACTAACTTCTAATGTTTTTATTTTTCAGAAATCAAGAATGGCAAACTCTATGATAACAAATTAAATGAAAAGGCATGCCGTGATTGTGGCATTAAAGGCTGATCATAGCGATTTGGATATTGCACGTTTCCAGAAAGTTGCAAGATCGTCTGTCCACAAGATACGAAAAGAGAAGACGCTGACAGTTCCCCAGAGTCTGTATCAAAACGTAAGACATTCTGCACCTTCTGATAAAGTGAGAACATCCGAATTTATTCAGGAAGTCAATTGATGAAAACCGAGGTCAATCAATGAGGTCAATTGCCAAAAAGCTGCATGTGTCTGAAAAGACAATCAGAAGGAGTGTTCATGAAGACATTCGATACAAGTCCTACGTGATGAAGAGAGGTCAATTTATGTCTGAAAAAACAAAATAAAACCGTTTAAACTGATCCAAAAGTCTTTTAAATAAACTTAAAAATCCTTCAGAAGCCGGTGTGATTTGTTTTTTTCTCAGATGAGAAAAATTTTTGTCAAGACAAAACAGGAGAAATGACAGATGGTTTTGTTCAGATCCTTTTGAGGTGCCAAGAGTGATGCGCACAAAATTTCCTTCAAGTGTTATGGTATTGGGAGTTGTTAGCAATGAAGGACATGTTATGCCACCACACGTTTTTCCACAAGGTCTTAGAGTAAATGCTGCTGCTTACATTGAGGTTCCAGGCCTTACATATTCCAGCAAGACTCAGCTCCATCCCACAAGGCTCTACGAACACAAGAATGGATGGTTGACCATTTGTACGACCACATCACACCCACATTTGGCTCCCTAACTCTCCAGATCTCAATCCACTAGACTATTATGTGTGTAGCGTTGTTGAGAAGGAGGTTGATAAACAGTCTCATAACACCAAAGACTCTCTTAAATCTGCAATAGTTCGAGTAATGTCTGATATAAATAAGGACCAATTAATCAGAGCTTGCAGCCGATTTCGACCTCGTATAGAGGAAGTTATTGATGCTAGTGGTGGTGTAATTGAATAAAATTAAATAATAGCTAAATATATATTGAAATGCATCATTTTTCTCCACAAATTATAACAATGATTTAAAATTAATCATCATTTTCTTACAAAATAATGTGTGACACGTAGCAAGCCACGGGTAATTCGGCTAGCGAGTGTGCGTGTGTGAATGTATATATATATATATATATATATATATATATATATATATATATATATATATGTGTGTGTGTGTTGCCTGGAATGTGATTCTGGGTTCAACATTAAACATTATATTTCTATGTTATTAAACTGTGTCTAGATGTAGCACCGACATCCCCTATGAATGCGGATCTTTTGTTAAACAGTGTAAATCTATGTCTGTTGCCTTGTGAATTCGAAAATGTGTCTTTCCAGTGGGTTCTGAAACTGAGCTGTATATGCAATTGTCTGTAGATTTTCGTATGCAATATTGTGTCTTAATGTGGATCTGTATATGCAACCGTTCTATGGAGAGGAATTTGAATGCTGGAGCTGTATATGCAATTGGATTCAGCCCTCTAGATTGTCGTGTGTCTAGATGTAGCACCGTAGACGTGAATATTTTGGGATGCAAAAACGAAGTTTGGATGTGTTCGTATGCGTGATTAGATAGTGGATTTTGAGATAGTGAATGCGGATTGGGTTTACATTGGAATTTCTTTTATGGATATGCAACCGCCGATGATGTTTTGATTAATATTGAGTTTGTCTGAATGCTAATAGTGTGTAATTTTGTGTTCGTATGCAATCAGATTAGATTGGAGTTTGAGTTTGTCTGAATGCTGAGCTGTATATGCAATTGTGTGTATATGCAACCGCCGATTTGGATGTGTTCGTATGCAATTGTATTAGATAGATTAGATCAATAGATTGGAGTTGTCTGAATTTTGAGAATCAACCGCCGATTTGGATGTGTTCGTATTGGAGTTTGTCTGAATGCTGAGCTGTATATGCAATTGTGTGTATATGCAACCGCCGATTTGGATGTGTTCGTATGCAATATTGTAGATTAGATAGTGTATTTTTTGAGAATCAGTAGATTGAGTTTGTCTGAATGCTGAGCTGTATATGCAATTGTGTGTATATGCAACCATAGATTTGGATGTGTTCAGTATGCAATATTGTAGATTAGATAGTGTATTTTTTTTGAGAATCAGTAGATTGGAGTTTGTCTGAATGCTGAGCTGTATATGCAATTGTGTGTATATGCAACCGCCGATTTGGATGTGTTCGTATGCAATATTGTAGATTAGATAGTGTATTTTTGAGAATCAGTAGATTGGAGTTTGTCTGAATGCTGAGCTGTATATGCAATTGTGTGTATATGCAACCGCCGATTTGGATGTGTTCGTATGCAATATTGTAGATTAGATAGTGTATTTTTGAGAATCAGTAGATTGGAGTTTGTCTGAATGCTGAGCTGTATATGCAATTGTGTGTATATGCAACCGCCGATTTGGATGTGTTCGTATGCAATATTGTAGATTAGATAGTGTATTTTTGAGAATCAATAGATTGGAGTTTGTCTGAATGCTGAGCTGTATATGCAATTGTGTGTATATGCAACCGCCGATTTGGATGTGTTCGTATGCAATATTGTAGATTAGATAGTGTATTTTTGAGAATCAATTGTGTGTATATGCAACCATTGGATGTTTGTCTGAATTAGATAGTGTATTTTTGAGAATCAGCTTGGAGTTTGTCTGAATGTATATGCAATTGTGTGTATATGCAACCGCCGATTTGGATGTGTTCGTATGCAATATTGTAGATTAGATAGTGTATTTTGAGAATCAATAGATTGGAGTTTGTCTGAATGCTGAGCTGTATATGCAATTGTGTGTATATGCAACCGCCGATTTGGATGTGTTCGTATGCAATATTGTAGATTAGATAGTGTATTTTTGAGAATCAGTAGATTGGAGTTTGTCTGAATGCTGAGCTGTATATGCAATTGTGTGTATATGCAACCGCCGATTTGGATGTGTTCGTATGCAATATTGTAGATTAGATAGTGTATTTTTGAGAATCAGTAGATTGGGTTTGTCTGAATGCTGAGCTGTATATGCAATTGTGTGTATATGCAACCGCCGATTTGGATGTGTTCGTATGCAATATGTGTAGATTAGATCAGTAGATTTTCTGAATGCTGAGCTGTATATGCAATTGTGTGTATATGCAACCGCCGATTTGGATGTTTTCGTATGCAATGCTGATAGTGTATTTTTGAGAATAGATTGAGTTTGTCTGAATGCTGTGTGTATATGCAATTGTGTATATGCAACCGCCGATTTGGATGTGTTCGTATGCAATTAGATAGTGTAGATTAGATAATGTGTGTATTTTTGAGAATCATGTATTGTATTGATAGTGTATTTTGTTGTTGTCTGAATGCTGAGCTGTATATGCAATTGTGTATATGCAACCGCCGATTTGGATGTGTTCGTATGCAATATTGTAGATTAGATAGTGTATTTTTGAGAATCAGTAGATTGGTTTGTCTTTGAGCTGATATGCTTGTGTAGCTATGTTTGGATGTGTTCGTATGCAGATTGATAGTGTATTTTGAGAATCAGCAATGCCTGTATATGCCAACCGCCGATTTGGATGTGTTCGTATGCAATATTGTTAGATAGTGTATTTTGAGATAGTAGTATTTTCTGAATGCTGAGATATGCAATTGTGTGTATATGCAACCGCCGATTGGATGTGTTCGTCTGAATTAGCTAGAGCTGTATATATGCAATTGTGTATATATGCAACCGCCGATTTGGATGTGTTCGTATGCAATATTGTAGATTAGATAGTGTATTTTTGAGAATCAATAGAGTTTGTCTGAATTTGTCAATTGTGTAATGCTGGATTTTGCTATGCAATATTGTGGAAACTGCAGTAGATTGGAGTTTGTGTATATAGTGTGTTTTTGTGAATATATGCAACCGCCGATTTTGGATGTGTTCGTATGTGTTCAAACATTGTAGATTAGATAGTGTATTTTTGAGAATCAGTAGATTGGAGTTTGTCTGAATGCTGAGCTGTATATGCAATTGTGTATATAACCGCCGATTTGGATGTGTTCGTATGCAATATTGTAGATTAGATAGTGTATTTTTGAGAATCTGAATGCTAGCTGTATATGGTTATTGTTTATGCAACCGCCGATTTGGATGTGTTCTGTATGCAATATTGTGATTAGAGGTGTATTTTGAGAATCAGTGTATTGTCTGAATGCTGAGCTGTATATGCAATTGTGTATATGCAACCGCCGATTTGGATGTGTTCGTATGCAATATTGTAGATTAGATAGTGTATTTTTTGAGAATCAGTAGATTGGAGTTTGTCTGAATGCTGAGCTGTATATGCAATTGTGTGTATATGCAACCGCCGATTTGGATGTGTTCGTATGCAATAGAGATTAGATAGTTATTTTGTCAGTAGATTGGAGTTTGTCTGAATGCTAAGCTGTATATGCAATTGTGTGTGTATATGCAACCGCCGATTTGGATGTGTTCGTATGCAATATTGTGGATTAGATAGTGTATTTTGAGAATCAGTGAATTGGAGTTTGTCTGAATGCTGGCTGTATATGGGCTGTGTATATGCAACCGCCGATTTGGATGTGTTCATGCAATATTGTGGATTAGATAGTGTATTTTTGAATCAACTGAATGCTGAGCTGTATATGCAATTGTGTGTATATGCAACCTTGGATGTGTTCGTATGCAATATTGTGGATTAGATAGTGTATTTTGAGAATCAGTAGATTGGAGTTTGTCTGAATGCTGAGCTGTATATGCAATTGTGTGTATATGCAACCGCCGATTTGGATGTGTTCGTATGCACATATTGTAGATTAGATAGTGTATTTTTTGAGAATCAGTAGATTGGAGTTTGTCTGAATGCTGAGCTGTATATGCAATTGTGTGTATATGCAACCGCCGATTTGGATGTGTTCGTATGCAATATTGTAGATTAGATGGTGTATTTTGAGAATCAGTAAGTTGAGTTTGTCTGAATGCTGAGCTGTATATGCAATTATTGTATATGCAACCGCCGATTTGGATGTGTTCGTATGCAATATTGTAGATTAGATAGTGTATTTTTGAGAATCAGTAGATTGGAGTTTGTCTGAATGCTGAGCTGGCCATATGCAATTGTGTGTATATGCAACCGCTGATTTGGATGTGTTCGTATGCAATATTGTAGATTAGATGGTGTATTTTGAGAATCAGTAGATTGAGTTTGTCTGATGCTGAGCTGTATATGCAATTGTGTGTATGCAACCGCCGATTTGGATGTGTTCGTATGCAATATTGTAGATTAGATCAATAGTTTGTCACAGATAGTGTATTTTTGAGAATCAGTAGATTGAGTTTGTCTGAATGCTGGAGCTGTATATGCAATTGCCGTGTATATGCAACCGCCGATTTGGATGTGTTCGTATGCAATATTGTAGATTAGATAGTGTATTTTTGAGAATCAGTAGATTGGGTTGTCTGAATGCTGAGCTGTATATGCAATTGTGTGTATATGCAACCGCCGATTTGGATGTGTTCGTATGCAATATTGTAGATTAGATAGTGTATTTTGAGAATCAGTAGATTGAGTTTGTCTGAATGCTAGGCTGTATATGCAATTGTGTGTATATGCAACCGCCGATTTGGATGTGTTCGTATGCAATATTGTAGATTAGATAGTGTATTTTTGAGAATCAGTAGATTGGAGTTTGTCTGAATGCTGAGCTGTATATGCAATGTGTGTATATGCAACCATAAATTTAAGATGTGTTCGTATGCAATATTGTAGATTAGATAGTGTATTTTTGAGAATCAGTAGATTGGAGTTTGTCTGAATGCTGAGCTGTATATGCAATTGTGTATATGCAACCGCCGATTTGGATGTGTTCGTTATGCAATATTGTAGATTAGATAGTGTATTTTTGAGAATCAGTAGATTGGAGTTTGTCTGAATGCTGAGCTCTATATGCAATTGTGTGTATATGCAACCGCCGATTTGGATGTGTTCATTATGCAATATTGTAGATTAGATAGTGTATTTTTGAGAATCAGTAGATTGGAGTTGTTGGATGTACAGTTTGTATATGCAAATGTGTTTGTATTGGCTATATACAATTGTGTATATACAACCGCCGATTTGGATGTGTTCATATGCAATATTGTAGATTAGATAGTGTATTTTTGAGAATCAGTAGATTGGAGTTTGTCTGAATGCTGAGCTGTATATGCAATTGTGTGTATATATGCAAACTGCCGATTTGGATGTGTTCGTATGCAATATTGTGAATTAGATAGTGTATTTTTGAGAATCAGTAGATTGGAGTTTGTCTGAATGCTGAGCTGTATATGCAATTGTGTGTATATGCAACCGCCGATTTGGATGTGTTCGTATGCAATATTGTAGATTAGATAGTGTATTTTGAGAATCAGTAGATTGGAGTTTGTCTGAATGCTTGAGCTGTATATGCAATTGTGTGTATATGCAACCGCCGATTTGATGTGTTCGTATGCAATATTGTAGATTAGATAGTGTATTTTTGAGAATCAGTAGATTGGAGTTTGTCTGAATGCTGAGCTGTATATGCATCATTGTGTATATGCAACCGCCGATTTTGGATGTGTTCGTATGCAATGATTAGATAGTGTATTTTTGAGAATCAGTAGATTGAGTTTGTCTGAATGCTGAGTATATGCACGTGTGTATATGCAACCGCCGATTTAATGTGTTCGTATGCAATATTGTAGATTAGATAGTGTATTTTGAGAATCAGTAGATTGGAGTTTGTCTGAATGCTGAGCTGTATGCAATTGTGTATATGCAACCGCCGATTTGGATGTGTTCGTATGCAATATTGTAGATTAGATAGTGTATTTTTGAGAATCAATCAGATTGGGTTGTCTGAATGCTATAGAATGCTGATAAGGTGTATTTTGAGAATCTGAATATATGCAATTGTGTGTATATGCAACCGCCGATTTGGATGTGTTCGTATGCAATATTGTAGATTAGATAGTGTATTTTGAGAATCAGTAGATTGGAGTTTGTCTGAATGTTGAGCTGTATATGCAATTGTGTGTATACTGCAACCGCCGATTTGGATGTGTTCGTATGCAATATTGTAGATTAGATAGTGTATTTTTGAGAATCAGTAGATTGAGTTTATATGCAATTGTGTATATGCAACCGCCGATTTGGATGTGTTCGTATGCAATATTGTAGAGATAGTGTATTTTGAGAATGTAGATTGGATTTGTCTGAATGCTGAGTGTATATTGTGTGTATATGCAACCGCCGATTTGGATGTGTTCGTATGCAATATTGTAGATTAGATAGTGTATTTTTGAGAATCAGTAGATTGGAGTTGTCTGAATGCTTTGTATATGCAATTGTGTGTATATGCAACCGCCGATTTGGATGTGTTCGTATACAATATTGTAGATTAGATAGTGTATTTTTGAGAATCAGTAGATTGAGTTTGTCTGAATGCTGAGCTGTATATGCAATTGTGTGTATATGCAACCGCCGATTTGGATGTGTTCGTATGCAATATTGTAGATTAGATAGTGTATTTTTGAGAATCAGTAGATTGGAGTTTGTCTGAATGCTGAGCTGTATATGCAATTATTGTGTATATGCAACCGCCGATTTGGATGTGTTCGTATGCAATATTGTAGATTAGATAGTGTATTTTGAGAATCAGTAGATTGGAGTTTGTCTGAATGCTGAGCTGTATATGCAATTGTGTGTATATGCAACCCGCCGATTTGGATGTGTTCGTATGCAATATGTAGATTGATAATTATTTTTGAGAATCAGTAGATTGGAGTTTGTCTGAATGCTGAGCTGTATATACAATTGTGTGTATATGCAACCGCCGATTTGGATGTGTTCGTATGCAATATTGTAGATTAGATAGTGTATTTTGAGAATCAGTAGGTTGAGTTTGTCTGAATGCTGAGCTGTATATGCAATTGTGTGTATATGCAACCGCCGATTTGGATGTGTTCGTATGCAATATTTGTAGATTAGATAGTGTATTTTTGAGAATCAGTAGATTGGAGTTTGTCTGAATGCTGAGCTGTATATGCAATTGTGTGTATATGCAACCGCCGATTTGGATGTGTTCGTATGTACAATATTGTAGATTAGATAGTGTATTTTGAGAATCAGTAGATTGGAGTTTGTCTGAATGCTGAGCTGTATATGCAATTGTGTATATGCAACCGCCGATTTGGATGTGTTCGTGTGCAATATTGTAGATTAGATAGTGTATTTTTTGAGAATCAGTAGATTGGAGTTTGTCTGAATGCTGAGCTGTATATGCAATTGTGTGTATATGCAACCGCCGATTTGGATGTGTTCGTATGCAATATTGTAGATTAGATGGTGTATTTTTGAGAATCAGTAGATGGAGTTTGTCTGAATGCTGAGCTGTATATGCAATTGTGTGTATATGCAACCGCCGATTTGGATGTGTTCGTATGCCAATATTATAGAATTAGATAGTGTATTTTTGAGAATCAATAGATTGGGTTTTGTCTGAATGCTGAGCTGTATGCTGTGTATATGCAACCTACCGATTTGGATTTGTTCGTACATGCACAATATTGTAGATTAGATAGTGTATTTTTGAGAATCAATGGGTTGGAGTTTGTCTGAATGCTGAGCTGTATATGCAATTATTGTATGCAACCGCCATTTGGATGTGTTCGTATGCAATGTGTAGATTAGATAGTGTATTTTTGGGGAATCAGTAGATTGGAGTTTGTCTGAATGCTGAGCTACTGTATATGCAACCGCCGATTTGGATGTGTTCATGTATGCAATATTGTAGATTAGATAGTGTATTTTTGAGAATCAATGGGTGGAGTTTGTCTGAATGCTGAGCTGTATATGCAATTTGTGTATATGCAACCGCCGATTTGGATGTGTTCGTATGCAATATTGTAGATTAGATAGTGTATTTTTGAGAATCAGTAGATTGGAGTTTGATAAAGATGCTGAAGCTGTATATGCAATTGTGTGTATAATAACCGCCATTTGGATGTGTTCATATGCAATGTTGTAGATTAGATAGTGTATTTTGAGGAATCTGATTGGGTTGTCTGAATGCTGAGCTGTATATGCAATTGTGTGTATATGCAACCGCCGATTTGGATGTGTTCGTATGCAATAGATTAGATAGTGTATTTTTTGAGTAGATTGGAGTTTGTCTGAATTTTTGTATATGCAATCAACCCGTAGATTGGATTTGTCTGTATACTTGCTGAGCTGTATATGCAATTGTATTTATGCAACCGCCGATTTGGATGTGTTCGTATGCTGTATACATGCAATTGGTGGGTTGTTCTGAATGTGTATATGCAATTGACCAACCGCCGATTTGGATGTGTTCAGTATGCAATATTGCAGATTAGATAGTGTATTTTTGAGAATCAGTAGATTGGAGTTTGTCTGAACGCTGAGCTGTATATGCAATTGTGTGTATGCAACCGCCGATTTGGATGTGTTCGTATGCAATATTGTAGATTAGATAAAGTATTTTGAGAATCAGTAGATTGGAGTTTGTCTGAATGCTGAGCTGTATATGCAATTGTGTGTATATGCAACCATAGATTTGGATGTGTTCGTATGCAATATTGTAGATTAGATAGTGTATTTTTTGAATTTTGTCTGAATGTAGATTGAGTTTGGATCTGAATGTGGAATGATAGTGTATTTTTTGAGAATCTGTATTTGTCTGATGCAATATGTGTGTATATGCAACCGCCGATTTGGATGTGTTCGTATGCAATATTGTAGATTAGATAGTGTATTTTTGAGAATCAGTAGATTGGAGTTTGTCTGAATGCTGAGCTGTATATACAATTGTGTGTATGCAACCGCCGATTTGGATGTGTTCGTATGCAATGTTGTAGATTAGATAGTGTAATTTTTGCCAATTGGAGTTTGTCTGAATGCTGAGCTGTATATTGCAATTGTGTGTATATGCAACCGCCGATTTGGATGTGTTCGTATGCAATGTGTGTAGATTTGAGTGTATTTTTGAGAATCAATGGGTTGGAGTTCGTCTGAATGCTGGGCTGTATATGCATTGTGTGTATAATACAACCGCCGATTTGGATGTGTTCGTATGCATGTGTAGATTATTGTTTTGAGATTAGATAGTGTAATTTTTGTATGTTATGCAGTTTGGATGATTGTATGAGTTTATTTTTGAGGAATCTGAATTTGCTGAGCTGTGTATATGTAATTGTGTGTATATGCAACCGCCGATTTGGATGTGTTCGTATGCAAGATTAGATGGTGTATTTTGAGAATCAGTAGATTGGAGTTTGTCTGATGCTTTGTATGCACAGATATGAACCGCCGATTTGGATGTGTTCGTATGCAATATGATTAGATAGTGTATTTTTGAGAATCAGTTTGGGTTGTCAAGATGCTGAGCTGTATATGCAATTGTGTGTATATGCAACCGCCGATTTGGATGTGTTCGTATGCAATGTGTAGATTAGATAGTTATTTTTGAGAATCAGTAGATTGGGTTGTCTGAATGCTGAGCTGTATATGCAATTGCAGATATGCAACCGATTTGGATGTGTTCGTATGCAATATTACCAGATTAGATATGTGTATTTTTGAGAATCAATAGATTGAGTTTGTCTGAATGCTGAGCTGTATATGCAATTGTGTGTATATGCAACCTTAAATTTGATGTGTTCGTATGCAATATTGTAGATTAGATAGTGTATTTTTGAGAATCAATAGATTGAGAAGTTGTCTGAATGGATATTGTTCTGAGCTGTAGTGTATTTTGCAATTGTGTCTGAATATATGCAACCGCCGATTTGGATGTGTTCGTATGCAATATTGTAGATTAGATAGTGTATTTTTGAAGAATCCAGTAGATTGGAGTTTGTCTGAATGCTGAGCTGTATATGCAGTTGTGTGTATATGCAACCGCCGATTTGGATGTGTTCATATGCGTATTGTGGATTAAATAGTGTATTTTTGAGAATCAGTAGATTGGGTTTGTCTGAATGCTGAGCTGTATATGCAATTGTGTGTATATGCAACCGCCGATTTGGATGAGTTCGTATGCAACAACCCAGGTTAGATAGTGTATTTTGAGAATCGTGGGTGGAGTTTGTCTGAATCTTTGAGCTGTATATGCAATTGTGTGTGTAATACAACCCATAATTTGGATGTGTTCGTATGCAATATGTAGATTAGATAGTGTATTTTTTGAGAATCAGTAGGTTGGGTTTGTCCTGAATGCTGAGCTGTATATGCAATTGTGTTGTATATGCAACCACCGATTTGGATGTGTTCATGTACAATATTAGATATTTTGATTAGATAGTGTTTTTGAGAATCAATGCCGATTTGGATGTGTTCGTATGCAATGGAGTTTATTTTTGTCAATGAGATTGGAGTTTGTCTGGGCTGTTATATGCAACCGCCGATTTGGATATGTTCGTATATTAACCGTAGATTTGGATTTGTTCGTGTATATGCAATTGTGTGTATATGCAACCGCCGATTTGGATGTGTTCATTAGAATAGTGGAACAGATATTTTTTGAGAATCAGTAGATTGGGTTTGTCTGAATGCTGGGTATATACAATTGTGTGTATATGCAACCATAATTTGGATGTGTTCGTATGCAATATTGTAGATAGATAGTATTTTTGAGGAATCAATGTAGATTGGATACAACCGTTTGGATCTGAATGCTGATAGTGTGTGCTGTAGATTGATTTGTCTGAATGCAGTATGTGTGTATATGCAACCGCCGATTTGGATGTGTTCAATATTGTAGATTAGATAGTGTATTTTTGAGAATCAGTGGGTGGATTTGTCTAGATATGCTGAGCTGTATATACGGTGTGTATATGCAACCGCCGATTTGGATGTGTTCGTATGCAATATTGTAGATTAGATAGTGTATTTTGAGAATCAGTATATTGTCTGAATGCTGAGCTGTATATGCAATTGTGTATATGCAACCCGCCGATTGGATGTGTTCGTATGCAATGTTATAGATTAAATAGTGTATTTTGAGAATCAGTAGATTGGGTTTGTCTGAATGCTGAGCTGTATATGCAATTGTGTGTATATGCAACCGCCGATTTGGATGTGTTCATTATGCAATGTGTAGATTAGATAAGTGTATTTTTGAGAATCAGATAGATTGGAGTTTGTCTGAATGCTGAGCTGTATATAACAGTGTGTATATACAGCCGCCAGTTGGATGTGTTCGTATACAATGTGTAGATTAGATAGTGTATTTTTTAGAATCATTAGATTGGACATCTGAATGCTGAATATATGCAATTGTGTGTATATATGCAACCGCCGATTTGGATGTGTTCGTATACAATATTGATTAGATAGTGTATTTTTTGAGAATCAATAGATTGGAGTTTGTCTGAATGCTAGGCTGTATATACAATTGTGTGTATATACAACCGCCAAGTTGGATGTGTTCGTATGTGTGTGTAGATTAGATAGTGTATTTTTGAGAATCAGTAGATTGGGTTTGTCTGAATGCTGAGCTGTATATGCAATTGTGTGTATATGCAACCCTTGATTTGGATGATAGTTATTTTTGAGAATCAATAGTATTTGTCTGAATGTTGTAGATTAGCATTTGGAGTGTATTTTGTAGATTAGATAGTGTAGTAGATTGGAGTTTGTCTGAATGCTGAGCTGTATATGCAATTGTGTGTATATACAACCGCGATTTGGATGTTCGATTGGATGTGTTCGTATGCAATATTTTGTCTGATTAGATAGTGTATTTTGAGAATCAATATTGTAGATTGAGCTTGTCTGAATGCTGAGCTGTATATGCAATTGTGTGTATATGCAACCGCCGATTTGGATGTGTTCGTATGCAATATTGTAGATTAGATAGTGTATTTTGAGAATCAGTAGATTGGAGTTTGTCTGAATGTTCGTATACTGGCTGTATATGCAATTGTGTGTATATGCAACCGCCGATTTGGATGTGTTCGTATGCAATATTGTAGATTAGATAGTGTATTTTTGAGAATCAATAGATTGGGTTTGTCTGAATGCTTTATGTGCAATTGTGTGTATATGCAACCGCCGATTTGGATGTGTTCTATGCAATAGATTAGATAGTGTATTTTGAGAATCAGTAGATTGGTTTGTTTGTCTGAATGCTGAGCTGTATATATGCAATTGTGTGTATATGCCGCCGATTTGGATAAACCGTTCGTATGCAATATTATGGATTAAATAGTGTATTTTGAGAATCAATAGATTGGAGTTTGTCTGAATGCTGAGCTGTATATGCAATTGTGTATATGCAACCGCCGATTTGGATGTGTTCGTATGCAATATTGTAGATTAGATAGTGTATTTTTGAGAATCAGTAGATTGAGTTTGTCTGAATGCTGAGCTGTATATACAATTGTGTATATGCAACCGCCGATTTGGATGTGTTCGTATGCAATATTGTGGGATTAGATAGTGTATTTTGAGAATCAGTAGATTGAAGTTTGTCTGAATGCTGAGCTGTATATGCAATTGTGTGTATATGCAACCGCCGATTTGGATAATGTTCGATATGTATTTTAGAATCAATTGGAGTTTGTCTGAATGCTGAGCTGTATATGCAATATATGCAACCGCCGATTTGTGTATTTTTAGATTAGATATGTATTTTGATCAATAGATTGGAGTTTGTCTGAATGCTGAGCTGTATATGCAATTGTGTGTGTATATGCAACCGCCGATTTGGATGTGTTCGTATACAATATGTAGATTAGATAGTGTATTTTTGAGAATCAGTAGATTGGAGTTTGTCTGAATGCTGAGCTTCTGTATATGCAATTGTGTGTATATGCAACCCGCCGATTTTGATGAATTCGTATGCAATATTATAGATTAGATAATTATTTTTGAAAATCAATAGATTGTATATGCAATTGTGTGTATGCAACCGCCGATTTGGATGTGTTCGTATGCAATATTGTAGATTAGATAGTGTATTTTTGAGAATCAATAGATTGAGTTTGTCTGAATGCTGAGCTGTATATGCAATTGTGTGTATATGCAACCGCCGATTTGGATGTGTTCGTATGCAATATTGTAGATTAGATAGTGTATTTTTGAGAATCAGTAGATGGAGTTTGTCTGAATGCTGAGCTGTATATGCAATTGTGTGTATATGCAACCGCCGATTTGGATGTGTTCGTATGCAATATTGTAGATTAGATAGTGTATTTTTGAGAATCAGTAGATTGAGTTTGTCTGAATGCTGAGCTATATGCAATTGTGTGTATATGCAACCGCCGATTTGGATGTGTTCGTATGCAATGTTATGTAGATTTTTGAGAATCAGTAGATGTATTTTTGGTGGAGAATCAATGGTGTATATGGAACCGTTTGTCTGAATGCAATATTGTAGCTGTATATGCAGTTTGTCTGAATGTGAGCTGTATATTAATTGTGTATATGCAACCGCCGATTTGGATGTGTTCGTATGCAATATTGTAGATTAGATAATGTATTTTGAGAATCAGTAGATTGGAGTTTGTCTGAATACTGAGCTGTGTATGCAATTGTGTGTATATGCAACCGCCGATTTGGATGTGTTCGTATTTGCAATATTATGTGCATTAGATAGTCTTTTGAGAATCAGTAGATTGGGTTTGTCGTATGAATATTGATACTGAGAATGTATATGCAATTGTGCAATTATTATTGTATATGCAACCGCCGATTTGGATGTGTTCGTATGCAATATTGTAGATTAGATAGTGTTTTTGAGAATCAATAGTTGGGTTTTCTGAATGCTGAGGTATATGCAATTGTATATGCAACCGCCGATTGGATGTTTCGTATGCAATATTGTAATTAGATAGTGTATTTTTTGGAATCAATGGATTGGAGTTTGTCTGAATGCTGAGCTGTATGCAATTGTGTGTATATGCAACCGCCGATTTGGATATGTTCGTATGCAATATTATTTTGAGATTAGATAGTGTATTTTTGAGAATCAGTAGATTGGAGTTTGTCTGAATGCTGAGCTGTATAATGAATGCTGAGCTGTATATGCAACCGCCGATTTGGATGTGTTCGTATGCAATATTGTAGATTAGATAGTGTATTTTTGAGAATCAATAGATTGGTTTTGTCTGAATGCTGAGCTGTATATGCAATTGTGTGTATATGCAACCGCCGATTTGGATGTGTTCGTATGCAATATTGTAGATTAGATAGTGTATTTTGAGAATCAGTAGATTGGAGTTTGTCTGAATGCTGAGCTGTATATGCAATTGTGTGTATATGCAACCGCCGATTTGGATGTGTTCGTATGCAATATTGTAGATTAGATAGTGTATTTTTGAGAATCAGTAGATTGGAGTTTGTCTGAATTCTGAGCTGTTTATGCAATTGTGTGTATATGCAACCGCCGATTTGGATGTGTTCGTATGCAATATTGTAGATTAGATAGTGTATTTTTGAGAATCAATAGATTGGAGTTTGTCTGAATGCTGAGCTGTATATGCAATTGTGTGTATATGCAACCCTCGATTTGGATGTGTTCGTATGCAATATTGTAGATTAGATAGTGTATTTTTTGAGAATCAATAGATTGGAGTTTGTCTGAATGCTGAGCTGTATATACAATTGTGTGTATATGCAACCGCCATTTGGATGTGTTCGTATGCAATATTGTAGATTAGATAGTGTATTTTGAGAATCAATAGATTGGGTTTGTCTTGAATGCTGAGCTGTATATGCAATTGTGTGTATATGCAAACCGCCGATTTGGATGTGTTCGTATGCAATATTGTAGATTAGATAGTGTATTTTGAGAATCAGTAGATTGAGTTTGTCTGAATGCTGATGCAATTGTGTGTATATGCAACCGCCGATTTGGATGTTGTTCGTATGCAATATTGTAGATTAGATAGTGTATTTTTGAGAATCAATAGATTTTTTCTGCAATGCTGAGCTTAGATGCAATTTTTTGAGAATGCAGATTGGATTTGGAATGTGTTCATTATGTATATGCAAAACCGCAATATTTATTCTATATTGTAGATTAGATAGTGTATTTTTGAGAATCAGTAGATTGGAGTTTGTCTGAATGTGAGCTGTATATGCAATTGTGTGTGTATATGCAACCGCCGATTTGGATGTGTTCGTATGCAATATTGCAGATTAGATGGTGTATTTTTGAGAATCAGTAGATTAGAGTTTGTCTGAATGCTGGCTGTATATGCAATTGTGTGTATATGCAACCGCCGATTTGGATGTGTTCATGTAATTAGCAATTTTGATTGTTTGTCTGATTAGATAGTGTATTTTTGAGAATCAGTAGATTGAGTTTGTCTGAATGCTGAGCTGTATGTATATGCAATTGTGTGTATATGCAACCGCCGATTTGGATGTGTTCGTATGCAATATTATGCAGCCGCCAGATTAGATAGTGTATTTTTGAGAATCAGTAGATTGAGTTTGTCTGAATGCTGAGCTGTATATGCAAATGTGTGTGTATATGCAACCGCCGATTTGGATGTGTTCGTATGCAATATTGTAGATTAGATAGTGTATTTTTTGAGAATCAGTAGATTGGAGTTTGTCTGAATGCTGATGTATATGCAATTGTGTGTATATGCAACCGCCGACGGATGTGTTCGCAATATTGTAGATTAGATAGTGTATTTTTGAGAATCAGTAGATTGGAGTTTGTCTGAATGCTGAGCTGTATATGCAATTGTGTGTATATGCAACCGCCGATTTGGATGTGTTCGTATGCAATATTGTAAGATTAGATAGTGTATTTTTGAGAATCAGTAGATTGAGTTTGTCTGAATGCTGAGCAATTATATGCAACCGCCGATTTGGATGTGTTCGTATGCAATTGTGTAAATATGCAACCGAATGCTGATTTGGATATGTTTGGATGTGTTCGTATGCAATATTGTAGATTAGATGGTATTTTGAGAATCAATAGATTGGGTTTGTCTGAATGCTGAGCTGTATTTTGAGAATTTGGATGTGTTCGTATACGTTGGAGATTTGTCTGAATGCTGAGCTGTATATGCAATTGTGTGTATATGCAACCGCCGATTTGGATGTGTTCGTATGCAATATTGTAGATTAGATGTGTTTTTGAGAATCAGTAGATTGAGTTTGTCTGAATGCTGAGCTGTATATGCAATTGTGTGTATATGCAACCGCCGATTTGGATGTGTTCGTATGCAATATTGTAGATTAGATTTTTGAGAATCAGTATATTTTCTGAATGAATATATGCAATGCAGATTTGGATGTTTCGTATGCTGAATTAGATAGTGTATTTTTGAGAATCAATAGATTGGATTTGTCTGAATTGTGTATGCAATTTATATGCAACCGCCGATTTGGATGTGTTTCGTATGCAATATTGTAGATTAGATAGTGTATTTTTGAGAATCAGTAGATTGGAGTTTGTCTGAATGCTGGCTGTATATGCAATTGTGTGTATATGCAACCATAAATTTGGATGTGTTCGTATGCAATATTGTAGATTAGATAGTGTTTTTTGAGAATCAGTAGATTGAGTTTGTCCCGATGCTGAGCTGTATATGCAATTGTGTGTATATACCGCCGATTTGGATGTGTTCGTATGCAATATTGTAGATTAGATAGTGTATTTTGAGAATCAGTAGATTGGAGTTTGTCTGAATGCTGGCTATATATACAATTGTGTGTATATACCGCCGACGGGATGTGTTCGTATGCAATATTGTAGATTAGATAGTATTTTTTGAGAATCAATAGATTGAGGTTGTCTGAATGCTGAGCTGTATATGCACTGTGTGTATATGCAACCGCCGATTTGGATGTGTTCGTATAAATATTGTGATTAGATAGTGTATTTTTTGAGAATCAGTAGATTGAGTTTGTCTGAATGCTGAGCTGTATATGCAATTGTGTGTATATGCAACCGCCGATTTGGATGTGTTCGTATGCAATATTGTAGATTAGATAGTGTATTTTTGAGAATCAGTAGATGGAGTTTTGTCTGAATGCTGAGCTGTATATGCAATTGTGTGTATATGCCGCCGATTTGGATGTGTTCGTATGCAATATTGTAGATTAGATAGTGTATTTTGAGAATCAATAGATTGAGTTTGTCTGAATGCTGAGCTGTTATATGCAATTGTGTGTATTTTTGCAACCGTGTTCATTGTACAATATTGTAGATTAGATATCAGTAGATTGGAGTTGTCTGAATGCTAAGCTATATATGCAATTGTGTGTATATGCAACCGCCGATTTGGATGTGTTCGTATGCAATATTGTAGATTAGATAGTGTATTTTGAGAATCAGTAGATTGAGTTTGTCTGAATGCTGAGCTGTATATGCAATTGTGTGTATATGCAACCGCCGATTTGGATGTTATTGTAGATTAGATAGTGTATTTTGAAATCAATAGTATGCAATATTGTTGTGTGTGTAGATTATGTGTTCATATGCAATATTATGTATTTTTTTTGAGAATCAGTAGATTGGAGTTTGTCCTGAATGCTGAGCTGTATGTGCAATTGTGTGTATACAACCGCCGATTTGGATGTGTTCGTATGCAATATTGTAGATTAGATAGTGTATTTTTGAGAATCAGTAGATTGGAGTTTGGTCTGAATGTTGTATATGCAATTGTATATGCCGAATGTGTTCGTATGTATATGCAACCGCCTGATTGCAATTGGATGTGTTCGTATGCAATATTGTAGATTAGATAGTGTATTTTGAGAATCAGTAGATTGGAGTTTGTCTGAATGCTGAGCTGTATATGCAATTGTGTGTATATACAACCGCCGATTTGGATGTGTTCGTATGCAATATTGTAGATTAGATAGTGTATTTTTTTTGAGAATCAGTAGATTGGAGTTTATCTGAATGCTGAGCTGTATATGCAATTGTGTGTATATGCAACCGCCGATTTGGATGTGTTCGTATGCAATTATTTATTATTTTGTCAGTATTAGATATATGCAATTGTATTTTTTGAGAATCAGTAGATTGAGTTTATTTGTCTGAATGCTGAGCTGTATATGCAATTGTGTGTATATGCAACCCATGATTTATGATGTTCGTATACAATATTGTAGATTAGATAGTGTATTTTTGAGAATCAATAGATTGGAGTTTTGTCTGAATGCTGAGCTGTATATGCACTGTTGTGTATATGCAAACGCTGATTTGGATGTGTTCGTATGCAATATTGTAGATTAGATAGTGTATTTTTGAGAATCAGTAGATTGGAGTGTTCGTCTATTATGAATGCTGTTTGAGCTGTATATGCTGAATTGTGTGTGTATATGCAACCGCCGATTTGGATGTGTTCATATGCAATATTGTAGATTAGATAGTGTATTTTTTGAGAATCAGTAGATTGAGTTTGTCAATGAAAGATAGTGTATTTTGAGAATCAATGAGTCTGAATGCTGACTGTATGCAATTGTGTGTATATGCAACCGCCGATTTGGATGTGTTCGTATGCAATATTGTAGATTAGATAGTGTATTTTTGAGAATCAATAGATTGAGTTTGTCTGAATGTTGAGCTGTATATACAATTGTGTGTATATGCAAATCACCGACGGTAATGTGTTCATGTTCAATATTGTAGATTAGATAGTGTATTTTGAGAATCAGTAGATTGAGTTTGTTCTGAATGCTGAGCTGTATATGCAATTGTGTGTATATGCAAACCATAAATTTAGATGTGTTCGTATATGCAATATTGTAGATTAGATAGTGTATTTTTGAGAATCAGTAGATTGGAGTTTGTCTGAATGCTGAGCTGTATTGGAGCCCGTATATTAAACCGCCGATTTGGATGTGTTCGTGTAAATATTGTAATTAGATGAGTGTATTTTTGAGAATCAATAGATTGGAGTTTGTCTGAATGCTGAGCTGTATATGCAATTGTGTGTATATGTTTGATGTGTTTGTATGCAATATTGTAGATTAGATAGTGTATTTTTGAGAATCAGTAGATTGGAGTTTGTCTGAATGCTGAGCTGTATATGCAATTGTGTGTATATGCAACCGCCGATTTGGATGTGTTCGTATGCAATATTGTAGATTAGATAGTGTATTTTGAGAATCAGTAGATTGAGTTTGTCTGAATGCTGAGCTGTATATGCAATTGTGTGTATATACAATGGCAACCGCCGATTTGATGTGTTCAGTATGCAATTTGTAGATTAGATAGTGTATTTTTTGAGAGAATCAGTAGATTAGGTTGTCTGAATGCTGAATTGTGTATATGCAAATCATGATTGTGTTCGTGTGTGTCAATATTGTAGATTAGATAGTGTATTTTTGAGAATCAGTAGATTGAAGTTTGTCTGAATGCTGAGCTGTATATGCAATTGTGTGTATATGCAACCATGATTTGGATGTGTTCATGTACATTGTAGATTAGATAGTGTATTTTTGAGAATCAATAGATTGGAGTTTGTCTGAATGCTGAGCTGTATATACGGTGTGTATATGCAAACTGCCGATTTGGATGTGTTCGTATGCAATATTGTAGATTAGATAGTGTATTTTTGAGAATCAGTAGATTGGACTTTGTCTGAATGCTGAGCTGTATATGTAATTGTGTGTATATGCAACCGCCGATTTGGATGTGTTTACGTATGCACATTAGATAGTGTATTTTGAGAATAGTGTATTTTTTGCTGAGCTGTATGTGCAATTGTGTGTATATGCCACCGATTTGGATGTGTTCATGTCAATGAGATTAGATAGTGTATTTTTGAGAATCAGTAGATTGGAGTTGTCTGAATGCAATTATGCAATTGTGTGTATATGCAACCGCTGATTTGGATGTGTTCGTATGCAATATTGTAGATTAGATAGTGTATTTTTGAGAATCAGAGATTGGAGTTTGTCTGAATGTGAGCTGTATATGCAATTGTGTGTATATACAACCGCCGATTTGGATGTGTTCGTATGCAATATTGGTAGATTAAATAGTGTATTTTTTGAGATTAGTGGAGTTTGTCTGAATGCTGAGCTGTATATGTGTGTGTATACGGCATGAATGTGAGCTGTATGCAATATTGTGTGATATGTATTTTGCAATCAATAGATTTGGATGTGTTGTCTGAATGCTGAATATTGTAGATTAGATAGTGTGCTTTTTTTGAGAATCAGTAGATTGGAGTTTGTCTGAATGCTGAGCTGTATGTGCAATTGTGTGTATATGCAACCGCCGATTTGGATGTGTGTTCGTATGCAATATTGTAGATTAGATAGTGTATTTTGAGAATCAATAGATTAGGTTATCTGAATGCTGAGCTGTATATGCAACCGCCGATTTGGATGTGTTCGTATGCAATATTGTAGATTAGATAGTGTATTTTTGGAGAATCAGTAGATTGGAGTCTGAATGTCTGAAATTGTGTGTATATGCAACCCTGTATATGCACTGTGTGTATATGCAACTGAATACGCTGTATGCAGATTTGGGATGTGTTCGTATGCAACATTGTAGATTAGATAGTGTATTTTTTGAGAATCAGTAGATTGAGTTTGTCTGAATGGTGAGCTGTATATGCAATTGTGTGTATATGCAAACCGCCGATTTGGATGTGTTCAAAGCAATATTGTAGATTAGATAGTGTATTTTTGAGAATCAGAGATTGGAGTTTGTCTGAATGCTGAGCTGTATATGCAATTGTGTGTATATGCAACCGCCGATTTGGATGTGTTCGTATGCAATATTGTAGATTAAATAGTGTATTTTGAGAATCAGTAGATTGAGTTTGTCTGAATGCTGAGCTGTATATGCAATTGTGTGTATATGCAAACTACCGATTTGGATGTGTTCGTATGCAATATTGTAGATTAGATAGTGTATTTTGAGAATCAGTAGATTGGAGTTTGTCTAGTTGAGCTGTATATACAATTGAATATGCAACATGGATGTGTTCATGTATGCAATACGGATTAAATAGTGTATTTTTGAGAATCAGTAGATTGGAGTTTGTCTGAATGCTGAGCTGTATATGTACAACCAAACTGCCGATTTGGATGTGTTCGTATGCAATATTGTGGATTAGATAGTGTATTTTGAGAATCAATAGATTGAGCTTGTCTGAATGCTGAGCTGTATATGCAATTGTGTAAAGCGTGCAAACTGCCGCCGGTTGGATGTGTTCGTATGCAATATTGTAGATTAGATAGTGTATTTTAGAATCAGTAGATTGAGTTTGTCTGAATGCTGAGCTGTATATACAATTGTGTGTATATGCAACCCGCCGATTTGGATGTGTTCGTATGCACATTGTAGATTAGATATTGTAGTATTTTTGAGAATCAGTAGATTGGAGTTTGTCTGAATGCTGAGCTGTATATGCAATTGTGTATATGCAACCGCTGATTTGGATGTGTTCATATGCAATATTGTAGATTAGATAGTGTATTTTTGAGAATCAATAGATTGGGTTTATTGAATGCTGAGCTGTATATGCAATTGTGTGTATATGCAAACCGCCAGATTTGGATGTGTTCATTATGCAATTGTAGATTAGATGAGTGTATTTTGAGAATCAGTAGATTGGAGTTTGTCTGAATGCTGAGCTGTATATGCAATTGTGTGTATATGCAACCGCCGATTTGGATGTGTTCATATGCAATATTGTAGATTAGATAGTGTATTTTGAGAATCAATAGATTGGAGCTTGTCTGAATGCTGAGCTGTATATGCAATTGTGTGTATATGCAACCGCTGATTGGATGTGTTCGTATGCAATATTGTATTTTTAGATTAGATAGTGTATTTTTGAGAATCAATGATGTTGAACTGTTTGTCTGAATGCAATGAGCTGTATGTATTTTGAGAATCAATTGTGTGTATATGCAACCAAACTTGGACGGATGTGTTCGTATGCAATTTGTAGATTAGATAGTGTATTTTGAGAATCAGTAGATTGAGTTTGTCTGAATACTTGAGCTGTATATGCAATTGTGTGTATATGCAACCGCTTTAGGATGTGTTCATATGCAATATTGTAGATTAGATAGTATTTTTGAGAATCAATAGATTGAGTTGTCTGAATGCTGAGCTGTATATGCAATTGTGTGTATATGCAACCGCCATAAATTTGAATGTGTTCATATGCAATATTATGGATTTAGATAATTGTATTTTGAGAATCAATAGATTGGAGTTTGTCTGAATGCTGAGCTGTATATGCAATTGTGTGTATATGCAACCATAAGTTACGGATGTTCGTATGCAATATTGTAGATTAGATAGCTATTTTGAGAATCAATAGATTGAGTTTGTCTAGATGCTGAGCTGTGTATATGTAATTGTGTATATGCAAACTTCTGATTTGGATGTGTTCGTATACA
This sequence comes from Acanthosepion pharaonis, assembly GCA_903632075.3. Taxonomy (NCBI): domain Eukaryota; kingdom Metazoa; phylum Mollusca; class Cephalopoda; order Sepiida; family Sepiidae; genus Acanthosepion; species Acanthosepion pharaonis. Next base: position 1,292,495 of record CAHIKZ030005486.1, on the reverse strand, counting down.
ATATTGTAGATTAGATAGTGTATTTTTGAGAATCAGTAGATTGGAGTTTATCTGAATGCTGAGCTGTATATACAATTGTGTGTATATGCAACCGCCGATTTGGATGTGTTCGTAGCGCAATATTGTAGATTAGATAGGTATATTTTTTGAATCAGTAGATTGAGTTTGTCTGAATGCTGAGCTGTATATGCAATTGTGTATATGCAACCATATTTGAATGAGTTCGTATGCAATATTGTAGATTAGATAGTGTATTTTTGAGAATCAGTAGATTGGAGTTTGTCTGAATGCTGAGCTGTATATGCAATTGTGTGTATGCATGCAACCGCTGATTAGATGGTGTATTTTGAAGAATCAGTAGATTGTTGTCTGAATGCAATATTGTATATACGATTTGGTGTGTTCGTTTTTAATATTGGGGATAGATAGTATTTTTGAGAATCAGTGGATAGTTTGTGATCTTTGTGTGTGTATATACAACCATAGAATGTGTTCATGAGCTGTATTAGATAGTGTATTTTGAAATCAATTGGGTTGTCTGAATATGCAACCGCTGATTTGGATGTGTTCATGTGCAATATTGTAGATTAGATAGTGTATTTTTTGAGAATCAATAGATTGAGTTTGTCTGAATGCTGAGCTGTATATGCAATTGTGTATATGCAAGCAACCGGATGTGTTCGTATTTTATAGATTAGTGTTCGATTGGATTTGCAATATTGTAGATTAGATTGGATGTGTTCATGTTTTGAGATAATTCATATTTTTGATCAATAGATTGGAGTTTGTCTGAATGCTGAGCTGTATATTGCAATTGTGTGTTCGTAAATATTGTAGATTAGATAGTGTATTTTGAGGAATCCGTGGAAATGCTGAGCTGTATGTACAGTTACGATATGCAACCGCCGATTTGGATGTGTTCGTATGCAATATTAGATAGATATTTTGAGATAAATAGATTATTTTTGAGAATCAATTTGATATACATACACGATTTGGATATTTCATTGTGTGAATGCTGATTTTGAGAATCAATAGATTGGATTTGTCTGAATGCTGAATGTGCATTGTGTATATGCAAACCGCCGATTTGGATGTGTTCATGTATGCAAATATTGTAGAGAATTAGAATAGCTGTATTTTTGAGAACATGCAATATTATGGAATTGAGTGTATTTTTGTCTAGAATGGGTTGTCTGAATGCTGGGCTATATGCAATTGTGTGTATATGCAACCGCCGATTTGGATGTGTTCGTACGCAATGTATAGATTAGATAGTGTATTTTTGAGAATCAGTAGATTGAGTTTGTCTGAATGCTGAGCTGTATATGCAATTGTGTGTATATGCAACCGCTGACGGATGTGTTCGTATGCAATATTGTAGATTAGATAGTGTATTTTGAGAATCAGTAGATTGAGTTTGTCTGAATGCTGAGCTGTATATTAGATATGCAATTGTGTGTGCTGAGCTGTATACAACCGCCGATTTGGATGTGTTCGTATGCAATATGTAGATTAGATGAATGATTGTTTTGAATGAATCAGTAGATTGGATGTGTTCATTGCAATGAATTAGATGGTGAGCTGTGCTGATATGCAATTGTGTGTAATACAGCCGCCGATTTGTGTTCAGTAATACAATATTGTAGATTAGATAGTGTATTTTTTGAGAAATCAGTAGATTGAGTTTGTTGTCTGAATGCTGAGCTGTATATGCAATTGTGTGTATATGCAACCGCCGATTTGGATGTGTTCGTATACAATATTAGATAGATTTTGAGATAGTTTGTAATTTTTGAGATATCAGTAGATTTGAGTTTGTATGAATGCTTAGAGCTGAAATAATAGATTGGAGTTTGTCTGAATGCTGAATATGCAATTGTGTATATGCAACCCGCCGATTTGGATGTGTTCGTATGCAATATTATGGATTAGATAGTGTATTTTTGAGAATCAGTATAGATTGGAGTTTGTCTGAATGCTGAGCTGTATTATTATTGCAGCCGCCGATTTGTGTGTTCGTATATGTGTAGATTAGATAGTGTATTTTGAGAATCAATAGATTGGAGTTTGTCTGAATGCTGCTGTATATACAATTGATAACCATAAATTTGGATGTGTTCATGTATGCAATATTGTAGATTAGATAGTGTATTTTGAGAATCAGTAGATTGGAGTTTGTCTGAATGCTGAGCTGTATATGCAATTGTGTGTATATGCAACCGCCGATTTGGATGTGTTCGTATGCAACATTTGTAGATTAGATAGTGTATTTTGAGAATCAGTAGATTGAGTTTGTCTGAATACTGAGCATATAATGCACTTGTGTGTATATGCAACCACCGATTTGGATGTGTTCGTATGCAATATTGTAGATTAGATAGTGTATTTTTGAGAATCAGTAGATTGGAGTTTGTCTGAATGCTGAGCTGTATGCAATTGTGTGTATATGCAAACTGATTGGATGTGTTCAAAGGCAATATTGTAGATTAGATAGTATTTTTGAGAATCAATAGATTGAGTTTGTCTGAATGCTGAGCTGTATATGCAATTGTGTGTATATGCAACCGCCGATTTGGATGTGTTCGTATGCAATATTGTAGATTAGATAGTGTATTTTGAGAACTGTAGATTGAGTTTGTCTGAATGCTGAGCTGTATATGCAACAGTGTGTATATACAAACGCTGATTTGGATGTGTTCGTATGCAATATTGTAGATTAGATAGTGTATTTTTGAGAATCAGTAGATTGGAGTTGTCTGAATGCTGAGCTGTATATGCAATTGTGTGTATATGCAACCGCCATTTGGATGTGTTCGTATGCAATATTGTAAATTAGATAGTGTATTTTTTGAGAATCAGTAGATTGGAGTTTGTCTGAATGCTGAGCTGTATATGCAATTGTGTGTGTATGCAACCGCCGATTTGGATGTGTTCGTGTTCGTATATGAATGCTGAGCTGTATATGCATTGTGTGTATATGCAACCGCCGATTTGGATGTGTTCGTATGCAATATTGTAGATTAGATAGTGTATTTTGAGAATCAGTAGATTGAGTTTGTCTGAATGCTGAGCTGTATATGCAATTGTGTGTATGCAACCGCCGATTTGGATGTGTTCGTATGCAATATTGTAGATTAGATAGTGTATTTTTGAGAATCAATAGATTGGAGTTTGTCTGAATGCTGAGCTGTATATGCAATTGTGTATATGCAACCGCCGATTTGGATGTGTTCGTATGCAATATTGTAGATTAGATAGTGTATTTTTTTTTTGAGAATGCTGAATATGCAATTTGTGTATATGCAACCGCCGATTTGGATGTGTTCGTATGCAATATTGTAGTGTATTTTTTTTAATCAATAGATTGATTTGTCTGAATGCTGAGCTGTATATGCAATTGTGTGTATATGCAACCGCCGATTTGGATGTGTTCTTGTGTATAGATTAGATGATACTTTTTGAGAATCTAATGGGTGGAGTTTATCTGAATGAGCTGTATATGCAATTGTTATTATTATATGCAACCGCCGATTTGGATGTGTTCGCCTTTGTCTGCGATTAGATAGTGTATTTTTGAGAATCAATAGATTGGGTTGTCTGAATGCTGAGCTGTATATGCAATTGTGTATATGCAACCGCCGATTTAGGATGTGTTCGTATGCAATATTGTAGATTAGATAGTGTATTTTGAAATCAGTAGATTAGAGTTTGTCTGAATGCTGAAGCTGTATATACGGTATTATTTAACATACCGATTTGGATGTGTTCGTATGCAATATTGGAATTAGATTTATTTTTGGATCAATAGTTGGAGTTTGTCTGAATGCATATGCAATTGTGTGTATATAGATTTGGATGTGTTCATTTTTGAACAATAGTGTATTTTTGAGAATTTGTCTGGAATGCTGAGGCTGTATATGCATCAGTGTATATGCAAACGCTGATTTGGATGTGTTCGTATGCAATATTGTAGATTAGATATGTATTTTTGAGAATCAGTAGATTGAGTTTGTCTGAATGCTGGCTGTATGTACAATGTATTGTATATGCAACCGCCGATTTGGATGTGTTCATTATGCAATATTGTAGATTAGATAGTGTATTTTTGAGAATCAGTAGATTGAGTTTGTCTGAATGCTAGCTGTATATGCAATTGTGTATATGCAACCGCCGATTTGGATGTGTTCGTATACATGTAGATTAGATAGTGTATTTTTGAGAAAGATAGAGTTTTTGAGAATCAATGAATGCTTGAGCTGAGCTGTATGCAATTGTGTGATTGGATTTGATTTGTGCAATATTGATTATAGTGTATTTTTAGAATCAGTAGATTGGAGTTCTGAATGGAATTATTGCAATTGTGTGGCAACCGCCGATTTGGGATGTGTTCGTATGCAATATTGTAGATTAATAGTGTATTTTGAGAATCAATAGATTGAGTTTGTCTGAATGCTGAGCTGTATATGCAATTGTGTGTATATGCAACCGCTGATTTGGATGTGTTCGTATGCAATATTGTAGATTAGATAGTGCATTTTGAGAATGAATGCAGATTGGCGCTGTCCGTGAATGCCGGATTTGGATGTGTTCGTATATGCAATTTATGTTTTGATAATCACAATTGAGTTTGTCCGATTTTGGATGTGTTCGTATGCAATATTGTAGATTAGATGGTGTATTTTTAGAATCAATAGATTGGAGTTTGTCTGAATGCTGAGCTGTATATGCAATTGTGTGTATATGCAACCGCCGATTTGGATGATGTGTTCATGCAATATTGTAGATTAGATAGTATTTGAGAATCAGTAGATTGGAGTTTGTCTGAATGCTGAGCTGTATATGCAATTGTGTATATGCAACCCGCTGATTTGGATGTGTTCGTATGCAATATTGTAGATTAGATAGTGTTTTTGAGAATCAGTAGATTGGAGTTTGTCTGAATGCTGAGCTGCATATGCAATTGTGTGTATATGTAACCGCCGATTTGGATGTGTTCGTATGCAATATTATGCGTTAGATAGTGTATTTTTGAGAATCAATATTGGAGTTTGTCTGAATGCTGAGCTGTATGCAATTGTGTATATAACCGATTTGATGTGTTCATGCAATATTGTAGATTAGATAGTGTGTTTTGAGAATCAATAGATTGAGTTTGTCTGAATGCTGAGCTGTATATGCAATTGTGTGTATATGCAACCGCCGATTTGGATGTGTTCGTATGCAATATTGTAGATTAGATAGTGTATTTTTGAAATCAGTAGAGTTTGTCTGAATGCTGAGCTGTATATACGTGTGTATGTAACCGCCGACGGATGTGTTCATTATGCAATATTGTAGATTAGATAGTGTATTTGGAATCAATTTGGAGTTTGTCTGATGCTGAGCTGTATATTGTGTGTATATGCAACCGCCGATTTGGATGTGTTCATATGCAATACAGATTAGATAGTTATTTTGAGAATCAGTAGATTGGAGTTTGTCTGAATGCTGAGCTGTATATGCAATTGTGTGTATATGCAACCGCCGATTTGGATGTGTTCGTATGCAATATTGTGGATTTTGAGAATCAGTGTATTTTGAGAATCAGTGTTCGTAAATTATTGTTTAGAGAATCAGTAGAAGTTTGTCTGGATATGCAACCGCCGATTTGGATGTGTTCATTATGCAATATTATAGAATTAGATAGTGTATTTTGAGAATCAATAGATTGGAGTTTGTCTGAATGCTGAGCTGTATATGCAATTGCGTTGCGCAACTGCCGATTTGGATGTGTTCGTATGCAATATTGTAGATTAGATAGTGTATTTTGAGAATCAATAGATGGAGTTTTTATGAACGTACTGTTTATGCAATTGTGTGTAATGCAACCGCCGATTTGGATGTGTTCATGCAATTGTAGATTAGATAGTGTATTTTGAGAATCAGTAGATTGGAGTTTGTCTGATGTGAGCTGTATATGCAATTGTGTATGCAAACCGCCGATTTGGATGTTCGTATGCAATATTGTAGATTAGATATGTGCATTAGAATCAGTAGATTGGAGTTTGTCTGAATGCTGAGCTGTATATGCAATTGTGTGTATATGCAACCGCCGATTTGGATGTGTTCGTATGCAATATTGTAGATTAGATAGTGTATTTTTGAGAATCAATAGATTGGGTTGTCTGAATGCTGGGAGCTGTATATGCAATTGTGTATATGCAACCGCCGATTTGGATGTGTTCGTATGCAATAGATTAGATAGTGTATTTTGAGAATCAGTGATTGGAGTTGTCTGAATGCTGAGCTGTATATGCAATTGTGTGTATATGCAACCACCGATTTGGATGTGTTCATGTATGGATTAGATAGTGTATTTTGAGAATCAATAGATTGGAGTTTGTCTGAATGCTGAGAGCTGTATATGCAATTGTGTGTATATGCAACCGCCGATTTGGATGTGTTCGTATGCAATATTGGTAGATTAGATCCAGTGTATTTTTGAGAATCAGTAGATTGAGTTTGTCTGAATGCTGATTTGCTGTATATGCAATTGTGGAATTAGATATGTATTTTTTGAGAATCAGCCGATTTGGATGTGTTCTGTATATGCAATATTGTGGAATTAGATAGTATTTTGAGAATCAGTAGATTGGAGTTTGTCTGAATGCTGCTGTATATGCAATTGTGTGTATATATGCAACCGCCGAATTTGGATGTGTTCATGTACAATATGTAGATTAGATAGTGTATTTTGAGAATCAGTATTGGAGTTTGTCTGAATGCTGAGCTGTATATGCAATTGTGTGTATATGCAACCGCCGATTTGGATGTGTTCGTATGTTGTAGATTCGTGGAAGTTTAGAGAATCAATATGATTGGAGTTTGTCTGAATGCTGAGCTATATGCAATTGTGTGTATATGCAACCGCCGATTTGGATGTGTTCGTATGCAATATTGTAGATTAGATAGTGTTTTTATAATCAGTTGGACTTTGTCTGAATGCTGAGCTGTATATGCAATTGTGTATATGCAACCGCCGATTTGGATGTGTTCGTATGCAATATTGTAGATTAGATAGTGTATTTTTGAGAATCAGTAGATTGGAGTTTGTCTGAATGCTGTCTGTATATGCAATTGTGTGTATATGCAGTTTGGATGTGTTCATGCAATATGATTAGATAGTATTTTGAGAATCATTAGATTGGGTTTGGAATGCTGAGCTGTATGTGCAATTGTGTATATGCGCAACCGCCGATTTGGATGTGTTCGTATGCAATGTTAGATAGTGTATTTTGAGAATCAGTAGATTGGAGTTTGTCTGAATGCTGAGCTGTATATGCAATTGTGTGTATGCAACCCGCCGATTTGGATGTGTTCGTATGCAATATTGTAGATTAGATAGTGTATTTTTGAGAATCAATAGATTGAGTTTGTCTGAATGCTGAGCTGTATATGCAATTGTGTATATGTGTTCAACCGCCGATTTGGATGTGTTCGTATGCAATATTGTAGAACCGCCGATTAGATAGTGTATTTTAGAATCAGTGTATTTTTGATTGGAGTTTGTCTGAATGCTGAGCTGTATATACAATTGTGTGTATATGCAACCGCCATTTGGATGTGTTCGTATGCAATATTGGTGAGAATGTATTTTAGAGAATCATAGATTGAGTTTGTGTGCTGAGCTTGCAATTGTGTCAGTATGATTAGGTTTGTATGCTGAATGAGAATCAGTAGATTGAGTTGTATATGCAATTGTGTGTATATGCAACCGCCGATTTGGATGTGTTCGTATGCAATATTGTAGATTAGATAGTGTATTTTTGAGAATCAATAGATTGAGTTTGTCTGAATGCTGAGCTGTATATGCAATTGTGTATATGCAACCGCCGATTTGGATGTGTTCGTATGCAATATTGTATTAGATAGTGTATTTTTGAGAATCAATAGATTGGAGTTTGGTCTGAATGCTGAGCTGTATATGCAATTGTGTGTATGCAACCGCCGATTTGGATGTGTTCGTATGCAATATTGTATTAGATAGTGTATTTTGAGAATCAGTAGATTGGAGTTTGTCTGAATGCTGAGCTGTATATGCAATTGTGTATATGCAACCGCCGATTTGATGTGTTCGTATGCAATATTGTAGATTAGATAGTGTATTTTTGAGAATCAATAGATTGAGTTTGTCTGAATGCTGAGCTGTATTTTGGATATGCAACCGCCGATTTGGATGTGTTCGTATGCAATATTGTAGATTAGATAGTGTATTTTTGAGAATCAGTAGATTGAGTTTGTCTGAATGCTGAGCTGTATATGCAATTGTGTGTATATGCAAACTGCCGATTTGATGTGTTCGTATGCAATATTGTAGATTAGATAGTGTATTTTGAGAATCAGTAGATTGGAGTTTGTCTGAATGCTGAGCTGTATATGCAATTGTGTGTATATGCAACCGGATTTGGATGTGTTCGTATTGTAATTAGATAGTGTATTTTTGAGAATCCAGTAGATTGGAGTTGTCTGAATGCTGAGCTGTATTTGTGTATATGCAACCGTCGATTTGGATGTGTTCATATGCAATATTGTAGATTAGATAGTGTATTTTGAGAATCAATAGATTGGAGTTTGTCTGAATGCTGAGCTGTATATGCACTTGTGTGTATATGCAACCGCCGATTTGGATGTGCAATTCGTATTAGATAGTGTATTTTTGAGAATCAGTGATTGAGTTTGGTCTGAATGCTGAGCCGTATAGTGTATATTTGTTCGAGCAATCAGTTAGATAGTGTGAGTTAGATTGTCTCTGAATGCTGAGCTGTATATGCAATTGTGTGTATATGCAACCGCCGATTTGGATGTGTTCGTATGCAATATTGTAGATTAGATAGTGTATTTTGAGAATCAGTAGATTGAGTTTGTCTGAATGCTGAGCTGTATATGCAATTGTGTATATATACAACCGCGATTTGGATGTGTTCGTATGCAATATTGTAGATTAGATAGTGGCTTTTGAGAATCAGTAGATTGGAGTTTGTCTGAATGCTGAGCTGAATATGCAACAACTGTGTGTATATGCAATTTGGATGTGTTCGTTAGTATTTTTGAGAATCAGTAGATTGGAGTTTGTCTGAATTTGGAATTGTGTGTATATGCAACCGCCGATTTGGATGTGTTCGTATGCAATATTGTAGATTAGATAGTATTTTGAGAATCAGTAGATTGAGTTTGTCTGAATGCTGAGCTGTATATATGCAATTGTGTGTATATGCAACCCGATTTGGATGTGTTCATATGCAATATTGTAGATTAGATAGTGTATTTTGAGAATCAGTAGATTGGGTTTATGCTGGAGCTGTAATGTGTGTATATGCTGTATATGATAATTGTGTGTATATGCAACCGCCGATTTGGATGTGTTCGTATGCAATATTGTAGATTAGATAGTGTATTTTTGAATCAGTAGATTGAGTTTGTCTGAATGCTGAGTGTATATGCAATTATTATTGTACTAGGCTTGATGTGTTCGTAAATATTGTGATTAGATATATTTTGAGAATCAGTAGATTGGGTTTGTCAGATACGTTGAGCAATTATGCAATTGTTTGGATGTGTTCAATGCAATATTTGATGTATTTTGAGAATCAGTAATATTTGTCTAGATTGACAGATATGCAATTTGAGAATCAGTGGATTTGGATGTGTTGTCTGAATGCTAGATTTTGAAATCAGTATATGCAATTGTGAGCTGTATATGCAACCGCCGATTTGGATGTGTTCTTATGCAATATTGGAATTAGATTAGATTGAGTTTGTCTGAATTTTTGAGAATCAGTAGATTGGATGTTTGTCTGAATGCTGAGCAATAGATTGCAATTATAGTTGTGTGTATACAACCGCCGATTTGGATGTGTTCGTATGTCTAGATAGTGTATTTTGTATTTTGAATCAATAGATTGGAGTTTGTCTGAATGCTGAGCTGTATATGCAATTGTATTTTGATGTGTTCATGTAATCAATTAGATAGTGTATTTTTGAGAATCAGTAGATTGGAGTTTTGTCTGAATGCTGAGCTGTATATGCAATTGTGTATATGCAACCGCCGATTTGGATGTGTTCGTATGCAATATTGTGGATTAGATAGTGTATTTTTTTTTTGAGAATCAATAGATTGGAGTTTGTCTGAATGCTTGTGAGCTGTATATGCAATTGTGTATATACAACCGCCGATTTGGATGTGTTCGTATGCAATATTGTAGATTAGATAGTGTATTTTGAGAATCAATAGATTGATTGTCTGAATGTTGAGCTGTATATAGGTTGTGTGTATGCAATCGCCGATTTGGATATGCAACCATATTGTAGATTAGAGAATGTATTTTTGAGAATCATGATTGAGTTTGTCTGAATGCTGAGCTGTTCATGCAATTGTGTGTAGTGTATTTTGCAACTTGGAGTTTGTCTGATTTGATGTGTTCAGCAACCGCCGATTATTGTAGATTAGATAGTGTATTTTTGAGAATCAGTAGATTGAGTTTGTCTGAATGCTGAGCTGTATATGCAATTGTGTGTATATGCAACCGCCGATTTGGATGTGTTCGTATGCAATATTGTAGATTAGATAGATGTATTTTGAGAATCAGTAGATTGGAGTTTGTCTGAATGCTGAGCTGTATATGCAATTGTGTGTATATGCAACCGCCGATTTGGATGTGTTCGTATGCAATATTGTAGATTAGATAGTGTATTTTTGAGAATCAATAGATTGAGTTTGTCTGAATTCTTGAGCTATGCACTGTGTTGCAAACCGCCGATTTGGATGTGTTCGTATGCAATATTGTAGATTAGATAGTGTATTTTTTGAAATCAGTATTGGAGTTTGTCTGAATGCTGAGCTGTATAAGCAATTGTGTGTATATGCAACCGCCGATTTGGATGTGTTCGTATGCAATATTGTAGATTAGATAGTGTATTTTTGAGAATCAGTAGATTGAGTTTGTCTGAATGCTGAGCTGTATATATGCAATTGTGTGTATATGCAACCGCCGATTTGGAGATTGTGTGTGTAGATTAGATAGTTATTTTGAGAATCAGTAGATTGGAGTTTGTCTGAATGCTGAGCTGTATATGGTTGTGTATATGCAACCGCCGATTTGGATGTGTTCGTTTGCAACATTGTAGATTAGATAGTGTATTTTGGAGAATCAATAGATTGGAGTTGTCTGAATGCTGAGCTGTATATGCAATTGTGTGTATATGCAACCGCCGATTTGGATGTGTTCATTGCAATATTGTAGATTAGATAGTGTATTTTTGAGAATCAGTAGATTGGAGTTTGTCTGAATGCTGAGCTGTATATGCAATTGTGTATGCAACCGCCGACGGATGTGTTCGTATGCAATATTGTAGATTAGATAGTGTATTTTGAGAATCAGTAGATTGAGTTTGTCTGAATGCTGAGCTGTATATGCAATTGTGTGTATATGCAAACGCCGATTTGGATGTGTTCGTTTGCAATATTGTAGATTAGATAGTGTATTTTTTGAGAATCAGTAGATTGAGTTTGTCTGAATGCTGAGCTGTATATGCACTGTGTGTATATGCAACCGCCGATTTGGATGTGTTCGTATGCAATATCAGATTAGATAGTGTATTTTTGAGAATCAGTATTTTGTCTGAATGCTGAGCTGTATATGCACTTGATATGTTTGGATGTGTTCGTATGCAATATTATAGATTAGATAGTGTATTTTTGAGAATCAATAGATTGAGTTTGTCTGAATGCTAGAGCGTGTATGCAATTGTGTGTATATGCAACCGCCGATTTGGATGTGTTCGTATGCAATATTGTAGATTAGATAGTGTATTTTGAGAATCAATAGATTGAGTTTGTCTGAATGCTGAGCTGTATATGCAATTGTGTGTATATGCAACCGCCGATTTGGATGTGTTGTTATGCAATATTGTAGATTAGATAGTGTATTTTGAGAATCAATAGATTGGAGTTTGTCTGAATGCTGAGCTGTATATGCAATTGTGTGTATGCAACCGCCGATTTGGATGTGTTCATTATGCAATATTGTAGATTAGATAGTGTATTTTTTTGAGAATCAGTAGATTGAGTTTGTCTGAATGCTGAGCTGTATATGCAATTGTGTGTGTATGCAACCGCCGATTTGGATGTGTTCGTATGCACAGATTAGATATAGATAAATTTTGAGAATCAGTAGATTGAGTTTGAATGCTGAGCTGTATATGCAATGTGTATATGCAACCGCCGATTTGGATGTGTTCATGCAATATTGTAGATTAGATAGTGTATTTTTTGAGAATCAATAGATTGAGTTTTGAATCTGAATGTATGAATTGCTGTTTGGATGTGTTCGTATGCAATTTGTGTGATAGTATTTTGCAACCGCCGATTTGGATGTGTTCGTATGCAATATTGGTAGATTAGATAGTGTATTTTGAGAATCAATAGATTGAGTTTGTCTGAATGCTGAGCTGTATATGCAATTGTGTGTATATGCAACCGCCGACGGATGTGTTCGTATGCAATATTGTAGATTAGATAGTGTATTTTTGAGAATCAGTAGATTGGAGTTTGTCTGAATGCTGAGCTGTATATGCAATTGTGTGTATAATACAACGCCGATTTGGATGTGTTCATGCAATATTGTAGATTAGATAGTGTATTTTGAGAATCAGTAGATTGAGTTTGTCTGAATGCTGAGCTGTATATGCAATTGTGTGTATATGCAACCGCCGATTTGGATGTGTTCGTATGCAATATTGTAGATTTTTGAGATAGTGATTTTTGAGAATCAGTAGATTTGAGTTTGTCTGAATAGTATTTTGAGAACTGTATATGAATTGTGTGTATATGCAACCGCCGATTTGGATGTGTTTAGTATGTATTTTTGAGAATCAATATTGTAGATTAGATAGTGTATTTTTAACCGAGAATCAGTAGATTGGAGTTTGTCTGAATGCTGAGCTGTATATGCAATTGTGTGTATGCAACCGCCGATTTGGATGTGTTCGTATGCAATATTGTAGATTAGATAGTGTATTTTTGAGAATCAGTAGATTGGAGTTTGTCTGAATGCTGAGCTGTATATGCAATTGTGTGTATATGCAACCGCCGATTTGGATGTGTTCGTATGCAATATTGTAGATTAGATAGTGTATTTTTGAGAATCAGTAGATTGAGTTTGTCTGAATGCTGAGCTGTATATGCAATTGTGTGTATATGCAACCGCCGATTTGGATGTGTTCGCGCAATATTGTAGATTAGATAGTGTATTTTTGAGAATCAGTAGATTGGAGTTTGTCTGAATGCTGAGCTGTATATGCAATTGTGTGTATATGCAACCGCCGATTTGGATGTGTTCGTATGCAATTGTAGATTAGATAGTGTATTTTGAATCAGATGTTTGTTCTGTATATGCAATTGTGTGTATATGAACCGCTGATTTGGATGTTCTGTATGCAATTAGAGTGTATTTTGAGAATCAGTAGTGTCTGAATTGAGCTGTATATAATTTTTTGGATGAGAATTAGATAGATTTTGAGAATCAATTTGTCTGAATGCTGAGCTGTATATGCAATTGTGTGTATATGCAACCGCCGATTTGGATGTGTTCGTATGCAATATTGTAGATTAGATAGTGTATTTTGAGAATCAGTAGATTGGAGTTTGTCTGAATGCTGAGCTGTATATGCAATTGTGTGTATATGCAACCGCCGATTTGGATGTGTTCGTATGCAATATTGTAGATTAGATTGAGTGTATTTTTGAGAATCAGTAGATTGGAGTTTGTCTGAATTGTCTGAATGCTGAGCTGTATATGCAATTGTGTGTATATGCAACCGCCGATTTGGATGTGTTCGTATGCAATATTGTAGATTAGATAGTGTATTTTTTTGAGAATCAGTAGATTGAGTTTGTCTGAATGCTGAGCTGTATATGCAATTGTGTGTATATGCAACCGCCGATTTTGGATGTGTTCGTATGCAATATTGTAGATTAGATAGTGTATTTTGAGAATCAGTAGATTGAGTTTGTCTGAATGCTGAGCTGTATATGCAATTGTGTGTATATGCAACCGCCGATTTGGATGTGTTCGTATGCAATATTGTAGATTAGATAGTGTATTTTTGAGAATCAGTAGATTGGAGTTTGTCTGAATGCTGAGCTGTATATGCAATTGTGTGTATATGCAAACCGCCGATTTGGATGTGTTCGTATTAGATAGTGTATTTTTTTGAGAATCAATATTGAATGCTGAGATTAGATAGTGTATTTTAGATAGTGTATTTTTGAGAATCAATAGATTGGAGTTTGTCTGAATGCTGAGCTGTATATGCAATTGTGTGTATATGCAACCGCCGATTTGGATGTGTTCGTATGCAATATTGTAGATTAGATAGTGTATTTTCAGTAGAGAATCAATGTATTGAATTGTTTGTCTGAATGTGTTCAGTAGATGGGTAGACAAGTCTGAATGCTGAGCTGTATATGCAATTGTGTGTATATGCAAACCGCCGATTTGGATGTGTTCGTATGCAATATTGTAGATTAGATAGTGTATTTTTGAGAATCAATAGATTGAGTTTGTCTGAATGCTGAGCTGTATATGCAATTGTGTGTATATGCAACCGCCGATTTGGATGTGTTCGTATGCAATATTGTAGATTAGATAGTGTATTTTTGAGAATCAGTATGATTGCAGCCGATTTGGATTGTCTGAATGTAGATTAGATAGTGTATTTTGAGAATATTGATTTGTCTGAATGCTGAGCTGTGTATATGCAACCGCCGATTTGGATGTGTTCGTATGCAATATTGTAGATTAGATAGTGTATTTTTGAGAATCAGTAGATTGGAGTTTGTCTGAATGCTGAGCTGTATATGCAATGTGTGTATATGCATTTGGATGTGTTCGTATGCAATATTGTGATTAGATAGTGTATTTTTGAGAATCAGTAGATTTTGTCTGAATGCTGAGCTTATATGCAATTGTGTGTATATGCAACCGCCGATTTGGATGTGTTCGTATGCAATATTGTAGATTAGATAGTGTATTTTTGAGAATCAGTAGATTGAGTTTGTCTGAATGCTGAGCTGTATATGCAATTGTGTGTATATGCAACCGCCGATTTGATGTGTTCGTATGCAATATTGTAGATTAGATAGTGATTAGATAGTGTATTTTTGAGAATCAGTAGATTGGAGTTTGTCTGAATGCTGAGCTGTATATGCAATTGTGTGTATATGCAACCGCCGATTTGGATGTGTTCGTATGCAATATTGTAGATTAGATAGTGTATTTTTGAGAATCAGTAGATTGGAGTTTGTCTGAATGCTGAGCTGTATATGCAATTGTGTGTATATGCAACCGCCGATTTGGATGTGTTCGTATGCAATATTGTAGATTAGATAGTGTATTTTTTTGAGAATCAATAGATTGGAGTTTGTCTGAATGCTGAGCTGTATATGCAATTGTGTGTATATGCAACCGCCGATTTGGATGTGTTCGTATGCAATATTGTAGATTAGATAGTGTATTTTGAGAATCAGTAGATTGGAGTTTGTCTGAATGCTGAGCTGTATATGCAATTGTGTGTATATGCAACCGCCGATTTGATGTGTTCGTATGCAATATTGTAGATTAGATAGTGTATTTTGAGAATCAGTAGATTGAGTTTGTCTGAATGCTGAGCTGTATATGCAATTGTGTGTATATGCAACCGCCGATTTGATGTGTTCGTATGCAATATTGTAGATTAGATAGTGTATTTTTGAGAATCAGTAGATTGGAGTTTGTCTGAATGCTGAGCTGTATATGCAATTGTGTGTATATGCAACCGCCGATTTGATGTGTTCGTATGCAATATTGTAGATTAGATAGTGTATTTTTGAGAATCAATAGATTGAGTTTGTCTGAATGCTGAGCTGTATATGCAATTGTGTGTGTATATGCAACCGCCGATTTGGATGTGTTCGTATGCAATATTGTAGATTAGATAGTGTATTTTTGAGAATCAGTAGATTGAGTTTGTCTGAATGCTGAGCTGTATATGCAATTGTGTGTATATGCAACCGCCGAATTTGTAGATTAGTAGTTCGAGAATCAGTATTGAGTTTGTCTGAATGCTGAGCTGTATATGCAGTATGCAACCGCCGATTTGGATTGTTCGTATGCAATATTGAGATATGTATTTTTGAGAATTGATTGAGTTTGTCTGAATGCTGAGCTGTATATGCAATTGTGTGTATATGCAACCGCCGATTTGGATGTGTTCGTATGCAATATTGTAGATTAGATAGTGTATTTTGAGAATCAGTAGATTGGAGTTTGTCTGAATGCTGAGCTGTATATGCAATTGTGTATATGCAACCGCCGATTTGGATGTGTTCGTATTTGCAATATTGTAGATTAGATAGTGTATTTGAGAATCAGTAGATTGAGTTTGTCTGAATGCTGAGCTGTATATGCAATTGTGTGTATATGCAACCGCCGATTTGGATGTGTTCGTATGCAATATTGTAGATTAGATAGTGTATTTTTGAGAATCAGTAGATTGGAGTTTGTCTGAATGCTGAGCTGTATATGCAATTGTGTGTATATGCAACCGCCGATTTGGATGTGTTCGTATGCAATATTGTAGATTAGATAGTGTATTTTTGAGAATCAGTAGATTGGAGTTTGTCTGAATGCTGAGCTGTATATGCAATTGTGTGTATATGCAACCGCCGATTTGGATGTGTTCGTATGCAATATTGTAGATTAGATAGTGTATTTTTGAGAATCAGTAGATTGAGTTTGTCTGAATGCTGAGCTGTATATGCAATTGTGTGTATATGCAACCGCCGATTTGGATGTGTTTGTATGCAATATTGTTTGAGAATTAGATTGAGTGTATTTTTGAGAATCAGTAGATTGTTCGTAGTTTGTCTTAGAATGCTGAGTTTGTATAATGCAATTGTGTGTATATGCAACCGCCGATTTGGATGTGTTCGTATGCAATATTGTAGATTAGATAGTGTATTTTTGAGAATCAGTAGATTGGAGTTTGTCTGAATGCTGAGCTGTATATGCAATTGTGTGTATATGCAACCGCCGATTTGGATGTGTTCGTAATATTGTAGATTAGATAGTGTATTTTTGAGAATCAGTAGATTGAGTTTGTCTGAATGCTGAGCTTGTATATGCAATTGTGTGTATATGCAACCGCCGATTTGGATGTGTTCGTATGTATTGTAGATTAGATAGTGTATTTTTTGAGAATCAGTAGATTGAGTTTGTCTGAATGCTGAGCTGTATATGCAATTGTGTGTATATGCAACCGCCGATTTGGATGTGTTCGTATGCAATATTGTAGATTAGATAGTGTATTTTTGAGAATCAATAGATTGGAGTTTGTCTGAATGCTGAGCTGTATATGCAATTGTGTGTATATAACCGCCGATTTTTGGATGTGTTCTCGTATGCAATATTGTAGATTAGATAGTGTATTTTTTTTGAGAATCAGTAGATTGAGTTTGTCTGAATGCTGAGCTGTATATGCAATTGTGTGTATATGCAACCGCCGATTTGGATGTGTTCGTATGCAATATTGTAGATTAGATAGTGTATTTTTGAGAATCAATAGATTGGAGTTTGTCTGAATGCTGAGCTGTATATGCAATTGTGTGTATATGCAAATATTGTGATTAGATAGTGTATGTATATGCAACCATTAGATTGAGTTTGTCGATTTGTATATGTTGTTGTGTATATACAACCACTGATTTGGATGTGTTCGTAATATTGTAGATTAGATAGTGTATTTTGAGAATCAGTAGATTGGAGTTTGTCTGAATGCTGAGCTGTATATGCAATTGTGTGTATATGCAACCGCCGATTTGGATGTGTTCGTATAATATATTGTAGATTAGATAGTGTATTTTTGAGAATCAGTAGATTGAGTTTGTCTGAATGCTGAGCTGTATATGCAATTGTGTGTATATGCAACCGCCGATTTGGTGTTTCGTATGTGTTTAGATAGTGTGAGAATCAGTAGATTGAGTTTAGAATAGTGTATTTTATGAACCGCCGAATCATGCAATATTGTAGATTAGATAGTTTTTCTGAATCAGTAGATTGAGTTTGTCTGAATGCAAGCTTGTATGCAATTGTGTATATGCAACCGCCGATTTGGATGTGTTCGTATGCAATATTGTAGATTAGATAGTGTATTTTTGAGAATCAGTAGATTGAGTTTGTCTGAATGCTGAGCTGTATATGCAATTGTGTGTATATGCAACCGCCGATTTGATGTGTTCGTATGCAATATTGTAGATTAGATAGTGTATTTTTGAGAATCAGTAGATTGAGTTTGTCTGAATGCTGAGCTGTATATGCAATTGTGCCGATTTGATGTGTTCGTATGCAACCGCCGATTTGGATGTGTTGGAGTTTGTAATGCAATATTGTAGAACCGCCGATTAGATAGATGTATTTTTTTGAGAATCAGTAGATTGGAGTTTGTCTGAATGCTGAATGCTGAGCTGTATATGCAATTGTGTGTATATTTTGCAACCGCCGATTTGATGTGTTCGTATGCAATATTGTAGATTAGATAGTGTATTTTTTTGAGAATCAGTAGATTGAGTTTGTCTGAATGCTGAGCTGTATATGCAATTGTGTGTATATGCAACCGCCGATTTGGATGTGTTCGTATGCAATATTGTAGATTAGATAGTGTATTTTTGAGAATCAGTAGATTGGAGTTTGTCTGAATGCTGAGCTGTATATGCAATTGTGTGTATATGCAACCGCCGATTTGGATGTGTTCGTATGCAATATTGTAGATTAGATAGTGTATTTTGAGAATCAGTAGATTGAGTTTGTCTGAATGCTGAGCTGTATATGCAATTGTGTGTATATGCAACCGCCGATTTGGATGTGTTCGTATGCAATATTGTAGATTAGATAGTGTATTTTTGAGAATCAGTAGATTGAGTTTGTCTGAATGCTGAGCTGTATATGCAATTGTGTGTATATGCAACCGCCGATTTGGATGTGTTCGTATGCAATATTGTAGATTAGATAGTGTATTTTTGAGAATCAGTAGATTGGAGTTTGTCTGAATGCTGAGCTGTATATGCTTGTATATGCAATTGTGTGTATATAACCGCCGATTTGGATGTGTTCGTATGCAATATTGTAGATTAGATAGTGTATTTTTGAGAATCAGTAGATTGGAGTTTGTCTGAATGCTGAGCTGTATATGCAATTGTGTGTATATGCAACCGCCGATTTGGATGTGTTCGTATGCAATATTGTAGATTAGATAGTGTATTTTGAGAATCAGTAGATTGGAGTTTGTCTGAATGCTGAGCTGTATATGCAATTGTGTGTATATGCAACCGCCGATTTGGATGTGTTCGTATGCAATATTGTAGATTAGATAGTGTATTTTGAGAATCAGTAGATTGAGTTTGTCTGAATGCTGAGCTGTATATGCAATTGTGTATATGCAACCGATTTGGATGTGTTCGTATGCAATATTGTAGATTAGATAGTGTATTTTTGAGAATCAGTAGATTGAGTTTGTCTGAATGCTGATGTATATGCAATTGATAGTGTATTTTGTTCGTATGCAATATTGTAGATTAGATAGTGTATTTTTGAGAATCAGCTTGAGTTTGTCTGAATGCTGAGCTGTATATGCAATTGTGTGTATATGCAACCGCCGATTTGGATGTGTTCGTATGTGTTCGATAGTGCAATATTGTTTGTCTGAATGATTAAATAGTGTATTTTTTGATGAATCAGTAGATTGTGTATTTTGAGTTTGTCTGAATGCTGAGCTGTATATGCAATTGTGTGTATATGCAACCGCCGATTTGGATGTGTTCGTATGCAATATTGTAGATTAGATAGTGTATTTTTGAGAATCAGTAGATTGGAGTTTGTCTGAATGCTGAGCTGTATATGCAATTGTGTGTATATGCAACCGCCGATTTGATGTGTTCGTATGCAATATTGTAGATTAGATAGTGTATTTTTCGAGAATCAGTAGATTGAGTTTGTCTGAATGCTGAGCTGTATATGCAATTGTGTGTATATGCAACCGCCGATTTGGATGTGTTCGTAATGCAATATTGTAGATTAGATAGTGTTATTTTTTGAGAATCAGTAGATTGAGTTTGTCTGAATGCTGAGCTGTATATGCAATTGTGTGTATATGCAACCGCCGATTTGATGTGTTCGTATGGATGTGTTCATATTGTAGATTAGATAGTGTATTTTGAGAATCAGTAGATTGGAGTTTGTCTGAATGCTGAGCTGTATATGCAATTGTGTATATGCAACCGCCGATTTGGATGTGTTCGTATGCAATATTGTAGATTAGATAGTGTATTTTTGAGAATCAGTAGATTGAGTTTGTCTGAATGCTGAGCTGTATATGCAATTGTGTATATGCAACCGCCGATTTGGATGTGTTCGTATGCAATATTGTTGAGATTAGATAGTGTATTTTTGAGAATCAGTAGATTGGAGTTTGTCTGAATGCTGAGCTGTATATGTAATTGTGTGTATATGCAACCGCCGATTTGGATGTGTTCGTATGCAATATTGTAGATTAGATAGTGTATTTTTGAGAATCAGTAGATTGGAGTTTGTCTGAATGCTGAGCTGTATATGCAATTGTGTGTATATGCAACCGCCGATTTGGATGTGTTCGTATGCAATATTGTAGATTGATAGATTTTGAGAATCAGTAGATTTTGAATTTGTGAGAATATTGTAGATTAGATAGTGTATTTTGAAATCAGTAGATTGGAGTTTGTCAATGCTGAGCTGTATATGCAATTGTGTGTATATGCAACCGCCGATTTGGATGTGTTCGTATGCAATATTGTAGATTAGATAGTGTATTTTTGAGAATCAATAGATTGAGTTTGTCTGAATGCTGAGCTGTATATGCAATTGTGTGTATATGCAACCGCCGATTTGGATGTGTTCGTATGCAATATTGTAGATTAGATAGTGTATTTTTTGAGAATCAGTAGATTGGAGTTTGTCTGAATGCTGAGCTGTATATGCAATTGTGTGTATATGCAACCGCCGATTTGGATGTGTTCGTATGCAATATTGTAGATTAGATAGTGTATTTTTGAGAATCAGTAGATTGAGTTTGTCTGAATGCTGAGCTGTATATGCAATTGTGTGTATATGCAACCGCCGATTTGGATGTGTTCGTATGCAATATTGTAGATTAGATAGTGTATTTTTGAGAATCAGTAGATTGAGTTTGTCTGAATGCTGAGCTGTATATGCAATTGTGTGTATATGCAACCGCCGATTTGGATGTGTTCGTATGCAATATTGTAGATTAGATAGTGTATTTTGAGAATCAGTAGATTGGAGTTTGTCTGAATGCTGAGCTGTATATGCAATTGTGTGTATATGCAACCGCCGATTTGGATGTGTTCGTATGCAATATTGTAGATTAGATAGTGTATTTTTTTGAGAATCAGTAGATTGAGTTTGTCTGAATGCTGAGCTGTATATGCAATTGTGTGTATATGCAACCGCCGATTTGATGTGTTCAATGCAATATTGTAGATTAGATAGTGTATTTTTGAGAATCAGTAGATTGGAGTTTGTCTGAATGCTGAGCTGTATATGCAATTGTGTGTATATGCAACCGCCGATTTGGATGTGTTCGTGTGTTTAGATAGTGTATTTTTGAGAATCAGTAGATTGAGTTTGTCTGAATGCTGAGCTGTATAATTTTTGGATGTGTTCGTATGCAATATTGTAGATTAGATAGTGTATTTTGAGAATCAGTAGATTGGAGTTTGTCTGAATGCTATGTATATGCAATTGTGTGTATATGCAACCGCCGATTTGGATGTGTTCGATGCAATATTGTAGATTAGATTTTTTTTGAGAATCAGTAGATTGAGTTTGTCTGAATGCTGAGCTGTATATGCAATTGTGTGTATATGCAACCGCCGATTTGGATGTGTTCGTATGCAATATTGTAGATTAGATAGTGTATTTTTTGAGAATCAGTAGATTGAGTTTGTCTGAATGCTGAGCTGTATATGCAATTGTGTGTATATGCAACCGCCGATTTGATGTGTTCATGCAATATTGTAGATTATAGTATTTTTTTGATCAGTGTTGGAGTTTGTCTGAATGCTGAGCTGTATATGCAACCAATATTGTAGATTAGATAGTGTATTTTTGAGAATCAGTGAAATGCTGAGCTGTATATGCAATTGTGTGTATATGCAACCGCCGATTTGGATGTGTTCGTATGCAATATTGTAGATTAGATAGTGTATTTTTGAGAATCAGTAGATTGGAGTTTGTCTGAATGCTGAGCTGTATATACAATTGTGTGTATATGCAACCGCCGATTTGGATGTGTTCGTATGCAATATTGTAGATTAGATAGTGTATTTTGAGAATCAGTAGATTGGAGTTTGTCTGAATGCTGAGCTGTATATTGCAATTGTGTGTATATGCAACCGCCGATTTGGATGTGTTCGTATGCAATATTGTAGATTAGATAGTGTATTTTTGAGAATCAGTAGATTGAGTTTGTCTGAATGCTGAGCTGTATATGCAATTGTGTGTATATGCAACCGCCGATTTGGATGTGTTCGTATGCAATATTGTAGATTAGATAGTGTATTTTTGAGAATCAGTAGATTGGAGTTTGTCTGAATGTAGAGCTGTATATGCAATTGTGTGTATATGCAACCGCCGATTTGGATGTGTTCGTATGCAATATTGTAGATTAGATAGTGTATTTTTGAGAATCAGTAGATTGGAGTTTGTCTGAATGCTGAGCTGTATATGCAATTGTGTGTATATGCAACCGCCGATTTGGATGTGTTCGTATGCAATATTGTAGATTAGATAGTGTATTTTTGAGAATCAGTAGATTGGAGTTTGTCTGAATGCTTTTGAGCTGTATAATGCAATTGTGTGTATATGCAACCGCCGATTTGGATGTGTTCGTATGCAATATTGTAGATTAGATAGTGTATTTTGAGAATCAGTAGATTGAGTTTGTCTGAATGCTGAGCTGTATATGCAATTGTGTATATGCAACCGCCGATTTGGATGTGTTCGTATGCAATATTGTAGATTAGATAGTGTATTTTTGAGAATCAATAGATTGGAGTTTGTCTGAATGCTGAGCTGTATATGCAATTGTGTGTATATGCAACCGCCGATTTGGATGTGTTCGTATGCAATATTGTAGATTAGATAGTGTATTTTTGAGAATCAGTAGATTGGAGTTTGTCTGAATGCTGAGCTGTATATGCAATTGTGTGTATATGCAACCGCCGATTTGGATGTGTTCGTATGCAATATTGTAGATTAGATAGTGTATTTTTGAGAATCAGTAGATTGAAATTTGTATATGTATCTGTAGATTTGCCTGGGTCAGTAAATAAATTAGTTTGTTGGGGTGCCGTAGAGTGGATTCTGTCTGTATACAGATCAGTAGATTGGAGTTTGTATGTATGTATAAATCTATATATTTATCTGGGTATTATCTGGATTGTGTCTGTAAGTGTATCTGATGATTGGAATGTGGCAATATGCGGATCTGTTTGTGGGAGTGTGTCTTAATGAAGATCTGTAGTTGAAACATGTCTAAATGCAGTTTCGTATATTGGTGTGTATCTGCATTCGGTTCTGTAAATTGGAATGTATCTCTATACTGAGCCTTAGTTGGTTGTTTCTGAAAACAATCCATATACTGAAGTGTGTTTCTAGTTGGATCTGTAAGTGAGAGTGTGTTTGTGAATGGGATAATATATACATTCTTTATGTGAATATTTTTGTGTTTTTCTTGGCGTTAATGTGTGTGTGTATGCATGCGTGCATGCGTGTGTTTGCAAGCCGATGTGTGGCTTTGTTTTATAGTCCTATATTTGGCTACACGTTGCCGGTTCGAAGTAGGAATAAAAGTATTAAATTGTCCAAAGAGTAAGAAAGAAATAACAGAGAAAGAAGAGAGAAATATATAAATAAAATGAAGACAAGCATGGAGAATTTGAAAGAGAAACCTGAGAGAATGTGAAATATAAGGAAGTAAAGAGCAGATTAAACAATAAAAGGAAAAGAGAAAGAGACACGAGGAGAGAAAATGAAGAATGAAGAACGTATTAGTAAAATAGAGAGAATAAAGAAAAAATAAGGGAGATGGATAAATATAGTGTAAAAGAGAAGTGGTAATATGGAAAGTTCTTCAGTTATTTAAACCCCAGCTTTCGTGTTATCAAAAGGCTGCTTCGTTCAATACATTAAATAAAAAAGAACTAACAGTGCGAAATATTACAATTAAATGTATGTATAATCCTCCCGTTAGGTTGCATGAAACCAAAAAGAAAATTTCCAAGTGTCTTGGGAAGATATGAAGATTTATTGATAATAGAGAGAAAGGCACTGTTTCTCGGCCATTGTGCACATGTATAGCCGCCATCATTGTCTACAAGGTGAATGCCTTTGCGGGAGTCGTAGCAAAAAGAACTGGTTAATATACGTTTGTGAACAGATCCTTTCTGTAAGCAAATCAAGCACCATATCTGAAGATTGGTGTACAGGAACCTGTGCATACAGTCATACTTCCGAAGTAATGGCTTTCGTGTAATGGCTGTGTAAGAGGAGGATATTTTGCGGATGGAGATGAGAAATGAGAAAGAGTGTGGGAGAAAGGAAAGAGAAGAGAGAGGGGGAAAGAAAAAGAGAAAGAAGGAAAGAGACTGAGGAGTAGAGAGAGAGGAGAAAAGAAGACAGAGGGAAGAGAGGAGAAAAGAAGACAGAGGGAAGAGAGGAGAAAATAGATAATAGAAAGAGAGAGAGGAAAAAGAAAAAGAAGACAGAGGAGAGTGAAAGGAGAAAGAGCGGTGATAGAAAGGAGAGGGGGTGATAGAGAAAATGGCAAAAAGAGAGAGAAAAGAGACAAAACACACATACTTGCAAGAAAATGACATTCATGTGCATTTATAAATGTGCTTTTGAAAAATTGATTTTAGAATGTTACTTTTTCCATCCAAATGACCCCTTAAATTTGACCTGTTTTTGTAGAAAACAGAATGTCGTGGCAAATGTCAATTCCCAAATTATAGTGACCAGTTAGGCTACCGACATTTTCGATTAAAAAATACATTTCAGTCCACCCTGAATTTGAAATCTGATCACTGCCGATGGTAACCATGATGCCTTGAAAGCAAATCATATGCATACAATTAATATAGCACAAAAGGATTTCATCGAGAATTCAATGATATCAAATATTTTTGAAACTAAATATCTATTCGTTGCACTGCAGCAAGCCCTCAAGATGGATAAACACTAAGTTTAGTCTGGTAGAAGGATATAAAAGACGCACAGTGAAGTCCAAATTACTTCAGTAATCAATAGTCTGCAAAATTAACTTACTAATCATCAATCTACGGCTATGTGGATATATAATCAGCTTTGCTTAGTCTACAAAACGGCCGTAATAGTAGTGCCTAATGAAAATTGAAATCACTAAACTAACTGCATGATCAATTTCCTAAATCTCGCTCCACGGTAGGTACTCAAGGGAGATACATTTACATATGTGACTGTATTATATATATATATATATGTATATATATATATATGTGTGTGTGTGTGTGTGTGTGTGTGTGTGTGTGTGTGTGTGTGTGTTTGTTTGTATGTGTGCGCATTTGTGCGTGTGTGCGCATTTGTGCGTGCGTGCGTGTGTATTGCAGATTATAAGTATAGGTTTTGTCGTCAATGTTTGGAAATATCTGTGCATCTGTAGCGTGTGTATCCGTTCTTGTCTTAATGTTTAAACGCATACGTTCGTGGTTGCTAAGCATACTTTAGCGGGTGTGAGAACGTCATTATAAACTGCTTGGCATTATGGCCAGATTCGTCGAGGTGAAGGCAGACACCCGTGAAATGGGACAGATTACAAGCGCCAGTCGCCTGCGCTCGCCCGAAACCCTTCAACAACTGTATTAAGGAACATTACAATTAATTTGTTCGCCTTTTGTGAAGCTGTCAAACATTGAACTTTCTTTCTTTCTTTCTTTCTTTCTTTCTTTCTTTTTCTGTTCCTTAGTATGTTATTTCTGCTCCAGTACATTCCTGAATGATTATTTAAAATTTCAACACACACACACACACTATATATATATATATATATATATATATATATATATATATATATATATATATATATATATATATATATATATGAATGAATGCATCTCATACACTTAAAGCTCCCACAAAAGCCTCCCGATTTACAGGACAGAATATATTCTTTCATCCTGTCAGTTCTCCAACCAATGACATCTCTACATCTTCCTTCCGCATCTTTTGCGAGTTTTTCTTCGATAACATTTCCTTTACAATTGTCCAACATTTTGATTTCTTCAATCACTCACTTTGCTTCATCTTTCTCTCTTTTTCGTTTTTCTTTGCCTTCATATTTTCGTTTTTCTTCTTCTTTAACGATCGTTCAATCTCCAAAAGACCATCATTCAAATCAGCCAATCATCTTTCTTCTCTCCATTCACTTTTTTTGCTCGCTAATCCATAAAGCTCCTTCCTGATTGACGATCACTTTTTCCCGACCATTCGGCCCCGGCGCCATCATTACACACACACACACACACACACACACACACACACACACACACACACACACACACACACACACACACACACACAACGATTTTTGCCGCCTATTTATCTCCACGTTTACTTTCTCTTTCGCATCAGTTTTCATTCACCTTCTTCTTGACTTCTTTATTTCTGTTATTCAACCAATCGCACGCAGTTTTTCACAATCGCTTGGCGCAATCAGTCTATCTTTGTTCTCCCTCTTTCCGATACACTTCTATCTTCGATTTATTGCTCGTCACTAAACCGACCGCTTCACGCTCTTCCCCTGTCTTCTCGCCGACCTCGCGTCAATTCTGGGAGTCCAATTCAAAACACGCTCATTCTCACAATCGCAAGATACGAATTATCTTCTCTTCTATTTATCCGTTACCTTCGACCCGATTCTTCGCGGTATCACATCTTCTCTTGTCATTCCCTTTTCTACCCCGTTATGTGCACCCTATCAGGCTAAAGGTCGCTGCTTGCTGTCTATATAACATCGGATATGTACGGGTCTTGTCGGTCAGATTCAGTCAAATCACTCAAGCAAGAATCACTCACGATCGCCTGTCTGTTTAGAACCATCTTCCTTTTTCAGTTCTATCCCTACCCTCCCTCTAGACCACACGCCTCATCAGCATCGGCGTGGTGTGGAAAAACTCTGTAGAAAGCTATCATTTCAAATCGATAAGTTTTTAGCAAAGAGAAAGGTACAAAAAGAAAAGATGAAAAGATGCATTTTATTTAGTAAGATGGTTATTTAGATGAATGTAATCAGAAGTAAATGATAGGGAGAGATTAGAATAGATCGATCGATCGATCGATAGATCGATCGATCGATGTGGAGATAAGTATGAGGAAAAAGA
This sequence comes from Acanthosepion pharaonis, assembly GCA_903632075.3. Lineage (NCBI taxonomy): Eukaryota > Metazoa > Mollusca > Cephalopoda > Sepiida > Sepiidae > Acanthosepion > Acanthosepion pharaonis. The sequence goes on along the minus strand of CAHIKZ030005486.1, from coordinate 1,264,951 downwards.
CAGATGAATGAAAAAAGGCAATCACAAATTCATGGTGAGAGAGAGAGATATAAAGAAGTATGTGATCAGATAAAGAGGAGATTGAGAGAGAGAGAGAGAAAGAGAGAAAGAGAGAGAGAGAGAAAGAGAGAGAAAGAAAGAGAAAGAGAGAGAGAGAAAGAGAGAGAAAGAGAGATGGGTATTTGAGAGGAAACTGGACATGAAACAAGAAGAAGAAAAAGAAGAAGAAGAAAAAGAAGAAGAAGAAAAAGAAGAAGAAGAAAAAGAAGAAGAAGAAAGTTCTTGAAAACAGAAGACAAAGAACAAAATTGTGTAAATGGTAATTTTGAAATTTGTGTTTAAAAAGAAAAGTGAAATGAAAGAAAAGGAAATAAAATAGTTTAAACATATGAAAATAAAGAAAGGCAGGAATGTATATGTAAATATACACACACACACACACACACACACACATATATATATATATATATATATATATATATATATATATATATACGCATTACCTTCTTTTAATGTAAAAAATACATATAAAACATACATGTACGCATCCATACATATAAACACACATACATATGTATTCATCATTTATGCAAGCGTGCATAAATGTACACAAAGTGTGTGTGTGTATATATATATATATATATATATATATATATATATATATATATATATATATATATAAAAGAGGGAGAAGGTGAAGTGGTGGAGAAGGTGAGTATATACTATATATATATATATATATATATATATATATATATATACTATATATATATATATATATATATATATATATATATATATATATGAAGCACACAGGCGCACATACAAATCAGATATAAATGCAGATACACATCCACCTCCTATATATATATATATATATAAAGAACAAGAGAAAAAAGAGATAGACATACGTAAGGGAAGAAAAAAAAAAGAGAAGTAAGCGTAATCGTTCGAATGAAATTAATTCCAGAGAAATGTGTTGCTAAGTTCCATTTTTACGTAATGTTCTTTTGAAGCGAACACAAACCAAACCCTGTCCCTTAACTTTCCTGCAGTGAAAACGGGTCGATGCCGGTGATGGTGACCCTATCGCGCCGTCGGATGCGGCCAATGGAGCGTTTGATGTCTCCCAAACGAAGAGAATGTAGTGGGGCGGGACCCGAGGAAGTTTGACAGTGAAATATACATCCAACAACTCGTTTTTGAACGCCTCTTTCAGATCGACGTTCGACCGTTTCATGGACGCCATTGTCAGAATGATGGATTTTAATTAGTCTAATTCACTGCCTTTCTTAAATAGACATTCATCTTCACGGTTGCCTGATTCGTTCACCACTACTTTGGCCGCACAATCTTTTTCAAACGTTCCAATGCCGCTAAGCGGTGGTTCTCCTCTTCTTTGCACTTTGGCTTGCCTCTTTTGCTTTGCGCATGCGCCAGCAGAGTGATAAGAGCTACACCGCACATTTCTTCAATTACATCCATCCATCCAATCATCCATCCATAAATACATAAACATATATATATATATATATATATATATATATATATGTAAACAGATATATATACATTTATATGTACATACACACACAAACGTATATATATATATATATATATATATATATATATATATATATATTAAGCGGGAAATAGAGGAGTATATATATATATATATATATATATATATATATAGAGAGAGAGAGAGAGTTAAATATAAAGAGCCAGATAGGTAAAGATATGTAGGCATAAGAGGAATGATTCTAAGATTGTTTCCGTGTGTTTTTGAAAAAGGAAAACATTGTATTGCAAGTGAACGCGATATTGGAGAGACTATCTCTTGGAACTTAAATCTATCTATACATGTATCTTTCTATCTTATTCTTTTCATATATATATCTTTGTGGGTTTATGTTTGCATATATATATATATATATATATATATATATATATATGCGTGTGTGTGAATTGGGATCAAATATAGATCAGACATTGATTAGAATATGACAGAATGATAGGGAAAAAAATAGGTAACGTTTATAAATTGAACATGTTTCGCTTTTATTTAAGGTACACAAGAAAATAAATATGAAGAGACATGAAATAGTACATTTTCTGATGAAGTTTAAATAGAACATGTTTTTATTATTATATTGTATTATATTTAAGCTCTGTCGGGTTTGGCATTGAGCCTATTTTAGCTTTTAGCTTATTTTAATTTTATCTTTTATTACTACTACTGTTACTACGCACACGCGCTTATATATATATATATATATATATATATATATATATATATATATATATATATATATCTATCATTAAATAATACTCAGATAATATGTAGCAATCACTGCAAAAAAGCCTTAAAAATTGTAGCTATTATTATTCAAAAGAAACAACCCCATTAAATAAAAAACAAATACATATATTTTCGTTGTCCTCTTATCTTATTATTATTCCATACCTGAGGATGTCTGTAGGAACAGACGAAAGCTTGTAAAAATAATAAGAACTTATGCAAAAGAAATTTATAAAAAAATTGTTCGCGATGATGGATTTCTCGCCAATTAAATCATTAACCTTTGTATTTGTTTTTTGTAATTCATGAATAATATATATATATATATATATATATATATATATATATATATATTAATAAATATACATATTATTTTCACCGATATACACACACACACACACATATATATATATTAATTATTTTTCTCATCAAGCAACCCCGATAAAGTCACGGTTTCGTTTTGAAGTAATAATTATCAAGCCATCTTTTTTCCCAGTTAATGTATTTTCGAGTTCAGCCACGAATTGGTCTTAACCGAACCTTGAGTTAAGTAAATAGTTGTGTCATCAGTATAGATAACGAGTCAAGAACTGATGACATCGGGAAGATCGTTGGTGACCGTTCAAGAAAACTTTCATTACGCGATTTGATAAGATATATTGAATCAAGTCAAAATTTCCGTCAGAAACTCCTTAACCCATCAAACAAGACCAAAATGCCAAACTGTATCAAAGGCCTTCGAGATACTCGAGGTTCACCATTCTTATCTAAAGTTTGATAGAACTCTTTCTACAATAACCGTTAACACATCGGCATTTGACGTAGAGTTCAAAATAAATCAATAACAACAGACACTACAGCGTGATCGGAATTTCGAAGAGGACAGAATTACAATGCTCGACAGGAGCTTTGAGATGAGGTAAACAAAACATTGAGTTAAGCAGAGTATGTTGATCAAAATTATTAGGGAAACGACTGAAAGACTAAACAGCGGATAAATTGAAAGTTTAAATACTAGTAATATCAATAGTATTAAAATGATTAAGTCATTTGACCTGAAGATCATTAAAATCACTAAACAAACTGATGTTCGAAGATGAATGTACTGAGAAAAATCTTTCTTTTATACTATTTTCATTGAATGCGTCAGACAAGGAGTTTTATTAATGTTTTTATAGTTTTCCTGTTTTGCGGGAGGAGGGTATGTAATAAGATCTCATGTCTACTAAATTATCATTGCCAGTGCCTGCAAAGATATAAGATACCAGTGATAAACTTCTTAAATAGAGCAAACCTAACCTCCTCTTTCCAGAAAATATTGTTAGTGAATTCAAACATATAAAACAAATTAATAATACACCTATTAAATCTAAACTTAAAACGAATAATGTAGTATATACATTTCGCCGTCATAAATCAATTATCTACATTGGTCATACATTGACAACTATCAGTAGAAGGTTGATCAACCCTTTATACGATCTCAGTATCATAGAAAACACCAACAAATAACTGCCTGCCTCCATTAGACACATTCTAGTTGATAGCATCATCATACTAAATAAATCTAATTGTCGACGTTTAAGATTATGAAAGTACTTTATATAAAACACTTCAAGCCAAACCTTACCTTATTTGGTTTATTTATTATCAATGGTAGTAACGTTCCCTCAACATAAAAGACAACCCAACATGGAATCACCGCCACATTTCACTCATACATCTTAGAATTTCTACTACTTCCATACAATACAATTTGGAACACAAACACTGAAGACGTATTGAAAGTGGCTAATGAATTGGATGAAAGTGCATTGGGCAATACTTAATATTATGGACAGTTTCTAGATTCTCTCGACCACACTCCCAAAAGAAAAAAAACTTCAAGACAATTATAGAAATTTCTGTAATATTTTCCTTGTTTGTTACATTCAATGATATATATATATATATATATATATATATATATATATATATATATATATATATATATACCAGAGATTTATTCATATGCGATCAAATTATATAAAAGATATCTAGTACATCGTACACTCGATAGTACCAACGTTGTAGTATTGTTGGTTTTAGAATAATTTATGACACACTGACAATCATTTTCGTTTCAGATTTTCAATGCGTAACATTGAAACCAAAATTTGTTGAAATAAATTGTAGGTAAAAATTGTTTGCTTAATAAAATTGTTTGCTTAACAGTGATAAAAAAGTGTTTCAAATTTACTGGATTTTAATGCATTTGGTTCTAAAATATAACTGATATTAATATTTCGTCTGCCTACAAAAGAAATTAAATAAATAGAATTAAACGAAATAAAAATGTGCAGGTCGTGTAACGGAACAGAAAGTCTAATTGGTGAGCCGATTTCGAATTCTGGGCTAATTAGTTGCTTACACTTTCGCACTAATTACCTTGTAAAGATTCATTTCTTCTCGCTCTCCCAGGTAAACAGCAAGTAAGTATCAAGCAGTTGAATAGAAGAAAAACTTTGAATTCCAAACCGTGGACAAGGCAACGCGAAAATGACTTCACTATATTTCCTAAGAAATCATGGCATTTCACAGATAATATAAAAAGAACTCTGTGCGGTGCCATGAACACCACTGCCCCAAAGGGATAAGGTATTAAAATCATCGAAATAAAATTTTTGAGGTAATTTTCAGAGTTAAAAATCATGGTTAAATCATGTATATACTTTTTTTTAGTGATGTTGCGTATATATCTTTCTATTAATGCGTGTGTTTCATTATATATATATACTACTATATAATCATCATTCTGTACATATATGTATGCGTGTGTGCCTGCGTAAAATGTGTGTATAATGCTTTTTAGTGGAGACGATATCTTATGTCTTTCTTTCTTGCTTGCTTTTCTTATTTTCTCTTTCCTTTTTTTTCCCTTTTTGTAAATAAATTTAAAAATTGTAATAACCGTCATTTACCACCGCCTGATGAGATGCTCTGATATGCATCGAAACGTGAATGCATTTATGTAGCGGTTACATATTTTCGAATGTAATATCCTATAATAAAAAAGTATACACACACACACACACATATATATATATATATATATATATATATATATATATATATATATATATATATATATATATTATAATAAAAAGAAAGAACAGTAAGATATATAATCCGGTGTTCTTATTGATATTTTTTATTTTTATTTTACAAAAAACAGTGCTCAATGTGAATTTACAGGACCGGCAGAACATGGAAATATTATGAATTAACTGATTTAAAATGTGGTTTCTTTGCTACACAGTAATAAGCATGTTTCAAAAACCGAGGCTAAAAAACTTCAAATTTAATTAGATAATTTAACACCTCAACAATCCTTCACCAAATTGCTATCAACAAGCACTATTTTTTTTTACTCTGTCACCCTTTTGCCTTTCCTATCTTTTCAAAGATCCTTATACGTCACCTCTTAAAACTTATTGCAGATATATATATATTTTTTCAAACAAATAGAAAGAAGGAGGTGACGTTCCACGTGCAGCCTGCTTACAAACAGAATTATTCATAGCCATTTTGTTTCTCATCAGTCGAGGTGCAACTAAATGCACCGAAACTAAGTTGCATCTTTGTAGTGAGTAAATTGTTTTTATGAAAATTATATGAAAATTTATATATATATATATATATATATATATATATATATATATATATATATATATATATATATATATATATATATATATATATATATATATATATATAGACACGCACACATATATATAGCATTTCGTATATAAAAATATATATTTAACATTTCTTATGTAAATACGTAAATAACTAATATGCATTAACAGCAGTCACCTCAACGTGGTGTAATGGTTAGCATGTCTTGCCAGAACAATTACGACTGAGTAGCGAGTTCGATCCTCACTGGCTGCCAATACTTTCGGCTTTGTGCCACATCTAAGCTACACTTAAAAAATCACCATACGTGATGATAACTTCCTATAAGTGCCATGATACGCACTGGCATACATATACACATTAACCCTATATGTTTAACTGCCCCTACATCTACATGCACATACGCCCATACACACACCAGTACATCTACTCTATAACCTCTTAAGGCAATCCTATTTAGAGATACTGACATTCGGCCAAGGCTATGAGCAACGGCCTGAGATTCATTTTTCTCTCATTTTGGATTCATTTCTGTTCAACTGTCATAAGGCCTCATTTCCGCTGAATGAGAGTAAGAAGACAGCATTTGCATAATTGTCATGGCATCTTCTGACTGGCTGACTTGCCGATTCCATCAAAATCACACTCTTGACTTGCTCTTCTTCATTCTGAGACCAGCACCTTTGACAGATTCCTTGATTTTCTTGTTTATCTCTTTCCCGGAAGCGATGAGACATCAGAAGAGACAATGGATCATAAGGCGTTCCCATAGAACAAGGGAGAACAAATATTGACAACCGCTGCAAAAAAGCATATTAATAGCCGAAGTTATTAATAGTCGATGATTTCAACTATTACAGACATTTTTCAAGATTCGTTCAAATTAGTATTCTTATTTTTTTAAAATTGTTGTTTTGTTTATTGTATTTTGGTAGATGCACTCTCCGGCCTTCTTCTTCTTCTTCTTCTTCACAAATCTGTTAGATTGTCTTTCTAACCATCGCCTCGATTCTATTGCATGTGAATAGACACATGACACGTGATAAATCGCGTAAATCATCAGACAACAGGAGAACATTATTTAGAATTAATGTTAAGAATTTGGTAAATCGGTCACTACAAGAATTTTGCCAAATTGGCTCTGAGGCATTAGAATTTCTTGCCTGTGTTATTTTTTTTTTTTTTTTGGCAGACTGGAAAATAATTAATCGCATACAACAAAGTGTAAGTGAGGATTGAACAGCACTAGCCTAGATATAGCGGCAATACTCCATTTTTGGTCGGATCTGAGTCTTGTAAAGATAAAGCATGGTATTGTGGAGTAAATAAGACACCCCGGTAACACAAATGAACTAGGCAAGACGCCTTAAAAAAGAACTCCAAGTGAGTCAGGAAAAGTCTGTCGCAGTCTATCCCAGGTTCGCGACAAGACCTCTGTCTTCGGGCGGAGGATGATTCTGTCTTAAGATAGAGTCTCAGCTGAGAAAAACAGACCAGTTCTGTATACGACCTCGTTTTTGCGGTGGCTGGGGAATTTTGACCTGTGGCCCTGGTGGAAACACTCGAATTCCTCACGGTAAACTTGACCGTGTGTCGCATTTAGTCTGCAGTGGGGCGGCCGGTAAATACCAGTTAATTGAAGTCTGTCCCAGGCTAGCGACAAGGCAAGACAATACCTCTGTCTTCGGTCAGAGGGTGACAAGACCTCAGTCGGGCTTTGTCTTCGGATAGAGAATTGGCTGAGAAAAACAGACCAGTTGTGTATCCGAGCCCGCTTTTGCGGGGGTTGGTTAAATTTTGACCAGTGGCCGGGTGGAAACGCTCGGGTTCCCCTCACTAAATTTGACTTTGTGTCGAATCTAGTCCGCAGTAGGGCGACCGGTAAATACCCAGACCGTCGCAGTCAGGCAGTTCTCTGCCCTGCTCGCCGGTTACTTGTCGAACTTTCTGCCAGACGAGGTTATGCCTACGGTCAGAGTCTCGTTTGTTGAGGTTGACAAACCCGACACCGTGTATGTGGGGTCTACGGGGAACTTTTGCCCAGGCCTACGGGATCGGATTTGCCCCACATAAAAATCGGCCTTGTGCCACATTCTGCCTTGTGGAGAGGTTGGTAAAGACCAGCCCGTTGGACTCAGGCAGTCCGTTGTCAGGCTTGCGACTGACTTGTCGAACTCTTTGCCTTTGAACAGAGAGGAACCCAGACGAGGCTGTGCCTACGAGCATAGCCTCGTCTGGGTTCCAGTCCGTTGGAATCAGCCGGCAAGAATCCTAATGACGTCACGGCGAGTAGCCTAAGCGAGGCATAATATTATAACCGCTAAGAGTGAGTTTTTATCAGGAGCGATGAAGGATCGAAACTCATACTTTATAGGAAAAATTACTTTTTGCTTCGGCGCGCATGATAACAGTGGCGACGAGAAATTAGAACAACGTTGCCTTAATTTTTTTTTCTTTGGTGTGTGTAAAAAAGAAAAGAAGAGAAAGAAGGAAAAACAACAGATATTCTTGAAATAGGGAAGAATTAATAGCCCAAGTAGTAAAAATACAACAACATCAATAGCAGCAACAACAATAAAAACAACAGTTGTTGGAACTCCAGAAACAGCAACAAAAGTTAAGTGAAATAATACGTAAGAAAAGTGCTATAGCTGAATTCAAATACAATTCAGATGATGGAATTACCTTTTCTGCTTATTTCAGAAGATACAAGCAAATTTTCAGAGAAGAATACAGCCACTTGAAAAACGAGGAAAGAAACAAGACTTTTGTTGAGAAAGTTAGCACCGGCAGAACATGGAAAATACTGTAATTTTATATCACCGAAATAACAGGAGAAATTTGATTTGAAGAAACAGTAAATATCCTGGCTAAAATTTTTAACGAGAAAAGTTCGTTATACAATACCTGTTGGAAGTGTATGAATCTGACGAAAAAAGGAGGCGAAGATTTTGTCACATATGCTGGAGTCGTTGACTGGAGTGTGGAAGATTCAAATTAAACAAAGTGACTCCAGATATATTTAAAGAGTTAATTTTCGTTCAAGGGTTAACGGCGAAAAGAAACGCAGAAATTCGTGCTAGAATTCTAACAAAACTTGACAGAATCAAATACTAACAGTCCAAGAAGTACCGTACGAATGTCAGAGAATCCTAAATCTGAGACGAGATACGGAAGAAATTGAAAAAAAGAAAAGAAAAAAAACTAAGGAAAAGTGTGGAAAAAGAAAAATTAATAAAATAAAATAAAAATTAATCCATGTTTCAGATGTGGAAGGTTACATCTCTCAGACGACTGTCCCTTTAAGAATTCAAAGCATTACAAGTGTAAAAAGTAGTAAAAAGTAGTAAAAGTCACACAGTAAAAACAAAACAAGTAAAAGTTCATTATTTATATTATTCGGACTATTGTCCTCATCTTTGTCGCCATATTTATCACAACGTTTTGGCCGTTGTAGGCTTCGGCCTTCTTCAGGTGGTTGGAATTTCGAACTGAACTCTTTATTTCGCTCACTGGGGTAGACTGTTCTAGTTCCACGTGCCATGTTTTTAATGGATGTCAGTTATCAGTTATCTCCTGATAATTTCCCTGTGAAAGTTCTCCACTGCCTTAACCGGGTATTGAACTCACACTCTTTGGGTCCTGTCACTGAATCTAACCAACGCCTTTATCTACTGTGCCATGTGTCCTCAACTATAATGAACGATGTCGCAGGGAAATCAAAAGGAAAACCTATATTAAAATTAACTTCAAAAATCGCACGTCGAGTCTCGGGTAAGAAATTATTTTTCTATTGGTGAAATGACTAGTAACATTTCATTTCGTAACAAGTGTGTAAAAGCTAAGACTCATGAGTTAAAAAAATACTACAAACTTTTTCGGTGCTGACTGGATGGAATTATTTGAGTTGTGGACTTACCTATAAATATTTATTGCAAAAATGTAATTCAACAGATACCAGTTTTAAAAATGTGTAAAAACTTAAAGGAAGTATTGAAAAAAATGTTTTACGGGTCGGTGTTCCATAGGAAAAGCAAAATTGGGTCTGTGTTCCATAGGAAAAGCAAAATTGGGTCGGTTTTCCAAAGTCAAAGTGAAATTGGGTCGGTTTTCCAAATTCAAAGTGAAATTGGGTCGGTTTTCCAAATTCAAAGCAAAATTGGGTCGGTTTTCCAAAGTCAAAGTGAAATTGGGTCGGTTTTCCAAAGTCAAAGTGAAATTGGGTCGGTTTTCCAAAGTCAAAGCAAAATTGGGTCGGTTTTCCAAAGTCAAAGTGAAATTTTAAGTGAAAAAATGGTCGGCGCCAGTGTTTAAACCGTAAGGAAGTGTATCGTTCGCAGCATTGGATTAAGTCAACGAAGAATTAGACAGAACTGAAAAAATAGGTGTAATTGAAAAGATTGACCGTTCAAAATGGGCAGCACCAGCAGTGTATGTAAAGAAAAAATAATAAAAGTTTTTGTGTTGGTTTTTCGACTGGGTTAAACAAAAGTTAGAATCCCTTAACTACCCATTACTACGTCAAAAGGAAATTTTTGCGAATTTAAACGGTAGAAATTTTTTTCGAAGCTGGGTCTTTTTGAAGCATGTTCGAAAATACAGGTTGAAGAAGAATATTCAGAGTTAATAACTATAACTACGCACAAGGGATTGTATAAGTTCAACTAACTTCCTTTTGGGATAAAAGTAGATCTAATTCTATTTCAACACGCTATGGATTCTGTTTGCAGATTGTAATTTCACAGTTGCTTATCTGGATGATATATTAATTAAAAGTGTATCTGAATAATAATATATCGGGTATGTGAAAAGAGTTTTTGAAAAAAATACGATAATACGGATTAAAACTCAGTGAGAAAAAGTGCGAATTGTTTTTGTCTAAAATCAAGTACCTAGGACAAATCATTGACAAAAATGATCTTCAACCAAATCCATCGAGGGCAAGTGCAATTAAGAGTATGCATCCTCCAACAAATGTTACAAAGTTACAAGCATTTCTGGGACTAGCAAACTATTATCAATTCTATATACCTAATATGCAGAATTTGAGAGCTCAACTGAACAATTTGCTTAAAAAAGGCGTCAAGTGGAACTGGACTGATAAGTGTCCAATGGTGTTTGAAGAAATCAAGAAAATACTAACGTTAGACGTAACATTATCGCGCTACGATCCATAAACAAAAATGTTATTGGCTTCAGATGCTGGTGACTTTGGTATATGATCGGTAATTCTATATAAATATGATGACGGTAACATGAAGACCGTCACACATGCTTCGCATTCGCTACTACCGACAGAAAAAAAAACTACAGCCAGATCGAAAAAGAGGCGTTCGTAATAATATTTGCAGTGAAAAAAATTTCACAAATTTATACACGGAAGGGGTTTTCGTTTACAGACGGACCACTGTTTTTTATTATTAATTTATAGTTCGAAAAAGGAATTCCTACGTATAGATCGAGTAGATTACAACGCTGGGTTACCGTCTTATTAAATTACGATTTCCGGATGGAATACCAACCGTCCCAAAAATTAGGACATGCTGATGGTTTATCAAGACTGATACCAAAAAATACCGAACCACACTGCATTAAAAAGTGAAAAAGCAATTAAAAAATATATTATGCAATATTTACATTGTTCGGACTATCATCCTCATCTTTGTTGCCATATTTATCACAAGCTTTCAGCTGTTGTACGCGCCGGCCTTCTTCAGGTGGTTGGAACTGAACCCTTTATTTCGCTAGACTGTTCTAGTTTTAGGTGCCATGTCTAATGGATCTCACTTATCAGTTATCTCCTGTTAATTCCTCACTCCAAGTTCTCCACTGACTTAACTAGGTATTGAACTCACTTTTCTGTCCTGACACTGGATGGATCTAACGCCTTTATCCTTGATGACATCCGTGTATGAATTTCTGGGAATTATAAACCTGTCTTCAGCATCATTTTCATCATTGCTCATATTGCAATTTTTTTGCTGTTGTCATTTCATGATATAACCAGGGCTCATATTGCAATTTTTGTTGTTATTATTGCTTTTTTGGTAGTCCTTATTACTGGTTCCTATTCTATGCTTGGTCGGCTCAGGAAATTTTTGTAGCCTAGCATATGTGCATAAATTTTTGTAGCCTAGCATATATCCCTAAGTTTACAAATTTTCTAATGATGTTCTTTGTCTATGCTTTCAACCTGATTCCACAGATGGCGGTGATTTACCTTTTCTCTACATATGTGGTTAGCCACGCCTGATTTTTCCACTTCCCCTCGTGTTACAATGGGTCAGTTATATCTACAAGGAAGCGACTCAGAGGGTGGCACGCAGAGCCTTGGCAACTAACAATCGGCCTGAGTGGAATACCGCCTTTGTGAATCTTAGGGAGATCGTATATGTGAGGTAGCTTGGTGTAACGCTGCGATAACTGCCTATACGTCTTGGGTGCGAAGTGATCCTTGTTCTTGATTAGTATATGTGACAGTTTGTGTTCTGTTTTCATAGTAGGATCCTTTTTTACTTTGCTGTAGCTACCGTTGCTAATAAGGTCTTCCAGATTTCTTGTATAATCTGATTTGTCCATCACTACTGTCGCATTACCTTTGTCAGTCGGTAGTATGATGATGTTTTCGTTCCTCTGTAGGGATCCAATTGCAAGCCTCTCCAGTTTTTGTTATGTTAGACCTGGGAGGCTTGGCTTTCTCCAAGGTCTGTCTCACTTTCCATCTCTGTTCATCCGCCTGAGCCTGAGGGATGTTCACGGCCACCTCCACGACTCTGGTAATGATGTCCAAGTATGGCACTCGCCTGATGGTTGTGGCGAAGTTGAGACCCTTATTCAATACTGACTCCTCAGAGGCACTCAGCTGATATTGGCTGATGTTGACTACTGCTTTCACTAGTGGGTGATGGACCTTGTGCGTCACCTTCTTATCTTTCAATCTATTTAATTTTTGTACTTGGCGAGCCTTGACTACATAAAATTCATGTCTGAAGGATTTATCCAGGTCATTTTGAATCCTTCTCTGGTCTTCTTCATTGATAATTCTGTTGAAGAAATCCTCGATCCTCTGTTTTATCCAACGATTGTACTGGATTCTCTCTTTCTCTGCGACCAGACGGGCTCTCGAATTGACGGAAAGTCTTGGTGCCAAGCCTGAAGAGGTGAGTTGTAGGTTTCTGCGTCGGTGTAGGAATGTCAGAGGGTTCGATATACGTGCCAGTTTCTGGTAGGACTTTTCAATTTGTCGCCATATTTTCAGTCTGTCAGGTACGTACCGATCCTTCAGTATCTGTCTATATTTCTGAGATGAGTGTAAACTATTTACATTGTTCGGACTATCATCCTCATCTTTGTTGCCATATTTATCACAACGTTTCGGCCAACTTTATGGTTAAGATACGTAGATGACACCTTCATACTCTGGCCAAACCAGGAAGATGTCCAGGTTCTACTGACTCAATAAGACCTTCTATACAGTTTACGATGGAGAAAGAGAGTAACAACACACTCCCATTCCTGGATGTTCCAATATCTCGAACAGAGCATGGGTTCAAGACATCCATATACCGCAAACCGACATTCACCGGACTGTACCTCAATTTCAACTTCAACCATCCATAGAGCGTAAAGAAAGGAACCGTCCGCTGCTTACAACACCGAGCAATAGTCATAAGTGGCCAGTATAAGCAGTTCCCTACAACGTAACAACTACCCTGGGTACGTGGCAGCAGCCTCAATAAACTGGGATAGAAGGGTACAAGAGGAGGACAACAACACTCCGAAAACAATCTGCCTGCCTTATGTGAAGGAGTTATAAGAGAAAATACAAAGGATCTGTGGTTCATATAACATCAGGACAACCTTCAAAAGCCGAACGACACAGCTCAGACACCTATCCCGAATAAGACCCCCCCATAGAGGAGAACATGACTAAAGACTGTGTGTACGCCATCCCGTGCAGCTGCGGAAAGAAATATAAAGGGGAGACAGGCCGTCCCCTTAAGGTAAGGCTTCAAGAACACCAAAAAGCTGTAACACGAGGGGAAGTGGAAAAATCATATGAAGAGAAAAGCGAGATCACCGCCCTATGTGGGATCAGGCTGAAATCATAGAACATCATTGGAAAATTCGTAAACTTAAGCACATATGCTAAGCCACAACAATCTCCTGAGCCGACCAAGCTTAGAAATGAATACAATATGAGAACCAGTAATAAGGAGTACCAAAGAAAAACAATGATAACAAAAAAAATTGCAATATGAGCTCTGGTAAAAATGATGCTGAAGACATTAGCTTTATAATTCCCAGAAATTCATACACAAATGTCCTCAAGGATACATGACAAAGTGGATAAAGACGTTAATTAGATCCAGTGACAGGACAGAAAAGAGAAACTGGTTAAGTCGGTGGAGAACTTGGAGAGAGGAATTAACAGGAGATAATTGATAACTGACATCCATTAGACATGGCACGTAGAACTAGAACGGTCTAGCGAAATAAAGGGTTTAGTTCGATATTCCAACAATCTGAATAAGGCCGGAGCGTACAACCGCCGAAACATTGTGATAAATATGACCTCAAAGATTAGGATGATAGTCCGAACAATGTAAATAGTGTACGCAGTACCTCATCTCAGAAATATAGACAGATATTATGCAATATAATACGCGAACTACTCTGGAAGGAATAAAAATAAAAGCAAAACAAGACATGTTTATTTCGAGAGAAACGCCTAAAAAAAAGTAAGAAAGACGATTTTTAGAACGCAATCCAGATTTGAACGTTTACTCGATGTGACGGAGTACTGATGTTTGTATAAAGAGTAGTAATACCTATCATATTACAAAAACGGATATTACATGAATTTCTTAGTTGACATCCAGGAATTTCAAGGATAAAATCTCATGTGAGAAGCTATGTATACTGGACCAAAATGGATCAAGACATTGAAAAATTAGTAAAAGCCTGCAGAGATTGTGATCTGACAGTAAAATCACCTACCACGAAATTACAACCTTAGCCAAAGACAGATATTCCGTCGTCAAGACTGCACTTGGATTTCGCAGGTCAAATAAACGGATCTCATTATCTTGTGGTAGTTGATAGCTTTGCTAAGTTACCTGAAATTTGTAAGTGCAAAAAAAAAAAAAAAAAAATAAAATAAAAAAATAAAAAAAAAGAAAGAAGAAAAAGACAACATCCACGGTTACAGCGGGATTTTACACAAACTATTTGCAATATATGGCATTCCGGATGACATAGTCTCGGATAAACGTATACAATTCACCGCTTAAGAATTTAAAGAATTTTGTAAAATGTTCTTGATTGAACATATTACTACTCTGCCGTATCACCCAAGGAAAAACGGACAAGCTGAACGGTTTGTGGGTACTTTTAAGAGAGCTTTGAAAAAAACAAGTAATGAAAAAGTGAGCGAAGAAGCACTACAAACATTTCTGAGAGTATACCGGATAACACCGAATCCCAATACACCAGCAGGCATGTCACCGGCAGAATTGATGTTCACAAGAAAAATTAAATCTGTTTTCCGGTGAAAAAGTGTTTTTCAGAGTATATAAAAATGGAAAAGAAATGCAGGAAGACGGCGTAATAAGGTGCAGAATTGGTAAAAGGAAAAAATGGGAACACAAAAATCATTGGAATCAGTTAAAGAAAAGATTTATTGAAGAAAGGTCTGAAAGAAAGCAACTACTGTATGATATTTTTGACGTTGTCAACACCACAAGAATTTGTTGAACGTACAAGCATGATTACCAGGAAAAGCAAACTTCCAGAGAAACTAGAGGTTGACAGAAAACGAAAGAAATACAAAGCTTAATACGTGATGAATTCACTCAGAAAGAGGAGCGGATGAATAGTAAGAAATAAAATAAAATATTTACTAGTGAAAAAAAATGTCAAAAGTGGGGATGTTGTGGAGTAACCCCCCCCCGGTAGCACAATTGAACTAGGCAAGACGACGTAAATAAAGAAGTTCGGTGCTGTCTGTCTCAGGATCGCGTCAAGATAAGACCTCAGTCTTCGGGCTGAAGATGACTCGGTCGGACTCTGTCTTCTGTTTTACTCGGCTAAAAAAAAGAGTAGTTTTTGTACCCGAGCCCGCTTTTGCGGGGGCTGGGTAAATTTTGACCATTGGCTCGGGGGGAAATACTCGTCTTCTCCACGGTAAACCTGATCTTGTGTCGCATCTACTTCGCAGTGGGGCGACCGACCAGTTTGTCGCAGTCTTTCCCAGGCTCGCGACAACGCAAGACAACACCTCTGTCTTCGGGCAGAGAGTGACAAGACCTCAGTCTTCGGACTCAGTTGGGCTTTCTCTTGAGATAGAGACTCGGCTGAGAAAAACAGACCACTTTTGTACCTGAGTCCGCTTTGGCGGGGGCTGGGAAAATTTTGACTAGTGGCCCGTGTGAAAACGCTCGTGTTTCCTACAGCAAACTTGACCTTGTGTCACACCCAGTCCGCTGTGGGGCAACCGGTAAATACCAGTCCGTGGATGTCAGGCATTTTGCCGACAGGCTCGCAACTAGCTGTCGAATTCTGTGCCTTCAGAGAGGAACCCAGGCGAGGCTATATTTTAGCCTATGAGCTTTTCAACTGACCCTTGTATTTGAAAAGCTCGTCCAGTTAGAATACAGTTCACATTTTTCCATGAAAGGTAAGCTTGAGACTTACCAATATATATAAATGATCTGCGAACACAAGTCAAAATTTCCACATTGAGTTGTCACATTATTTCAGTTGATTTTATTGTTTCTATTTTTACACTCATCTTGCTTTTCCTCTTTTTTATCTATCAGTCTTTGTGAGTTTAACTTGGTATTTTTTGTGGTTGTAATTTCTTTTAAGAATGACTAACCATAAGACAACTGTAAGATGTGATCAACTTCAAGACTGCTACAAGTTTCTAAGTGTGTTTCAACTCGATTATTGGCTCAAATGCAAGGCTGGCTCAATCCAAAAACTTGTTAAGGTATAAGAATAAAACAACCAGACCAAATTTGTGATTGGCTCAAATCATTACACAACGTTCAACTCAATAATTCACAGAAAACATGGCATCCTGAGATGCGGAACTTTCTTTTTAATGACTAACAAAGTATTTCTCTCATTTTACATATTTCTAGTCAATAACAAGACAGGGGGGAGAAGTTATTTGAATCATATACAACAAATTCAGTAGAAAGTTAATCATTTATATATAAATATTTACACCCAGACCGACATACGATCTCTGTAAAGATTAACAATTGCTAAGAATAATTAAGAGTAATTTTTTTACAAACTCATTTTTTTCATAGTTTATCATTTTTTCCTTTGACTAAAAACGAAGACCAGTTCAAATATTAACATATTAGACCAAACGTAAATCCACTTGACACATACAAAATCAGGAAAATAAATATTTCAGGCGAAGAGAAAGCATATAGATGAGTGACCAACAAGTTTTCTTCTTTTTAGGGGGCGTCGTAAAATGGCGGTCAGAAAATTTGACAGAAAACTGAAATGAAATTAAACTGAGAACATAAACATCTCAAAGCAAAGAAAAAAATTCTAGAACAAAATTATGGATATTTTTTACTCGTAATTTGTTGAAAAATATCTTGTAAAACTAACAAAAAAGGAGCAATAAAATAAATAAATTTGAAATGTTTTTCCAAGTAATGTAAACTGATATTGTAACTGGATGCCTACATTTCGTTGAACGCGACAAGCAATGACATTAATTTATAGGATCGACCACCAGAGGGCAGCAGCAGGATGTCATATCACTTGCACGTCAACTGAGATTGCGCAGCCTGGCTTCAGTTTCCTTTTCTTTCGCTTTATTCAATCTCTTTCTGTTCCTTTCTTTCCATATTTCTATATTTCTCCTCCTCATCTCTTTTCATGTTAATTTCTTGCGGTGAAGGTGTGGCTCCTTCGTTAAATAAGAAAACAAATATAAAGTGAGTCTGATGTTCAAGCTGTAAATTTTAATCCAAATATTTCACCAGAGAAGGCTTATCGCAGTACGT
This sequence comes from Acanthosepion pharaonis, assembly GCA_903632075.3. Taxonomy (NCBI): domain Eukaryota; kingdom Metazoa; phylum Mollusca; class Cephalopoda; order Sepiida; family Sepiidae; genus Acanthosepion; species Acanthosepion pharaonis. The sequence goes on along the minus strand of CAHIKZ030005486.1, from coordinate 1,246,936 downwards.
GTCCCAACCGACATCACACCCGAAACTTACTCATTCGATTCTTGTCCACCTCACCCCACCACAAGCTTGCGAGTCCTGGTAATATTTCTAATTACCATTTTACTCGAAATTGAAGCTTCGTTCCGTTCAAGGCAGCAGCGAAGGGAAAAAAAAAAACGATGAAAATAAGAGGATAACAACAATCAGCAGAGAGGAATGGATCAGTGAACACAGACAAGCAGTTTCAATGAATACACAAGAGACAACTGAGAAGTTCTCAGCCCGACTAAAATATTTAAAAATTATGTTTGGTCAATTTATTTGATTTGGGGAACTTGCTACGGACGAAAGTTTTTCCCAACCCCTTGTAATGTATATCCGTGTGTATGATTATCTATCTATCTACCTACCTACCTATCTATCTATCTATCTATCTATCTATCTATCTATCTATCATTATCTGTTCATATTTATGTCATTAAGTCCTTTCTATCTGGCTTTCTCACTTTTTCTGTTCTTGATATTATCCATGTTCAAATTTTTCAGTCCCTCAAATACTATCTATCTATCTCACACTGTTAGTAGCAAGATGATAAAAAGGACTTCTAGTTGACATTTTTCCTCATTCTCTATCTCTCTCTTTCTCTAGATCAACTGTTGATCTGATTATCTTAATAATCAGTATATTGAATATTTGAATATCTTTTTATCAAATATCTTTCATGGGTTTTCAAATATAATAACTTGGAATGCTTATGTAACTTATGCTGCGAGGAGCACAGGGAAACATTTTCTGACACACGCACGTCTAATCGGCTAACAAAAATCTTGTCTGTATGAAATGAAATCATCTTGTTGGTTAATGAAAACGCGAGGATTAATCTCTCATATTTAACAATGCATTTTATTCAACTGTGTGAGAGCAGTCTTGTGCCTCTCATCTGAAACATGGGCCTTACATTCCTGGGTGTGAAGTATGAGAGAGACTGTCCTTCTCACCTTTGGCTGGATGTTTATTTATTTATCACGGTCATGTGTCTCTTTCTCACTCGTTCATCACAAGTGCAGCTGGGGCCGATCCAGTGTTCTGTCGAGGTCGCCAACAAAAGGTGGATCGTTGATCTCTCCCGCTTTCCCTACTAGGAGGTCATCTCAAGTGAAGCCTGTGCCTGGTTTTGTTGATAGTCTGGTTTAACATTGAGTACAAAGTATATTTTACCATGATCTGAGACAAACACTACATATGCAAATAGACACATGAATGTATTTCCAAGTAATATAATTGTAGGGAAAGAATATTTTGCAAAGTTCAGCCTTCTTGTCGGAAATAAACGGCGTTTCAAAAGACTAGTTTTTTCTGTTGACAACGCTATTACTGTATACTACCTTGAGTACATCTTCACGAGGTTATAAAATATGTGAACCAAGTACAATGCGAATTGGTAGAATGTATAAAATAACGCATTTAGTAACTTTGTTTCCATTTTTTTTATCAACAGTTGCTTATAAGCGATTTTATTAAAAAGTCGTGTAGCGTTAATGCATTTTCAAAATGTTAGCAGAGAATTTTATATTACTGATAAGTGCGATAAGATATTGGTGGGCAACTGTTAACCGTACCGGGAGTGGAATTGGCGAGCCGAGTTCAATCTCCGGTTGTCCATTCACTTTGGATTAATACTCTTACGAAAGACAGGAATCGTGTTCTTGATCTTCAGCTATGGATAAATAATCGGTCAGCTGAAAAGCTGTAGCTTTGTAAAGCAACACATCTTGGGTGTCGAGCAAGTACATTGGCCCATAAATATTAACTTGATCCTTAAAATGCAGCAGTATTACTTCGTGTGATTGTAACCCTCCCTAGGCTCCACTATGAATCGGAAGGAATTAAAAATCAACAAGTATGTTATTTATATTAACATCGTTTGATCGACAATGTCACACAACAGCTGCTGTGAAAGCTGGGATGGTAGAGTCGGATGTTGGTGTTTCTTCGTATTCTTTAGTTATTTAAAAGCCCTACAAATTTGCAGCATCGAATATATATAGGGTGAAAAACTATATATTGAACACGTTTTTAAAATCGTCTAATATCCTCGTAAAATACACTACTAAAAGCAATGAATATAAAATCCTCAAAACCAAGAAGGAAAAAGAAATTACAAGCGACAACATAAAAACAAAGTATATATTATTTACGTACACTATAAATAATGAACTTGAGAAACATTTAGAAAATCTCATTATAGAAATTATGACAAAGACTTCAAAAACAGTTAAAATTTAATCAATATAAACAGAGTGATAACTTACATCAGAAGCAGGAGTCTAATAAATAGATTGAAAAGTGTGCGTTCCAAAATATTGAACATTCTGAATATACGAACATAAAAGGGATCTAAAATTAAATAGCGCATTCAATGCACTTGTACGCCATCAAAATCTTCGTAATCACAAATTTTCTTTAGAAAATCTATTTTAATTTAAAAGAAAATGAATATAATTAACTTAGACAAAGATTCGCTGAAAACCTACGAATCAGTTAGGATTAATATATGAGCGGCATGTTTCAATACTTTTTCTTAATACATCACTGTTGGAACAATGAGATATGCATCAACCTTAAAAGAGAAAATAAAGTTAAAATGAGTTAATATCTAATTTATAATAATATAGTCAAAGTAAAAATCAAGCGTTCTGCTGCTTAACGTGAAGCAAGTTTTTATCTCGCTAATGCAAAAAAAATTGTCGAAATGACATAACTCTAGCTCATCATCGAAACGTAACAAAATAGAAATTATATATATATATATATATATATAAAAAACTGTAAAAGATTAATGTATTTGTTTTAATTTGCTTACTTCTGAATTATTATTGTTATAGGTGTTTTTGGAAGTGGTTGTGAAAAAAATATTTCTCTTACTGTTGTCTTTCCAGATCTTGAAATATGCCACTTTGTGTCCTCCACGTATTTATTCTGATCTTTCAACCACCTGATGAATATTCATGAACACTCTTAAATTTAAGATATTTATATAAACACGTGCAACAAAATAAATCCTACATTTGTTTTGATAAAATCTCTCAGAGGATGAAATATATATATATACATCGATAACTATGCCCTCGAAATAATTCGATTGAACTCTCGGAAAGAAAGGGGTAATTTTATAAACAGTCGCTGCTGCTTCTAATGCAATGATCTTCTACTCGAATCGAGCTCTCCTAACTACTGACGTATTTCGCATAGTAAAAACGTTAAATTTCCCCTTCCGCTTTGCCGTGCGAAGATAACTTGGGGGTAGAATCTCTGACTGAGGCCTAATCGGTCGGGTTTCGATCCCGGCTTGGAGCAATCGGTTGTCTAGCCACACGGATGAGCTGTGATACAGCTAAACAGTCTGTCTGTGGATTATATATATATATATATATATATATATATATATATATATATATATATATATATATGCTGAGGAGTGTTGAAAAGTTCTTTGATCAACTCCAAAGTTATGTGATGTTTGGTAATTTGGTCAGATTTTTGGAATAGGTTCCGCCCGAGACCTTTCAGCGTCACATATCTCTCTCTCTCTCTCTCTCTCTCTCTCTCTCTATCTATATATGTGTGCATATACTCGTATGTTTACACATATATATGTACTAATAATAAATATATATTTTGTTCCTCACAGTTTTACTATATTTGTGTGTGCGTGTGTGTGTGTATATATATATATGTATGTATATCAGTCATAAATCTAAATTTCTGTATTTTCGTATAGACAAAAGTTGATTGAATATGACATAAAGAACTTAACTGAAAGGTTGCGAATACAACATGAATACGAATGAACACATTGCTGCAAAATTATTTCATAAGTTTTTATTTTGACAAAATTTCATGGACTTAAGTTCGACTTGCTTCAATTCTTTAGTTAAAAAAACATAAAAAAAAACAAGATACAAAAATGTAAAATGCAAAAAGAAAAAATTCGCAGGATAGCGAAAGAAATTTTTCGTTTGTGCAAAATGTCGATTTGTGCCTATGCGACTCACGTATGCTGTCAACGATTTCCAAGATTGGATTCATTGCGCAGACGACACTTGTTCACTGCAATCGCCGGCCATCTTTTCACCCCCGGAAAGGGTTAGGCTCCCATCGTTTTAAGAGCCCTGGAGCTTAAAGATTGAATATGATCATTAGCAGAAAATGGATCTTGAGATTATTTCAAACTATGGTTATTGATTTTGGGCCCTTTCCTTTGAAAATTCACATTTCGCCTACGTTTTGTTTCTTTTTTTCCCTTTTACTGTTACTTCTTTCCTCATATCTTTTAAATTCCATTATTTTCTTTAGACAATTTTAAGATATAAAAGGTAAAGGCAGCCCTGTATTTGTTGATGGTTAACATTTAATCAATGTAAGTCTTATCCAGTAGTCAATTTGAAAGCATAATCGATAAGCTACTTACAAACCTGTTATTTGAAGTTACCTTCATTGTTTATTTTCTTATTTTACTTACTTGCTCACATATCTCAAAACCAATTCAGTTTCATTACATTATCAATATTTTAAGTATTCAATAAACTACGAATTTGTTAGACAAACCATTTCTATTATTAATTATTGACTAGTTTTAATAATTATAATATTATAATATTTTTGCTTGATTACGCGTAGTACAATAGAAATAACTATTAAAACATAATTTATTAATATTGACAAGTTTTTCTTATTCATCTTATTTCTATTGCTTTTTTTTACAAGTAGTAGTATTAGCAAACATAATAGTCTTAATTATTCCAATGTTCTGAGATGAAGGCATTGTCGTCTTAAGCTGATATTTATAGCGACAAATTATAAAGCTTAGGCATTTGGGAGCTTAGGAGTAATTATTGTAAGCGATTGCAAGAAGATTCGATTCTGCACCAAAAAGTTTCAAATATCGATCGTTACCTGAAGTCTCACGAGACTTTGCCGAATTCTCAAGATTGTTGACTGCACTGCGAAAAAGATTTTATACGCAGAGTTATGTGCGAGACTTAGTCTGACACATGTAAGCAACTCAGTGATTTTTCTTTCTTTTCGCGCTTTTCCTCCTTTTATGTTGTCATTTCTTTACTCTTTCTTTCTCTTTGTTTTCCTCATTTTTTTCTTTCATCTCTCATTTCTTTTTTATTCCGCTTTCTCTACATTTTTAGTTTCCGTTTTTCCTTTTTATCTTTCTTTTTTTCTCTCCTATTGAATTTTTCATTCTGATTAGAGTTCTTTTCGCTCCAGTTATTCATCAAGTCCAGCATTCTATTGTCTGTTTGGTGTCTGAGATAGTTGCGTTTTTCCGGCAGTTGATAGATGCTGGAGATTAAGTAAAAGACAATATTCAAAGCAGGAAGGTTGTCTGATTCAAATAGGAATATTTGTTCAATACAATCTTCCTACTCCTATTCCTCTCATTTTCCTTTGTCATTTGATATCATACTCAAGAACCTGCCTGATATTTTTTTTATCAATCTCTCTCACTTTGGCATTAACAACCGCCATTCTTATTTCATTATATCTCTCAGTTACCGTCTTTCTGTATATTTTATTCCTTTACCTTTCCTTCCGGTGACTTTCTTCAGTAATCGTATTTCCCGCCACAACTTTCCCGCCATGCGTCATGGTTCTTAATTAACCAAAGGCCGCTACGGTTACTGGTCCACTATCACTCTAAATGCCTTGAAAAAGAATCACTGACGTCCAATTTTCGGTCATTTGACACGCATTTCAGTGGTTTAAAGTATTAGGTGATGCGACCAACACAACAATCCCAAACAAGCAATCAGAAAAAAAAAACAAAAAAACAAAAAACAAAAAACAAACAAACGAAGCAACGCTTTTAAAGATGCTCAAATGCGACGAATAAAATAAAATAAGAGCGGAAAATGAAATTTGAAATGAAATGTTTTTCATCTTCGTTTCAAACATTCAATATCTACGAGAGGGTGCTGAAGGATTCTCGGTCCATATATGAATGATCTTGAAAGATAAAACATACAAACTATTCTCCATGACACATTGTTTCTCAAGTTTTTTTTAACGTTTCCAAACAAAATATGATATTTATGTTATCACCTCCGCATTACTTGAGAACTTTCTTCCTTTCAAACTCCTTTTAAGGTTCGGAAACAGAAAGTAATCAGATGGCGCAAGATCTGGGGAGTAAGATGGGCTGTCTATGTGCTCAAACCCCAAATTCCTCAAAACATCCATCGTCTTACCAGCATTGTGAGCAGGTGTATTGTTCTGCAAAAACAAAACACCTTTCTTTAGTTTCTCTTCCCGTCTGTCTGACAATGTATCCTTTAATTGGTACAGTAAATTACAGTAGTAATCTGCATTAAGCGTTTGGCCTTTCTGGAGATAGTCAGTCATTAAAATACCATCTTTATCCCAAAAAACCGTCGCCATAATTTTTCCGACTGACTTTTGGATTTTCATTTTTTTCGGTCTGGAGAATCCGATTGCTGCGGGATTTCCGGGTCATAATGATGCAACCAGGTTTCATCCGCAATGAGAAGTCTTTCCAAAAAACCATCACTAGACCGTTGAAAATGTTGCAAAATCATTTTAGAGGTATCGACTCGATGTCGTTTCTGATCGGCATTTAGACATTTTGGTACCCACTTAGCTGACAACTTCTGCATACCCAGCTGCTCATGAATTATAAATCCAACGCGTTCCCTAGATATGTGTAGGGTCTCAGCAATTCTTTTGGCAGAAATTCTTCGATCGACCAAAATTAGATCATGAACGTGATCAACAATTTCAGGAGATGACACTGTTGAAGGTCTCCCGGAGCGTGCTGCATCTTGATTCTCAAAATCCCTACGCTGAAAGTTGGCACCCTATTTCTTTCCAGCTGAATATGATTGACACTTGACAGCTAATGTTTGCATAATACATTCATGGATTTACTTTGGAGTTTTCTTCCGTAGGAACTTGAGCTTGATAATGGTTCGGAGCCCAACACTTGAAAATTTTACACTTTCCTTAGACAGAGCTCACAGTCAATGATCTAAAACAGATTCAAAATAAACGCAAAGATCCTACAAAAATAATAAAAAAAAAGCAATGGTAATTTACTAAATGAAAAGCGCTCTTTTCAATTCCAGTAATAAAATAAGAAAGATTTTGAGAAATGGGTCGAGTTGAGTAACTTTTAGTACCTACTCATACTGCCCATTTTTTGACAACGTGATCTGTATTTACAAAATTCTTTTTAGCCGTTACATTCTCGGGTAATTAATCCACGGGATTTATAAAGAAGCACATTCGAATAAAATTTGAACTTATATCCAATACTACAAGAGCCTATTTTGTATAAATAAAGTCTTCAAACATTAGTCTATCAATAATAATGGAGTGGGCTGCATATTTCTACCACACTTTTCTTCTCGTTTTATCCCACGTTGTATTGACTTCTTCGTTATATAGCAGTACATGTAATACTATAAGACTTTAGTTTTGTATATCTGATGTGAAATATTTTCATTATTATATTTATTTCATATATATGTAAGAATCTGAAATCATGGATTTAAAATTACAATGATTTAAATATGCGTAATAGCGAAAATATTTATTTTCAGAATCCTCATATATATATATATATATATATATATATATATATATATATATATATATATATATATATCGTCTATCATATGTTAATAAACATGTTTTAGAAACTGCTGTTTGATAAGCAAATTCAATCTTCATTTAGCGTTCCACTCTGGTGGTCTTATACCAGGTTAAGTTTAAATATCTCCAGATTACCTGTGGCAAAGGATGTTTCGTTAACCTTTTTTGTAAACTCTTGCTAGGAATTTTCGATATTCACTTGATGCTCTAATAATGCAGTCTTGTATCAGACAAAAGTAGTAAATTATTGTTTATTGACAAAGTTTAAAGTATGCATTAGTTTGTATCAAATGTATTTTCGTTTCTCACAACCCTGAGCTTCAAAGCTTATTACATAGGTACATCTCAAGGGAACGTATTCACTATAATATTTTTTCTTAGTATCATATACAGTCCCCTACAAACGTATTGGAGCAACAAGGCCAATTCCTTTGTTTTTGTTGTCCACTGAAGACTATTGTGTTTAAGAGCAAAAGATGAATATGAGACAAATGTTCAGAATTTCAGCTTTTATTTTTTGGTATTTACATTTATATGTGTTACACAATATAGGACATACCACCTTTTGTTTGAACTCATCCATTTTTCATGTGAGCAAAACTATTGAAACAAGTGACTGATAGGTGTTTCCTGTTGTTCAGATGTTGCATTTTAGATTGATTGTTTAATTATTAAATAGATCTGAATGACTACTCATTGTTTTAAAAATGAGTTTCCCCTGTAAAGATTGTATTTTATGTTAAAAAAGATAAACCAACATAAAGAAGAGAGAGCTGTCTATGGGAGAGAAGAATGAAAATTAATCAGAGCCATTGGACAAACATTGGGCATAAACAACACAACAATTTTGAATATCATGAAAAAGAAGGAAACTATTGTTGTACTGAGCAACAGACAACATAACGGGTCGGCTAAGGAAAAGCAACCACAACTGATGAGAGAAACATTGTGAGAGCTGCTAGGAAAACCCAAAATCCAGCAGTCTGTGATATCACCAACGACCTCCACAGTGCAGTGGTGAAGGTTTCGTAATCCATTGTTTGAAGAATGTTTCGAGCGTGGAGAAATATAGAAGCCATACTACAAGATGAAAACCATTCATCATCACTGGCAATTTAAATTGCCTGAATAGAATTTGCAAGGAAGTACAGAGATGAGCGACAAAAGTTTAGGAAGAATGTTTTATGGACTGATGAGTCCAAGATTAATCTCTACCAAAGTGATAGAAAGGTCAAAGTGTGGAGAAAGAAAGGATTTGCTATGATCAAAATCATACACGCTCATCTGTGAAGCATGGTAGAGGCAGTGATTTTGCTCCTGGTTACTTGTGGAACAGGCTCATTCATATTTATTGATGATGTATCTCATGATGGTATCAGCAGAATGAATTTAGAAGTCTGCAGAAACATTTCGCATCCAAAATAATCGGGTGGAAGTTTATCATACAGCAGAACAATGACTGAAACATACTGCCAACACAACAAAGGGGGAAGTGGACAGGTTTAGATTGGCCAAATCAGTCACCGGATCATAACCCAATGCATTTCATCTGCTAAAGAGGAGACTGAAGGAAGACCCCCCCCCCCCGAAACAAACAAGATCTGAAGGCTGCGTTAAAAGTCTGGAAAGGCATCACAAATAAAGAATGCAACAGTTTTGAGATGTTAATGGGTCACAGGCTTCATGTAGTTATTGCAAGCAACGTTTTATGCAACCAAATATTAAATATTATTTATTTTTCTATCTGTTCCTTTACTTTTGCTCACCTAAAAATCGGTTGGTCTGATACAAGTGGTGGTATGTCCTTAGCTGTTTTGCACATCTAAATGTAAATACCAAGAAATAAAAGAAGACATTCGGAACTATTTTTTCACATTCATCTTTTGATGTTAAACCCTTCTGTGAACAAGAAAAACAAAAGAATTGGCCTTGCCGTTCCAATACTTTTGGAGGGGATATTTTATAATTGTCAGTACTTTTCAGTTGCGCTCTTTATTTTCCGTTAAGATGACAAATACAATATTGAGTTTCTGGCAATTTTGGGGTCTGATTTTAAACTGCGTCTCTTAGGATACTTGCCGAATTTGGGAAGGGGTAGGAAATGAAGCATTATGTTACTATGCTGTGAAAAATTGGTTTGTTTTAAAGATGGTTAAATAACACCCAGTGGATTACAATCAGTTGTCGATTATAAAGATTTAAAATACAAAGCAGAAGAGAAACAGAGCATCATAACGGAAAACATTCAGAAGGGCTACGATCATTGGACAGATACGAAAAAAAAAAAAAAATAGACAAGAAATTCGAATCGAATTCTGCCGAAGTATTATTTCAGATTTAGTCCGTAAAAATTTTCCTTTGCTGGTACTAAAATGACAGGTCTCTTACTAATTTGCGCAGGATTATTTTCTTCGATTATAAAATCGTTGAAAGATCACGAATGCAATTTTACATCAATTCACAGTTAAGTATCACTAATCTTGGCTTACTTTTAAGATGAATCGAATCTCAATCAATCAACTGATCAATTCCAGTATCAATTTATAAACTTGCTAGATCAGTTCAAATGATTATCTACGACGGATGATCACGTACAGGGGTTTTATTGCGACTTTATGAAGGGGGAAATCGACATCTGGATTCAGATTTCTGTTTGTTTATCTTTCTCTAACGTCCGTATTTCTAACAACTGTTAGATCAGTTGAAAGTTCTCAGACATGACTTCCCGGACCAAAAAAAAAACAGAAAGATTCTTTTAAGGATTCAATAGTTTTATGACATGTAATTGATTTATAGATTACCCACGTGATCTAAACTGTTATCCCGCTTAAAATGCTGACTGGCGTTTTGGACAATTGTGTCCCGGCCAAATGAACCCCTGGATATCTCTCTTCATTTTTTGTGCATCTAGGATAATATATCCTAGATGCACATCTGTCTCAATATATACATATTTCAGATTAGATGCATTTTTTGTATTTTTATATCTTTGTGTTCCGAACAAAGATATAATTTTTTGAAGATTTTTACTTATAAAAAATCTGACTATCGCTTGCATAAATAAAACAAATCACAACTTATATCAAATGTGAATATACTGGGACACACATATCCTGAATGAAAACGAATTGTCTGTGAATGTCCAGGGATGCCAGTGACTGGGACGGATTTGACCAGGCTCTCTCCTAGCCCCAAGTGAATTTAAATACAGGTATTATAAGATAGAGAAATATCTGTATTGGAAGATATGCCAACATTATAACATTCCCAATGCAGAAAATGCAAGAATGTGAAAATGTTACATACACTGAGACTTTACCATACATACCGACCGCATTATGCAAGTTTATGGACCAGGTATAGTAAGGAAAGCTTTCAAAAATAGAACTGCGATCTTAAAGACATGGCCATTCCATCTGATAAAAGCATAGCAGCAAAAGAATTTGAAAAACCTTCAAAATATAAGAACCAGGAAATAGAAACTGCAATCCTGTAACACAGCTATTATTTCAATAATAATAATTGGAGGGAAAGTATTGATTAAAAATAAAAATGATACACATATTAATAAAATTTCTGGAATCACCTCACAAACTGAAATTCAAAAATATTGTTCATGAGCACCGTTCACATAGAAAAACTTTATCGATACGTAAAACCTTCTCATACCGCAAGTTTCAGACTTGCTCAAGGATTGTATAAAACAGTAAATCAGAAAGCCAGGAGATACTACTACTACTATATTGAAGAAGTGCAAAAATTTGTGGAGAATATTTGGTGAAACCCCAAAGAATATAATCTCAATATAGTGTAGATCAAACGAGAACAAGAAGGAATGAAAGATAAACCTGTGCAAAAATGGAAAAGTATAACCAAGAATAATGTTAGGCATACTCTAATAAAATCGCTACAAATGGAAATTCGCAGGAAATGTAAAGGTGACCAACTTTTGGCTCATCAAATCCCAAAAACTCTTGTGTAAACTTTATCAATGCTAATTAACAACCACAATGAAATTCCAGAATAGATCACTAAAGGTTTCACATATCTCCTACTAAAAACGGGTGAAACAGATGACCCCAAAACTTATAGGCCAATAACATGCATGTTCACCACATAAATTGATCACGTCGGTCCTGACGAACTGTATTTACTCTTCTCGGTGACAACAACATGCTTCCCCCAGAACAAAAAAAAAAAAAAAATAATAGAAATCTCATCACAGCTTAGATAGATTACCGTAAAGCTTTTGATAGTGTATCACACTCTTGGATCGTTAAAGCTTTGGAAATGTACAAAGTCTCCTCGGTGATAGTAAACTTCCTTAAATATAGGATAGAATTGTGGAAAACCATATTATACCTAAATTACACCAAAGGTACTGCCACTTTCAATAGTTTGAATATCCGACGAGGAATCTGTTCTCTCTGTACTTACTCTCTCTTTCTCATCTAAATAGTAATAACTATGGATACAAAGTAAAAATGAAAGTGTTTAATCATCTATTGTACATGGATAATATGAAAATCTTTGTCAAAGACGACAATGAGTCGAAGGGTATCCCTAATATCCCGAGTTTAATTTACAAAACAGAATATCAGCCATACAAACTTGTCCCTGGATTGCAATACAGTTTTAACGTCCTTAATTGGACCATAGCAAACATTAAGCGAGTGGATGTCAAAACGAGAAAGCTTCTCACTTGCCACCGCATGCATCATCCTAAGGCTGATTTTGACCGCCTGTATGTATCCAGATCTGAAGGAGGCACAGGATTAGTTCAACTAGAACTGTTTTACAAAATCACAACCATAGGTCTTCAGATATACTTGGAAACCACAGAAGACTGGAAGACATAAGACAGAACAATCAATGCTAATCGTGATAAAAGACGGCAAAAACAGATTGACATGGCAGTTACTGAAGATATAATACTAGGACCTTGAAGTGGAAATCTCACAAATGTGTCCCAATGCTTTCTAAGTATAATTGGCCAATCCAAAAATTAGACGAAAAAATAACTATAACTGCAATATAACAATAAAAAATACTACGTTACTCAAAAATCGAAAACCGAATAGAGTAAATAAAAAATAAGCAAATAAATAAGAAAAAATAAGTAAAAATTAATCCAAATAAATTAACAAATTAATAAATCGCTCCAGCTAAAATAACCGTTAAAACTAATAAAAATAAACATAAATGAGCAAAAACAAGTAAAAATAATCAATTCAAATTAATAAATAGATAAAATAATAAACAAATTAAAAACTGTCGCCCGCCAAAATAGCAGAATAGAGTACGGCAATCAATCCAAAAATTAGACGAATAAATAGCTTTATCTTCCCAGACCAAAATAAAACTATTAAATAAGCGACCTGAGCAAATCCGCAAAATTTCTTTACTACGTTAATAAAACATCGAAATCCGAAAAGAATAAATAAATATAGAAAATAAAAATGAAAACAAAAACCAAGTAAAATAAATTAACCCAAATAAATAAATAAATAAAGTCACTCCCACCAAAATAACAGCCAGAATTGATTAACCACAATGCACCACTGACCCATATATATAAATAGTCGAGAAAAAATCCAACACTCGCGGCTTGACGATTGCGTCTAGTATATATATGTATATATGTGTGTGCGTGTGAGTGTTTTCTGAAAAAAATATTCAGAATCTACCGACCATTTGATCCTTAAAACTCAAGATGATAGTTACATATGTAAACTGCTAACGTCCTTCTCCCGGGGAATGAACACAATGAAGAGAGAGTTGCATAAAATGTATATAGTTTGATTAATTTCTCTTAGTAACTAATCATTTAATAGGAAAATTTCAAGCGGAACACAATCCCCATCAAGAAACTCACCTTTGAGCTGCTTTCCATTCACCTTGGCTGCGTTTCATTCGTTTTGTCACACTGATTACCAGTACAATTTTTATACATGCATGCATTTTTAGACATGACATACTGTCGAAATATTGTTAGATATTCTTGAACACTGTCTTTTCATTTTTTTTAAATGGGTCTCTTCTCTAAGTGTTGAAAAATATTGGAAGACTTACGTGAATCATTATGTTTAATAATAATAATAATAATAACGAATAAATAATGGGACTGTCCTACTGGTCTTAGGATGAAAAGATAAATTTATATATATTAATGTAGCCTCTGAAAAGTTGAAACAACACAAAGAAGACACAAAATGTGGTAAACCTAACAACTATTTTATTCAAGCTGTCGCTCAATCCATTTTGCTCCCAGCATTCTCTAGTGGGACCAGAAGTGCTAACGATCGTCATATTCTTAAGCATAATTAACAATCGTGATGTTGTTATAAACAGGGATTCTTGCTTATGGAAGAAAGATGAAAACTGTCCACAGAATATCATTTGTGAAGAAATTTACAAACTCGTTCAGCACCCCCACTACTAGACTATTACTATGTGCGTATATTCCAGAGTTTGTGAACTTGCGCGATTTCGTCTGTTTTTTCTTGTAATTGTTTGTGGATATGTAGGTTTGTTGACGACCAGTTTGTATATGAGAATTATAAGAAAATTATAAGAAAATTTGAATTATTATTCAACTTGTCTTTAATCACGACAGATTAACTTGGTGTAACCACTAATATATATATATATATATATATATGGGAAAATGTATGACAAAGTGGAAAACGTTTTCTTGTGACGCGTTTCGTCCTTTAGGATTTCATAAAAATAAATTTGTTGCGTTGGCGCGACTACACATGCGCACGAACTAGGGATACTGGGAATCTTAAATTGAATTGTTTTTGATCTAACCGATTTCATTTAGATTCTTTTTCTCATCACTTTTGTTGTCACGCGTCACAAGAAAAAAACGTTTTTCCACTTTGTCATACATTTCCCCCAATATTGTTCTTAATCACATTATCATTGAAAGACGAAAGGAAACCAACATATTGATACATGTTTAAATCCAATCTAAGCTTTCGGCTTATTATCAAAGATGACAATTTTAATATATCAAACAAAACACTAACGAAACAACAATAATAGTCCGCCCTTGCTGCATGAAAAATTTCAAAGCAACGACAAAACCGAGAACACGCGAGAGTGAAAACAAGAAGTATTAAGTATGGGAATCCGTTGGTATAAACCAATGGCTTCTTTTATAAATTATAGGTATTTAAGGATATTTATGGAGATTTCATAGTTTATTTTGTTCAGGTTAGGTTTCAACTGTTTTATGTATAAAGTTTCAAGAATTTTTAATTTTTGTTCATTGTTTTCATGTTTAAGTATAATTGTGTTGTCAACAAGGATTTTCCGGAATTGAGTACGCGGCCAGTACGTTGTTTTAAATGTCTAAAAATGTTAGAGTTATCATTTAAATGTAGAGTCAAGCGCCGTGAAAGCGTGTTTGTGGTGTGAGCAACATAAATATTATTTAATCCATTGGAGATACAATCTCCTAAAGGGCACTTGAATTTGCAAACTATGTTGGGTTTTTTTCAAATCGCTAACGGATGGGGAGGGGGGAAGAATCATTGCGAATAGTTAAGTTGGATATGCTAGATTTAGTGTAGGATATGATTAACCTAATTTTTTTGCTAGGATCTGTTGTAGATATATTAGTATTTACTATTTTTTTTAGTATATTTTCAGCTTGTTTATAATTAGTATGCATTTGACAACAATAAAAGAGATTAATATGTTTGGAATTAGTTGAAGCAGTATTATGTTCTGTTTGCGTAGTATTAAGACTTCTAAGAATGTATTTGATTTGTTCATCAACTATATAGTTTGGAAAGCTATTATTAATAAGTGTTTGTTTTATATTCTTTAGTTCACTGTAAAAAAATCTGTTTTGTAGATGAATTCGTTTTTGCACGATGTATTAGATTTTTTATAATTGCTATTTTGTAGTAATATGGGCTCTTGTAGTTAAGTGTACATGAATTTATGCTTGTAGGTTTTTTGTATGGCGAAATAGTAAATTTGTTATTATTTGTGTTTATCAATGTCAAGGAAGGGAATTTTATTAGTAGTATTGAGTTCATACGTGAATTTAAGGACGGAATTATCTTGGAAACTTTTTTGAAGTTGAAGTATTTCGTCTGTATTTTTAACTAAAATAAGGATATCATCAACATATCTTAGATAGATGGAAGGTTTATTAAAATCTGTAAATATCTTATTTTCGAGGTTCCACATGTAGAAATTGCTAAATGTCGGACCCAGTACTGAACCCATGGAGACGCCATCACGTTGTATATATGTATTATTACTATGATCTAAGAAAGGGACTTCAGTAGTACAAACTAATAGTAGTTTCCGTAATATTAATTTTAAGTGGGGGTAAAGATGAGTTACTGTATATATTCCTTATAATTATGTCAATAGTTTCACTAACAGGGACATTGGTAAATAAGTTTTCAACATCAAGTGAAGCTATGATTTCGTTTTTGGATTTTTCACTTTTTAAGATTTGGTTTACTTCTAATGTTGACTTAACACTATATTTACTAGGAAGGTAGGGAGTAATGAGTTGGTTAATGTATTTTGTTAGATGATATACAGGAGTTGGAATTTGCGATATGATAGGACGGAGAGGATAGTTAAGTTTATGTGTTTTTATAGTGCCGTATATGTAACCAGGTCTATAATCACCAACAATTTTAGGGAGTTTTAAAGAGTTCTGTTCAGTATTATTAGCATTAATGAGTTTATTAAGCTTTGATTTTAGTTAGTTGGTCGGGTTCTTGTTGAGTTTTTTAAACTTTATGTGATCATGGAGTATGCGGTCAATTTTTTTTTTTAAATTTAATTTGTTTAGGATGACGGTCTTGGTCTTATCAGCTTTTTTTTACAATTATGTCAGGGTGGTTACGTAGTTCTTGTGCGGCAATTTTTAGTTGTTTAGAAAGAATTTTTGAGGAGTTTCTGCTTTTATCATGCCGATCCTTAAATGCCCCGGCCTTAAGTAAGTCTTTAAATTCTGGTGTAGTTTCTATTAATTGTTCATCCTGGAGTTTAACTATGTTTTGGTATAGCGTCTCAATTTCTATTTTTTTAAAAGTCGATTATATTTACGGTATATATGAAAGTTAGGTCCAAGGTTAAGCAATTCTTTTTGGTGCTTAGTTAGTTCATAGTTGGAAAGGTTAATGAATTTATCAATTTTGTTAGGTAGAGTACCTTTGTATAATGCATTCAGTTTTTTTATAATTTTAAATTGGTGCTGAGCTTCAGATTTATTGATAATTTCCGTGAGTCTATGCGTAATTTCCTTCAGTTGGTCCGGGGTAGTTATATCCTTTAGTTTATCGTAGATGTCCTGTGTGTTGCTGTTAAGAGTGTTCAATTTTTTTTGGCTATTTTAATTTGCCTTATCACAAGGCTACATTTATAATTCTAAGTGATGATAGTTCGTTGGGCTGCTGAATCATGCAATTTAAATTGTGTATATTTAGGCAGCGACTTTTCATTAATGCATGTTTCATTAAATAATATAGACAAGTTTTGTCTATGTATTTTAAGAAAGTTCCTTTCATATTGCATGATAAGCTTAATAACATTATCAATGAAAGACGAAAGAAAAACACATAATGATACATGTTTAAATCCAATCTAAGCTTTCGGCTTACATAAGCCATTATCAAAGATGACAATTTCAATATATCAAACAACACACTAACGAAACAACAATGATAGTCCGCCCTTGCTGCATGAAAAATTTCAAAGCAACGACAAACCCGTGTATACGAGACGCGAAGGCGTGAAAACAATAAAAAAAAATTTAAATTCTTGAAGCTTTATACATAAAACAGTTGAAACCTAACCTGAACAAAATAAACTATGAAATCTCCACAAATATTCTTAAATATCTATAATTTATAAGAGAAGCCATTGGTTTATACCATGGCTTCCCATACTTATTACTTCTTGTTTTCACTCTCGCATGTTCATGCGTGGCGACACGAGCTGCGACACGAACTGCGACGCGACTTTCGCCTTCGCGTCTCGTATACACGGATTTGTCGTTGCTTGGAAATTTTTTATGCAGCAAGGGCGGACTATTATTGTTGTTTCGTTAGTGTGTTGTTTGATATATTGAAATTGTCATCTTTGATAATGGCTTATGTAAGCCGAAAGCATAGATTGGATTAAAACATGTATCAATATGGTGGTTTCCTTTCTGTGACACTATTTAGCTATGGTAATTGGCTAACTAATTAACCATAGAAAGTAAAAATACTTAAGGCGAGAAAGAGCTATACCGAAAGATAGACTGAGCGACATTAAAAAAAGAAGAATTTACTTTATTTACAAAAGGAAAAAACCTTTCGTAAAAGACAGAAAATCAGTAAGAAAAAGCGAGACTGTGATTCTGTCAAATTAATTAATGTCTCGATAATAGAGTGACGCGTTAAACGAAACAGAATTCTGAAAGATAAACAAAGTAGGCCAACGCATGCGGCCATGAAAAAATTTCAGCTTGAGACCACCCTAGAGAATAGCTATTAATTACCTTTCAGAGATATCATTTGACTTTGAAAGGGGGTCATTATTATTGCTTATTCAAACTGTTGACTCGAAAATGAGCATCTGGTAATAAGTGAATTTTAAGATGAGAAAAATAAAGAATTTAATTGTCGGGTGGGCACGGTCAACCTTGGTCACCCAGTTAAAGGTTGACCAGCGGAGAAGCCAAATGTCGAGTGTCGACAATGATTAATGAGTCAGTAGACGTCCGAGCTAAAGTGGATTTGGGATGTGATAAAGAATTAATTGGCAATCTGGGAATTGTAAATGTTTTGGCCGAAGGAAAAGGAAAAAGAAAAGAAAAAAAGGATTTTGTAAACATGAGTGCCAGTCTAGCCACGCCCACACTGCCGAGAGATCATTGGCTGACTGGTAGCATGGATGATAGGCGGAGGTGAATGTATGAGAAAGACGGAGGAGGTGTTACCTCCCATTGAGGGGATAGGTATGAGATACCAATGTGAGAGAGGAAGAGTCTAGGAGGATAACTCTCCTCCGACCTTCCCTCACGGACGAGGGAGGAACCCCGAAGTGGGAAGTGATTAATCTTCCAAAAATGGGAAGTAACTACTTTTCCTGGCTTAAGAACAAAGAGGATTCTTGTTGGGAATTAAAAATTGTCAAAGAACCCAAACCACGTCAGGCCCCACCCCGGAGTTGGTCGGTGTTCATATAAACAAACGTCTCGAGGCAGCTGAAGAGAGTTTCGGAGAGTTTTGGCACTTTCAAGAGCGTTCGGAGTTGCAGTTAGAGACCAGCCTCGCAGGAGCTGACCAAAAGATTTTCACGTCCTTTTCGACTTAGTCTTCCTACCAAAAGCAAGTTTTTATTAAACGCAAAAAGTGTCATGAATCTATAGAAACTGGCCAGGAGAGAAACACACACCTGTATTCAACAGATAGATAAACTTAATTGTTATTTCTCAACATATTTGAACCTCGTGAGTTTGTTTTATTTTTCTTTTACTTACGCTTGTGCGGTATCACCTTTACCCCGGATTCAGCTTGCACTACGGCCCGACGCCTGATTGATTTCGTCTACCTAAGATCAACGTCACAACGTTGGTAGGTTAGACTTGAGATCAAAGCAGTTACTTCGGTGATCAAGCGTTGGAGGCGAGCTGAGAACGACAAAGCTGGTATCGACCTGGACACAGGCTGGTGGCAGCGACAAGCAGTCAACCCCAAAACGCTAATGGAAGAACCTTACAGCTTCGCGCCGCAACTGGAGGTTGACCACGGGCCGACGGCGCATTTTCAGATATTGACGGCGCTACCAGTGGACGTCACATATTGGCGCTGGACTGTGACCGCGACCACCGGTGCGTGTCACATTTCGTCTTTCAATGATAATGTGATTAAGCTTATCAGAGAATATGAAGGGAACTTAGTATCTGTCTATATTTCTGAGATGAGTTATTATGTACATCTTTGTCGCTATATTTATTACAACGTTTCGGCCGTTGTACGTTGGAATGTCGAACTGAACCCTTTATTTCGCCCACTGGTGTAGACTGTTCTAGTTCCATGTGCTATGTTTAATGGATGTCAGTTATCAATTATCTCCTGTTAATTTCCCTTTGAAAGTTCTCCACTGCCTTAACCGGGTATTGAACTCACACTCTTTGGATCCTGTCACTGGATCTAACCAACGCCTTTATCTACTGTGCCATGAGGACACATGGCACATTGGATATTCAACAGAGAAGATAGTGGGTGCGCATGCACTTGGTTAAACCACACACCCATAGTTTACTTAGAGCGCCAATTGTTGATGTGGTTTCAGCGGAACCAGTCGGAACTAACCTTCTTGTTCTAGATCAATGGTTCTCAGAATCTTAGGTCAGAAGAGCTTAGGTTAGAAAAGAATAAAGGAAAGACTGGAGGGGCAGAGAGTTAAAATTTCTTTCTAGGTTTGCGTATAAAAACTAGATGAAACCTGGAGAGTAGAAGACGATTGACAGAAAAAGAGTGAGAGAGATTTAATGGGAGAGAGGTATATTGAGAAAAAATATAATGGTCGATTGAGAAAAAGAGACAAGTTGACTTAGAGAAGAGAGAAAGAGATCAATTGTGATACAAACGATCGATTGAAAAAGAGGAGACAGACAGATATTAAGAGAGAACGACAGACAAGTCAGAGAGAGAGAGAGACAGACAGACAGACAGACAGAGACAGAGAGACAGAGAGTAGATTAAGAGAGAAATAACTTCATTGCAAGAAAAAGGTCGATTGAGGAAAAAGAAAGAAAGAGTCAGGACGATTGAGAGAGAGAGGGAGAGAGAGAGAGAGAGAGAGAGAGAGAGAGAGAGAGAGAAATATTAAAACAGTGTTATCGAAAGCGAAAAATGCGAACCTGGCTGAAGACGAAGAAGGAACCAAGTTACTTATGACATCTCTTTAGCGGGATTAGACTTGACAGCCTTAGTTCTAACTGCAACCCTATCCACTTATCATTTTGTGGTGTCTACGCGAGAACGATCTTATTTCATTGTTCGATCCAAAAGAACTGCATCGCTGCTGAAAATTGACCAGTGCAAAGCAAACAACAGATGACGCCACCAGAGAATTGTGAGATCAATGAATGCATTAATCGATTGCAACGGACGGCGAAAAGAACTGAAATTAAGGGAGACTTATCAAAAACATTAACGGATTTTTCTTCAATCAAAATTAGTTTTTTCTTTTGATTTCATTCTTTCAGCGTGCTTAATACAAATCAATTTTCTTTTTTAATAGTTTGAAAGTTGATGAAGTTAAAGATGCAGTGAATAACCTTTGTCACCATTATTTCATCCACAATAAAATTATGATTATTTTATGATTTAGTCAAAGAAGGATTATATAAATGCAATAAAGCTTTTGGTCTTTCGATTGCGTTGTACTGGTATAACTAGTTTGAACCCTTGTTATTAATTCAAATTTATGTTAATTTCTTAATCAAACAGCAAACAGAATCGGTTCATTTACTTATAAATGTATATAAAGCATGAATCCTTGCAATAAATAGGATTAAAACTGTGATAACTGATAAAAAATATTATTTTTTAATATTTTTCATATTTGCAGAATTATTTTATATGAAAATGACGGCAACACCAAATATACTTTATTTTCATCCTTGCTTCGTTCATTCCTTTGCACTTACGTTGAACTTTCCATTCATTTTCTATTAAATGGTAAACAGAATTAATATTTAGAAAATTATTCGTAATTTACAATAACTTATAATATTCATCATGTCCCTTGTTGCATTCATTACTTTATGTAGATGTTACACTTTCAATGTAACTGCTAATATTATGGCAGGATAAAATAACTCCCTGAATATTATTGCCTATTCAAAGAATTTTTTTAAATACTTAAATGAAAAAAAAACATTGCAACTAAGTGTTTCAAACACACACATAGATGGATATTTACAGGTTTTACCCGTGAACGTAGTTTTATTTCAGAATAATTTCTAAAAAAATTAAAATAATTAGGAGGTTGCAATGTTTTAACATCTTCTTTGGCTATTAGTATAATGATTAAGACAAAAAAAAATATTTGGTTTATAAAGAAGAATTTAAACCGAGAATTGAATGAAAAGAAAAAGACAACATCAACGTATCTTTTATAAATTGTTAAATTAAAGGTGCAGAAAGAAAATCTTCGTTTGTGTGTTTCAATATCCGAAGCCTTGGGTAGAAAATCTGATTTGAAGTTGTAGTGAACGAGATAATCAAGTACCCCGGAAAAAAGTTCGTGTTTTGTGTGCGATCTGTCGGGGAGGGATTGCCAAAAAGTCGTCAGCAAAACTCTTATAGCGACTTACCTCGTCAACCCAAGCGACAGCGCGTCGCGTGTATTCTGTGACGAAAAAGAAACAAGTCCGTCGCAGGAGTCGCTATAAGAGTATATTAATATGCAAATTACGGAGCATCCTATCCCGGCTGTCGACTAATGGAAAAAATAGGTTCTGCCGATAAAAGCAGTTGGTGTTTTCGACTCGGGGAAGGAAAATTCGGGCAGTTTTGGCTACGGCGTTCGTGAGTTATTTTCCTGACGCGTTACAAGTGATTTTCTTTCTTTGTGTTGTGAAAGCCACAAATTTGCTTTGAGAACGCTTACTCTTCAGAAGTTTTATATAAGCTTTTTGTTTAAATTAAAATACATTTTGACGCCCAAAAGTGTTTATTTATCAAATGCACATTAAACATATACATTTCATAATTGTATCACTTTAAAATATTGTGATTAACACGCGCGCGCGCGCGCACACACACACACACACACACACATATATATATATATATACTACTTCCCGTTCATATGGAACATATTTTTAATGTGTAAGAATAAATCATTCAATATTTTTCTAGTATCTGAGTATAGATATATAGATATGAACAAAAACGAATGGACTGCAATAAATATCATTAATAATAATAATAATAATAATAATAATAGCATTAATTTCGAAACCGAAATGAAAGATAGAAAACACTGCTCTCATCGTCAAAACTACTATGAATAAAAACAATAACATTGATAATCATAAATAACGAACTGATGAAAGCAAAGTCAAGACTGGGGTTTAAGTCTTCAATTGATGAGGGCTTTTTCACAATTTTAGATAAAAAGCCAAGTCACGTCTTCAGTAAAGGGGAAAACAGGCAACCGAAGCAACTAATCCCACTTCAAGGTGGCTTTGTTTGGGTAATGGGGAAACCCGTTCCACGAAGAAAGAAAGAAGAAAGGATCAGTGAAGGAAAAGAAGATAAGTGTGAGCAGAACAAGGGGAAAAAAAGTGGAAAATAGGGGGAAGAGAAAGAATAGGGTATAAACTATCATAAAACAGTGAGAGAGAAATAAAGTAAAAGCGGCAGTTTTCTCGCAAGAGGAATGATGAAGGAAGGTGGAAAGAACTAAAGAGAAATGTGCATAGTAAAAAGCAAAGAAAATGAGGCATAACAAAGTGAAGAGGGTGAAAAATAGCGGGAGAACAAAATAAGGAGAAGCGGAGGCGAAGTGAATAGTAGGAGAGTGAAAATAGATGAAGAAAAAGAAGATGAAGTGAAGGAAAGGAGTAGAGGAATGAAAAGAAGAAATGCAAAGAGAAGTGGAATATATTGAAAACAGATGAAGGAAAGCGAAAAGAGAATGAAAAAGAAAGAGGAGGATAACAAAAAGAAAGATGATGAAGAAAGAGTGAGAAAAGATTGAAAAGGTGACAAATATCGAAAAATCAATAAATTATGGATCCATACACGAAGTATTCAGAATTTCAAGAAGAAAAAAACAATCGAAATCTTATAAAGTTTCGCAATTGTTTTCATTTTTCGGCTTATATTTCTGAAGAGTATTATCCAGTTTTGTTTTGTTTTGGGGGCTCGATCTATTCAAATTAGGTCGCGTGAGTTATAATGAAAAGATAGATACAGAGGAGTCTTGAATTTGCACTTCATATCTCCTGTGTCATATAGAATCCACCGCCATATTCCTCGACATTATCTGTGATCTGAATCACTAACCAAAAAGAAACATTAACAATAATAAAAAGGAATTAATGAAAGGATGAACGCAATCTACTTCAGTGTTTTCGCTGGATGTCAAATACACCAGGGAAAGGTCGAAACTGGTAAATTTCGTACATATAAATATGAATTGACCAATTCGTATAATAAATGACAGTACTTAATATCAAACTTTTACATACTACTGATTTCTGTTATGACGCCATGAAATTCTTTTTAAATTCACTGTCATTTTCTGGGGTAAAATAATCGTAAAATATTGTGTGCGATCGTGTGCGAATGAAAGAGAATTAAACAATAAATACAAAAATTTGTTACCAACAAACAAATTCCGAAAATTTTCAGAAACTTTGTCAGTGGAACAAGCATAATATTTTCTTCATGGAGTCATTTGGAAGAATTAGAATTTTCTCTACTTAGCTTTTGTGTGAATTTATCCAATAAACAGTATCTTTCCTTGAACTTTATTCCGGCAAAACTTCTCTTTTACTTTCACTCTGTCTCTCTCTCTCTCTCTCTCCTCTCGCACCGCATAAACTGTCAGCTTTGTATGAAGATCGGTAAATAAGTAATATCAAATTCTTTGTTTAGCTAGAAGCCATACTATGTAGAAGCAAATGCGAATATTTTTGAAGTTAGCTCATCTATTCCTACTCTTAATCCTCTTTCAAAATAGCTATCCGTCTAGACACACGTAGAAAACTGTTGGGGCCACCCACCTTCTGATGAGAATGGACTGATCTCTCTACGATATAGGACAATGCTAGAGACTTCAGGAGAGATCAGGTGACCATCTCACTTCCGTTTCTCGACCGGAAGATACCGTTGGACTATAGATTCTTGCTGATTGTTATTACTAACCTGCGTTCGTTATTACTAATCCCTCTGTTGTTAAATACCTCTTCAAATATACCATTATTTTTCCCTACTTATGTGTTTGTCCTTATTTTGAATACACGCACGCGGGAACACTCCCAACATCTCAACAAAAACAAATAGCTGTCACAGAATTTCTTTATTTGCAATGAGAATGTGCGACAAACATTCACAGTGAATCAGTGAATGCTTATGGAAATAACCTGACTTGCTTTGTCTTCTACATCCAAATACCCAAGACATAGCTATCTTGACCGCACAATAGAGTTGAATCAGTAACTCAGAATCCCCATGAATACGGGACACCTTTGATAGAAGCAATGATAGAAGCTTAGTTCTTCTCTATAGTCCGATTCTCATTACTCTCGTTCAAATTTATTTGTTGCTATATTAGTAATAGTAGTATTTATAAATTCTGAGTTGAAGTATTTTTTATTACTTCTCATATTTTAAACTTCGTCTATTTATAAGATATACTGAGAGAATTGCTTTTTTCAGACTGGCGAGAGTTTTCGGTGTTCGAGTTTTGGTAAAAAGACATCTGGAGTTCAGATTTTCAAGTCAATCCTTCCTGAGTCAGAATATTGCATCGATACTGTCTTGTTACTCACTATTTACCCGTATCTGGAATTTGTGTCGGATGAACCTAAAGTCAATAAATAACAAACACTGTATAAACAGTATGCAACACACTTCCTTGTTGTTCTCGTCAAAATACTCAGATATTACGCAATGGTCACTGACCGGTACTATGAATGGAAGATCAACCAGGGATGATTCGTATTCAGTATTTTATCCATTATCTGGAAATCCGATGAATACCGTTAATCGAAGTCATTAGAATACCTGTCGGCATATAAAACATACTGTCTTTCCTCCTAAAATACAATATTTGGCATCCTATTCATATAGGAGAGCCAACATAATAAATTGGGAGATGGTTGGGGCCGTCTGCAAAATGTTTAGGTAAAAAATGCGCTCTCTTAGCTCGTTAACATTTCTTTAAAACTAACATTTTATTTTAAATGATTAAAACCCTCTTTGATGCATGTCACAAGTAAATATTTAAATACTTTAGCTATTATGGAATCCCAATTTTGAGAATGAAAGAAACTTTTAATCCCTCTGCATGATTTCGATTACACTTGCCTGTTATCAAGATTCTTTCGTCTGAATTCCTTTGAAAAAGACAAATCCCAAAAATATTTTCCATATTATACCACTGGTATATTTGGAGACGAAAATAGAATCCCGTGTATATCTCTTATATTGTATACATATTTACTATTCTTAGCTGAGTTTTGTATGAGAACAAGTGTTTTCTGTTCGATGACAATTCCATTCCAAGTAATGAACTCAAAGAAAACAGATGTATCTTGATAAGTAAAAGGCAAACACCATTAAAGACAAAATATATTTGTCTTGTGTCAAACTGATTGAATAAAAGTTACGTTTAGGATAATAAAAAAAAAAAACACGGTAACAATTGCTGGATAGCTGAATGAAAACTCCCTTCACTTCAACTATGGTTTAATTTGTAGTAGAATGTATCTCAAAACGTTGGCAAAACGTGATAATGAAATATAGGGTGACCCAAAATAACCGGAATTTTGAAGTGCGTATTGCCAGACATGAGCAAGTGGCAACACTGCGAGACAGTGACCTTGAGCAAGTAAACATTTCGCCATTTAGAATTCAAGATGAAATTCACAGTATCCTAGCTGAGATGTTGCAGCAGTCAATGAGGAAGCTCAACAGCAGATTTCAAGAATGCATCCGTACAGGAGGACGCCATCTACAGGACGTAATTTTAAAAAAATGAAAATTTCATCATTGTTTCTTAAATGGCATATTTTAAGGTTTCAATTACTATGAATAAAATATTTTTCTTCCATCACTCTTGGTTTTATTAGATTGTAAAAAGTTCCCGTTTTTTTGGGGTCACCCTGTATTTTCCTTGAAATCAAAATATAAACAAGCTGTCCTCTGTTTTGCCAGTTCTGAACATTTTTTATATTTCCATAAAATACATGAGCTTTTTCCTTATGCAAGAGTTTTTCCATTCACTTTAATGTCTCTTCTGGCAACAGTATTTCTCTCAACCTTAATCTCGTGACTGTAGTATATTTATTTATTAGTAGAATGTTCCCGTGCATGAAGCTTGAAGCTACTGCTGATTCTAACATGAAATTTGGCGCTAATTCTCCATGCTTATCAATTTCTTTTTTTTTTTATCTCTTCAACTTGAACTCTGTAGTCTGACAGAGTCACAGGTCTGAGTGCTAAGATCTCGCGTTATGGCTGATATAGATGTGATTAGACGGTTTTTGATTTCTTAGTTCAGAATACTATAATTTAACAAAATTGCAAAATTGAGTATAAAGATATTAAACTACTCTGATATTTTACAGACTTCAGATAATTTCTGTCCGAATTTCTGGGATGAGGAGTTATCATTATTTACATTATTTACACATGAACTATTGTCCTCATCATTGTTATTATTATCACAACATTTCGATCATTGTATGAAGCGAACACTTTATTTAATCTACGGAGATATATTGTTATTTTTCCTGACCAACACGTTTAGTTCTTATTTAGTACTTCATAGTTATTTCTCGTTCTGTTTTCACTGAATCAAGTCTGCACTACCAAGCACAAGGATTGACAAATGGTGATTTCAATTTTGTGGAATATGGTTAAAATAATGGACATCGAACGGTGATAGAAAGTACGTAAGATGAAAGAAATTGCATATGTGTTTGTTTAAAAATGGAAACAGAAAACAGGGTTAGGAATTTAACATCAAAACAGTATTTATAAAAACTATTTTTATAAGTCTCATGTATCATCGACCAACGCTGAATACTCGCCAAAGCAAGAGTTAATAAAGAAGCCGATACTACAATAATTAACAAAGAAATTCATACCTTAAATAAAATTTTCTAATTCCATCTGTTCACAAGTTAACACAATACGACCTTAATTCATAATCCCTGTTTGTTTATGGTGATTTGGACAAAAGTATGAAAATGTAGACCACTGGTCGCATCATATTTTTGACTGGGTCCAAACTGACGGGAAAGCGACAAAGATGAAAATAATGGAATAATAAAAATAGTCCACGTCATGAGTACAGACAATACAGAAAAGATCCAAGATATCAGTAGAAATAATCTGATAAAGAAAATACAGAGAATACCTTGAAAATATATAGAACATTAAAATTTTATAAAACAATTCTATTTACTCGTTCCATAATTATCATTTGAATCCCGCTATTCTTCTGATGCTTCTTCAGTAGATTCCCTGCCAGCTTTATAGTTCTTCCTTCAACTATCGTTACAATCTGATAGCGCCACATTTATAACGGTCTGCAAATTGAAATGTTGCACTAATCGGCCCTTGATTTCGGGTATACACTGCTCATTATCTGGGTTTTAACGCAAGTGAGAGTGATAGTCAATAAAGATTCTAGCGGGGTGGCCGGGTGCATTTGAAGAATGGCACCGCACCCTTAATAAGGGAGTGGATTTACATTGATTGGTTATCAATAAAAAGGAATCAATCTCAAAAGCTTTGAACAGAAAGGCTAACACAGAGCAGCTTTGGTTCATTTTGGGGCGAGGCGGTGTTTGTATTTGTAACATGAAGAGGATCTCCGCGCGTACCCGCATGCTGTGAGAAAGTTAATTAATTTCTATTTTCACATACACACACGCACAGAAAACACTCGTATATATATATATATATATATATATATATATATATATATATATATATATATATATATATCAGTTTATAAATAAAGTATATATTTTATGTATTTTATTTCTGTAAATATTTCAACCAGCGCAAGTTTGTTATCAATATCGTCACTCCATAAGTTATTTTCTGGTATAGAGCGAGTGTTAACAAGCTAGTTTCGGAAATCGTTGTTAGTATACTGGGTTTGATTCTCACCGACGACTCTATAAATATCATCCTGTGCTAGGCCCAGGTAAACTTCATAAATGTACATAGATTTGTGAATTGGTAACTCATTATTATAGCCTTTTACCAAATGAAGCTTACTTTCGTAATTTTCTAAATGTGTCAGTCACAGTTTGTGTGTATGCGTGAGAGTAGATTTCTTTTATACTTGGTGACTTAGAGAGTCATGTATCCCCACATACAAATGTAAACGTTTATTTTTCATGACTCACTCACACATTTGAATATATATATATTCATATATATATATATATATATATATATATATATATATATATATATCATATACATATATATATTCATATATATATATATATATATATATATATATATATATATATATATATATATATGTATGTGTGTGTGTGTAGATATGGGAGAACGCATCTTTAGAGGTCGATAAAGGAAAGACAACCTAATGAAAAGCTGTGAAGTATTCAGTTGGATCAACTTCCTAAAATAAATATTTTAATATTCATATTCAGTCATTGAAATCGTTATTCTAGGAAGCTAGTCGAGCCTAGAACTTTTCAGCACCTTCGGACAGAACCTTCGGATATGTCAGATTTTTTAGGGCACAAGAATGCAAAATCGAAGCAATAATTTGCTAATGTCAGGCAGCCTGATTAAAAAAAATATGAGAAAAATGAAAATAAAATTACTTCTAGATGTTTCTATGCTTGTTACACATTTTTGTTTTAATGAAAGAAATATTTATTTAATTCAATTTCATAAAAGACCAGTCCGAAGAAAAAGTTAAAAACTATGCAATTTCGGTGTCCAGTTGCAAAATATACTGGTAATTTCTTTAGAAAGAGTTAAAATTCATGCAAAAATATTCAGGAATAAACTTATCTAAGTACGACGCAGAGCAAAACGAAGGGAAGTGATTGTGTTGCGTCAATCTTCCGGGTCTTTCTGCATTGAAAATCAACATTCGGAATCCATAATTTCTATCTGAACTCAAATACTGACCACTGACAATGTGAAACTATTTCAATCACAAAGTAAGCCATTATATTGTATTTATGTATTTTTTATATGTTACAAGATCAAAAGAGTGAAGCACTAATTTCATAATTATCGCTCTATGTTTAGAGCAATGATAAAAAATATGTTAAAAATGAAAATAATGTTTTCTCTAGATTTTTCTATGTTTGTTAAACATATTTGTTTTAATGAAAGAAATATTTATGCATTTCAGTTTCATAAGATCCCAGTCTAGATTGACTGCCCTCCTCGCACTTAAAAGTGAGTCTATAAAAATTCCAAGTAACATATTCTCTGCTAAAATAGACAATTATCAAAGAATGAAATGTTTCCAGCTTTTTTTTTCTTGTCATGTCGAGAATAAAATCACGGTCTCTGACATTTGTTATTTTTCAAAAAAGCAATAGCATCTCGTATTTTCGTACTATCCATTAGAATTGATTAATCTGATCAATAAGAAAAAAAAATCCGATTTGAAACGTACAATACGAATTTGTTTCATTTTAATCCCTATCACTACAATTTCCGTGCGATTATAAATGCCATCCTCAGAGTGAATGAAAGTTTAGACATATTTGTTTAATAACTAATATCCTTTATAATATAGATTAAATAACCATTGGGTTATCAGATAAGAATATGATAATCAATCAGATAAGAATATGATAATCAATCAGATAAGAATATGATAATCAATCAGATAAGAATATGATAATCAATTCTTGTACACAAGAACATCTGACAACAATGATTATTTTCTTGTCTCATGCGCTATTTCCCCAACGCACACCGAAAAATTCTAAATGTCACTTTTAAATGAACGACCTTCTAAGAAAATGTCTAATAATCCTCACCTCTTTTAATTACTAACCAAATTTATGGAGAATTTTGTAATTTGTGTTTGAACGTTAGCGAATCCCAAAGGAAAACATTACAAAGCAGTAACGAAACTCAACCCAACAATCGGTCAAATTCCTTGGAAGATTTCATTCGGGAATGGCCAATGTTTAGAATTCAATATTTCTTGCGGCTGGACCGTGACTGGACAGCCCCGTCGTGTGTGCATCACAGGAAACACAAGTAGCACGTGTCCAAATCCCCCAGGCGACATATTTATTGATTTGTCACTTCAGATTTGTTTCTTCTTTAATGCCATTTGTTTTTAGAAGTTCATTACTGAAGTCCCAATTTTTCTTTCTTCCAAACGATATTTGTATTTGCAGTTTCATTTTGATCAAAAGATTTTCATTTGAAATATTAGCAATCGTCCAGATGAAAGATTCAACTTCAGTTTATGGGTCGCTGTGTAGACGTGTGTTTTTTCTTTGTTGTGCGGTCACCTTTATCTGTGTGTATAGTCGTCTTTTTTGTGTATATTCGTGTTTTTATCTTTGCATTTGGGTATATTTGTCTATGTGATTTTGTGTACCTCTCTTTTGTATATGCTTATTTATT
The DNA here is from genome assembly GCA_903632075.3 of Acanthosepion pharaonis. Lineage (NCBI taxonomy): Eukaryota > Metazoa > Mollusca > Cephalopoda > Sepiida > Sepiidae > Acanthosepion > Acanthosepion pharaonis. Next base: position 1,215,898 of record CAHIKZ030005486.1, on the reverse strand, counting down.
TGTTCTGAATATACATCTATATTTTAAGCAAAACTTAGATTTAGCCGGTTGACCATTGTCCAAATTTCTTCAAGCGGCCATATGAAAGATCTGCATGAAGATTTTTTCTCTGTTTCGGTTGTATAACAGTGGAGGAGGTAAACTTCTTCCTGCCCCACCCACCCCCAAAATTGCTGAATTCTACAAATCAATAAATGTGGACTAAAACGAGTCACACCTACTACTGTAAAACTGAATTCACTTTCAGAATTTGATCTGATCATTTCATTAAAGACAATATGACTCTGTTTTGTAGCAATGGTCGATATTTTCGAATATGAGATTTTTTGAGAACACAAAAAGGTGGGTATCCAGTGAATACTGAAATTATGGCACAGATAATTTATTATATAAATAATTTAGCACAGACAAAGATATATTTACTAAGTTTAATGCACAAGGCTGTAACTGTTGGACATATAGTAAGGATTGAACTCACTACATTAGCGAATAACCTACGAGTCTCGCATGTTAATCACGGCTTTACGATAGCTATAAAAAGTAGATAATAAGTAAGGTTAACTTGTCAATATCATGAATATTTGAAGTTTACTACCGAAGAATTGATCGATTCAAAAACCTTGCGATAAAAAGCACAACTCGATATTGGAAAACTCATCCTAATATTTGTAATCGTGAAAATTACTCCTGTCAAAAGTAGTTTAATTTAAAACTTTGCCTATTTACCTCTTTATCTCTCCTCAGCTCTTCTTAGTGGGTTCTTAATAAAATGTGAAGTTCAATGAACTATTGTTGTATTTCTAATCTTTGTGTAGAAAACGACAATAGTTACCCTTGGTTCTTAATGTCATTTCGCTACCCAAACTTTACATGTAACATTTGGCTCAACAAAAGAAATGTTTATAAGAACGTCATTTCACAAGTGGACCTTTTGTATGCATTTCAGATTTCCTTGAACATCAGATAATCGTTAACAGACATTTTGTCTCTCAGTCACGTATGTCTGCAAGTTAATTTAATTTTTTTCACTTGCCATATTTTTATTTGTTGAGAAACATTATCGACAAAAGTTTTCATTTGTGAAAGGCGAGCATTGTACGTTCAATTTGGCATATTGCCTAATCATTTTTGTCATTCATTCAATTATATTTGGAGAGCAAAAAAAGGTAAAAAGTGAGAGAGAGAGAGAGAGAGAGAGAGAGAGAGAGAGAGAGAGGCAGATAGATAGATAGACAGACATCAACGTTCGTCTCTTTTTATTCAAAATCAGGAGAACTCAAGAAGAGAATTATGGAGATGATTTTCACAAGCAAACACCTTCATACATACATTGATATAATATGTCGTCAAATTAAGAAAGGTGAGCGGAAATAGACATATGCGCTCTCAGAAGAAAGATCAATTATTAACAGAAGCGGAAGAAGAAATAAAGGAAAATTACATAGGTATATGGAGATTTATGCCTAAAGTAACACATACACATACATACACACACACAGAGGAATAGAAGGAAAGGTAGAGGGAGAGAAATTACATTCAGAACGCGATTCCAATATGAAGCAGAGAATTCTGAATTGAATATAGCACCCACTCGCTACTACCCCTATAAGTCATGAATTATGCACTGATATAGCATGTACACTTTATAGCATATCTATCATGCACGAGCGCACAAATAGCTTTAGATGACTATAACACACATGCAAACACACACATGCACATGGACACATATAACAGCATAGACACATGATTGTCTTGCGGTGGAGCAGTCCCACAGAACATTACTATAGTGTTAGTTTGATTCTTATTTGAGGCCCCATACGTATGACCTTAAGACGTGTTAGGTTAGGTTAAGAAATACCATGAGTGCCTCGTCATGAAGCAATAATTAAATTTTATTGCTTCCACAGCTGTACTACTGTTGTGAGCCTGATTTTCGTTAGGACCCTCATAAAGGTAACCTTGTGTCAAACTAAACTGAACTTAGTAAATATATATATATCAATTTAGAGATTCATATCTGAACATTATGTATATAGGTATTACATTTCCAGATATACAAAACTCAATATTAATCTCTCACGCTCTCTCGCTCGCTCTCGCCTCTCTCTCTCTCTCTCTCTCTCTCTCTCTCTCTATATATATATATATATATATATATATATATATATATATATATATATGATAAAAAATTATACTTATTAGGTATGTTATATTTATTGGTAAAAGTGGTCAAAATCAGTGATAGAGTATATTAAGATAAAAATGACCGAAGATTGCGTTCAAGCATAGATTGTCGCCGCTCGGTGTTGATCTTGGTACCCACTTATATATATATATATAAGTAAACATTGAAGTCAACACTCACAATTCGACAGGCTGTTTCATGCTAGACGCAATCGTAAGGCGGCCTGACCATTGTGCCTAGCATGAAACAGCCTGTCGCCTCTGAATGTTGACTTCAATGTTCACTTTTATATTTATATTTACATACGCTCTATCTCTGATATTAAGCACTTTATCCCATAAATATAGAACACCTTAAAACTTGTGCGTGCGTGTGTGTGTTTAGATTTAGATTCTTTTTCTTCTTATTTGTTCTTCCATTACTTTTGCTATTAAATATTCCACGTTGTGATAATAGAAAATCTGGCAAGAATAGTGAAACGTTGTAAGAACTTGGACGCAAATTTATTTTGGATCATCTAGCGATTAAAGCACTTTCTAAACATTTTCGTCTTAGTAAATTGTTTTTCTTTTAATTAGAGTAGCATCTTTTAAATCAAAAATGCGGTCTATCTAGTTTACGGTCAGCAACTAATGCATTTAATGTGCTGTTTTCTAAAATATAACTTTTGTATTCATATAATCTTCTATTTGTATTTCTTGTCGCAATTGTTAATAAATTCCTCCTTCAAGTTTTAGCTTATTATTTTGTTTTTGTATTAAGTCTTTTATTGTTTTTGACGTAGAGAGCTATGATTGCCCATGTCCTGAAGAAACATGGCGCATAAAAAAGGTGTTCGAATCTCCTTAGTTGTGCGAAACAAGGCTAAGTCAAGTAAATATCTAAGGACGATTGTAGAGCGAGAATTAGCTTCGCCAGAATGTACCTTACAATTTTATCTTTGCTCAGCGTTGCTACATTGAGCTACCAAGTAGCAAACTGTCTACATTTGAAAATTATTAAATTTTAAATTGACTTTCTTCTCATTAATGACACAGGCTTAATTTAAAAATTGTGCATTTAGATCCAACACAATTTATCCTTAAGGTAAAGCTAATTGTGATGACCTACATTGACGCCTGCGCTTAGTGGTTTTCAGTGACCATATTCCAATTTATTAGTCAAATGAGCAATTACCAACGAGTTTATGGCCGAAGACGCCATCATCTGTTTTGATCAAATCAAATTTAAAAGAAAATAATGCTAATCGTTATGACGTTTGTGATTTTGTTGAATATTATTTCCGTTGCCAAGAAGCAGTTTTCATCCATTTTCACTCTGTCCCTCATTTCTATCCAGTACGGGTTGTTCTTTTATTTTATATTCTATTTAAAGTAGTCAGAACGATTTAAAAAGGCGGTGATTAAAAATGGCGAGCGAAAGCGTCAGACACACGATCTGCCCTGGTTGGTTTTAAATGAATAGAAAACGAGAAAAAAAGATTGAGTCAAGTAACTCTCTTCCTTTTGAGAAATTTATACATTTTTCACTTTTAAATTTATTAAATTTATTTTCACGGCTTTGTCAGTCATTCACTTTTATTAAATTTGTTCTGGGCGACTGAATACTATGATATAATTATTATTAATAGTAATAATCATCATCAATGTTGGCGTTTTGATAAAAACTGAACTTTTAACAATGATTGCCCCCTTTTTAACGATGGGGGTAACAGCTTTGTACTGCTATTACCTGGGAAGATACAGGAAATGGGTTTCTCCAAGTATTCATGTAACCGCTCTTTAGTCAGTGAACAATTTTGGCGTGCCAATAATGTGATATTCTATCTGAACGATGTTTAGGGGAATTGGTTTCATGAATTTCTCAAGTACGTAGTTTCACCTACATATCAAACTCACTCATCTCATTTTTTCTACTGAAATCTCTTCCACCAATATGTATTACGATATTAACTGAGTTTATATTTGACCGAGAAAAATAAGTGTGTAGGAAGATAATATGTGTCCACTCTTCCAAGTTGGAACTACTTTCTTAGAAAATTAGCATTTGAAATCTTGACTTCCCTAGATCTGAATACGAAACACTGACAAAAATACATCGCTATTTCAACCTCGAAATATACAATTGATAATAATCACATACAATGTTTTTCCACAAGTCAATAGCAAAATTAACTATACTTACAGCAGCTCCAGAAAAATATGTAAAATTTTACGTTTAATATCATCAAATATATTAAAATCATTTAACTCGTTACGCTTTCATTATATCTTCCAATATCAGATATACAATGGAGTAGGCAGGATACTATATCAGCTTTATTTTATATTCATTCCTTCATAGATAAGTTACAATTTCGTTGTATTTTCTAAAGTGGTATATTCAGAAGAGTGTTTAAGATCCAGTAATAAAACACTGTTCAGAATACTAGAGATTCTTACATACCGTTTCCTACCTATCGTGCGAGAGAACTGAAAAGATGATTATCACGTAAAAGTAGATATGAGTATATGAATCGATCTATCCCTCATCAGTTATGGGTTGAATTACAGGAGAGGCTTGGCTATCTAGCTTTGGTTAGTAACCAATCTAAAGAAAGAACAATTCAAAACCCCATCTACTTGCTCCTGAAATTTCACAAACAACACCTAGTGTGGTGACGCTGTGATAAGGAATCTGCAGATTTCACCGATCGGCTGACCGACAATTATTGACATGCTTGAATCCTGAAAATATTAGAAAAATTACAAGTTTGAGAAAGAATAAAAAACACCCAACTGATAGAATTACAAAGGTCAAGTAGAATATTGAGCATAGGGTTGCTGAAGGTAATACTGAATTGATTGCTGACACTTGATCTTAAGTGTAAAAACTGAATCAATACATAGTAATTACAGCAATAAAAATTTTAAAAAATACAAATAGTCAGGCAGAGTAAGAAGACTAGTATACTGAAACTTTGCAAACGTCTTAGGTTCAACCATATAAATAAAATATATTTGCACAAACCTGTCTCAGAAAAATATATTTGCAAGAACCTGTCTCAGAAAACGAAAAAAAAAAGAGATATTCCGTAGTCCAGATCTGAACCAAGAATGGGTTGTTTTTATTTAGTGGCATATCAACACCTCTATGGGTTATTTTATGCCGAAATATAAATATTACGTGCACAATTTTATTTTATTTTTTTGAGATAATAATGGTTTCAGTGATGCATGTCTTACTAATTAACCCAGAGTTGGTGGGAGAACAATTGTATTCATACTTTTCCCCCAAGGGAATTTCTGCATAAGTGAATATAACGAACTCAACTGGAATTGGAACTCTGCTCCCCGATTAACAATTCCCAGCCATTATCCATTAAAACAATCCACATATCCAAGTTTACAGCACCTGGTAATCCAAAGCGGTTACCCATCGAGGTTACCAGGTCAGCTAGATGTTGCTTAACTTTGGTGATCGTACAGGAACCGGTGTAGGAAAAAGAACTATCTATATCTATATCCTTCTGATATATATATATATGGTTCCTTTTGATATATATATATGGTTCCTTTTGATACATACATACATATATATATATATATATATATATATATATATATATATATATATATATATATATATTTATATATATATATATATATATATCCTTTTGATATATATATATATATATAGTTCCTTTTGATACATATATATATATATATATTTGATATATATATATATTTCCTTTTTTGATATATATATATATATATATATCCTTTTTGATATATATATATATATATATATATGATTCCTTTTGATACATATATATATATATTTTGATATATATATATATATATATATTTATATATATATATATATATATATATATATATATATATATATATATATATATATATATCACTGAGTGATCCACATTTTCTTCATGTAAGCTACAATAGAAAATCCTCAATTACGGCTAAATAGTGGATTCGATTCAAACTGGGTGTCCCATACTAAGCTACGGTTAGAAAAAACACCATAGGATGAAGGTAAAAGAAAGCAACAACATAAAATAAATACTTGGAAACTCAAAAAACTGTGTTACGAAAAGACTTGAACCGTACCAAAAACATGAAATTTGATTTTGGATGAATTAGGAAAATTAAAGAACAGAGATTGTCTCATTGAATGCTGCGTTGAAGTCTTATAAGATAAAGAAAAATGCTGGAGATTAGAAGCGATTTGCTGTCATCCGATCCATTGCACTAACCATCCAAAACTTCATTTGTATATGTGCATGCAAATGAATTGATAAAAATAATAATGGACGAGAATATTGAGTAGAGTTTTTGCGATTTGAATAGATTTGCTGTCACTGGATACTCAACGAAGGGTACTAGAAATTTCTGGCATGGGGATAAGTAATAATAATAAAAATAAGTAATAATAATAAAAATGAAATAGAAAATAAATCTGTGAAGCATAAAAGAACAACAATGGTGCATGCCGGGTAAAGTAGGAGGAAAAGGTGGTTTTTTGTTTCGTTTTGTTTTCCTTTTTTCAAAATAATTTTGCGACTTTGTAAATGAGATATGAATTCGAACGCGGTTATTGAATTGTGTCCGTTCCCAGGGAGTCAGGAACATCCAACTCGTGCACGGGTCTTAAATTGGCGATGGGTCTCAACAACAGGAATTACCACCAGCATAAGTACGCTTGTTTCCCCATGAGTTCCCATCGACAGGCGGACGGGCGGGCGGGCGTTCAGTCTGTCTTCTGTGGTGGGGGTAACAGAGGCAGTGGTGATTGTTTTTTTTTTGTCTCGGAAACAGTCTGACCGATCCCTCTGTCCTGTGCTCCCGCCTCACCCAATACCGTACATAGAAAGTGCGTATTCAAATCACAAGCGTATGTGCGAATGGAAGATCGAACCCTTCAGTATGGGATTCGGTTGACCTACAAAGAAGCACTTCACGCCTGATGAAATACTCTTTTCTCTGCTGTTACATCACACACACACACACACACACACACACACACAGAAACAGAGAAACACACATGCATGATATGGATATGTACGCACATACATACGCACACACGCATGGATAAAAAAATACATGAACATATATGTGCTAACTCGCACACATTCATACACATACGAATAAGCACCGAAACGCATAGACACACAATCGCTTACACACTCGCACACACGCCAAATTCATTTAGATTTTTTTTCATCACTTTTTTATTAAATGTCCCACACTGTGATGAGTTCTTCCAGCTCCATATGTGTTTAAGAGGACCAAAAATGTACATTTCAATTAACCCCTGCCACCGTTACATTTATAATACCCTCACTTTTTCTCTTTCCCCTTCTTTTTCTTCACCTTCCTTCCTCACATCCTCCTCTTCTCTTTCTATCACACTCAAAGTCGTGCGTATGTTTATCTATTTAAAAAAAACAAACAATAATATAGCGTTCATTAGTTTTTTTTTTTTAAATAAAGCGTTGAGAGGTCATGTGACAAAAATCGCCTGATGATACCGTTAGGTTGAAACTAAGGTAGTAGATTCAAATGATTTCCTGATTTTTAAAGTTAAAATCTCTATATGTTATTTTTACTTTTATTTTATTTTTTCGCAAGTGTATTGAGCGCTTTTTAATACTACTGTTTCCTGGTCTGATTCAACTTTGACCATTAACCTTTTATATATATATATATATATATATATATATATATATATATATATATAGCAGATAGCTCTGGACAAAAAAAATATGCTGTCCCAATGACATTAAAACCTTTGAAATTAGACGTTTACGACATCTAACGGACAAACAATCTGCATTAAGACCAGCAGCCTTGTCTCGTAACCGATAATCTTGCAAGACTTACAGAAGACCACACTAGTGGGATTTTCCCAATTAAGTCTCTTGTGAGACTGAAGAGTCATATACGATATAAACACCTATCGACTAACTTACAAGCTGCTGGACAATCATACGTCGAAACCGACGGTAGTATATTATATACACGAGGGATGCACAGAAAACATTGCCTCCTACTTATTTCCATGGAAACGACAACGGATAGCGAGTTTTCAGATATAAAAAAAAATACTATTTTCTTACAACGACACTGCCTCTGGGAAATAAACTAATCGTAGTGGGCTCATAGATAATGGTCTTCTCAATGCACCTTCATCTAAATAAATTAGACTTACTTTTGATTAAAAATGCGTTTTCAAGGTCAAACTAATCACAAATGTTTCACCGATACAAAAGTGCATTGAGTGTGTTGTCAAATTTTAGTTCCTTTTTATGTGTAGGAGTTTTTAAAAATCTTGTTTTGCTGATGTATTTCTTTTTTGCTGGGGGAGGGAGTTTACATTTGATTTGGCAAAATTCTGCTTCTAATGTAAAATTAACTCTTTAGTTTACATTGTTTTTGATGTGTTTGTGATAAATTTTATATTGAGATTAGCGAAATTTCTTTCACGATCATTGATTATGGTTTCGTCTTGTATTTTATACTTTCTTATGGTTTTTGTACGTTTTTCTTTCATATGAAGTAACTAGGATAGTGGACGATTAAAAAGATTTCTCTATATATCATTCTTCTTCAGGTGGATATCCAAGGTTGCAAATTCCAAAGCCTATACATATTTCGGATTTTGTCTTATTGTTGCAATGCGAATAAAAATTTATGAGATCGGTTTTAGTTGTCGTTATTTATGATGATATTTAATTGTAAACCGGTGTCATTTCGAATTCAATTAATATGAAAAGAAGATAAACTGTTATTTCCTTCTTTTTCATATTGTAATAAATTTGTAGATTCTAGTTTGTTTAGTTTATGAGATGAGATATTTTAATTTAGTTTTGGTTGGATATATTACTAAAGAGGCATCTATATGGGGAAATATATTGTCTTTTGTAATATGTTGGCTTCTAAAAATTTTAAAAGGCTAATACATTGCTGAGAAGAGAAGCCAGAAGTAGACCAAATTTTTGGTTGTAAAAATTAGTATTAAATGGTTATATTGGTTTGTATCTAGTCGAAAATTTTTATGACATTGTTGATCGGTAGGGAGAGGTTTAATGTTTTACTTTAAGAGGAGGGCTTAGAAAATTTAGGTACTTTTCATCTTGTAAGTAAGTATGTAAGGCTTGAATATCTAAGCTATTGATAAGATCATTATAATATTTAAGGTATAAAGGACAGATTGTCCCTAAAAGAAGCGTTAAAATATACGATGATCTCTGCGTATATAAGAAATAACAGGCTGAATTGGAATGTTAGATTTTATGTTTTTGCTCGATTGAGATGTTTGTGGTGTTATTCGATTAACTGTAGCTATGTTTTGCCTTCATTATACGTATACAAATATATATATATGTGTGTATAAATATGTGTATACATATAATATATATATACATATGTGTATACATATAATGTATACATACATATATACATATACATATACTACATATACTACATATAATAGCTGGTCACTCGTATTCGAGGATACACGTCTACTAAGACGGCTAGCCAATCCCTATTGCAGATTCTCGCTTCAACACCCACAAGCTAAATTGTTATTTATACTGCAGCTATGCTGAGCAGACCTTAGTTACAGTTTCTGAGAGAGAGCGTGTTATCTAGAAGGAACAACAATCTGAATAACACCAGCACACTCAAACCCTCGGTCACGATGACTTGTGATTCCGTGCTAACACAGCTATCGACGGCCCCAAATATTCCGTCTACCCAATTTCACTCACAAGGCTTGGGTTAACCTATGGTATGGTTTTCAGACACAAAGGTGCCGCACGCTGCGATTGTCCAGAGCGGTAACATCTGTAAATCTCCTTCCTGGCAAATCGACCATTTTGAGATGGTTAGAAAACGAACGTTCTAAACATTCGACCACGCCCCCATATATATATTCCATCAGTTAAACTCCCCCAACACTGCATTCATTTGTTTTGTGAACGACAGTGGCTCATAAAGCCAGCCATCGATCTGCATTTCTTGTTAAATATATAGTGTGTCAAATCATCTCCGTGTGGTGGAAGTTGACTTTGATCACATCACTTCCAATGCCCCTTTTCATATCCCGAATCTGGACTTGCACACCCTAGTGCATGTCGGTCATTCAAAGCATGCGAATGAAAACCGTCATATGCAATAGACTGTTGGTGTTGGTGTGATTTCTGATGACTGAACAGACCTGCCTTGAACAGACATATCCGATTGCATTGGTCACATGGCCAGGTTGGCATCTCATAGCAATTCAGGGATCCCTTCCAAATCCCTTTCAGTTCTGCATATTTTTGTGATGCCTTATGGAAGATCTTGACGCCATCAGCAATACCAGCTCTCCAAGAAACCCGGTCTTCAGCTAGAGTCTCCCAGTTATCCAGACCAATATTGCAATTGTATAGTGACTCTTCAAGCCAACCTTTTTAACGAAGTTTCGGCCTCTTTTTTCCATTTCAAATTCTCCATATATTAATTGTTTTGGTATACTCTCATCCGCCACACGGACAAGATGGTCCCTCCATCGCAATCTGTATTTGTGTATAATTGCTTCCACAGGAGGAAATTGGTCCTTTGTAGAACATTATCAGGGGTATGAGACATCTCGTGGATTTCAATCATAGACCGATTACATCGTTGATGAAAACGTTTCAGTATTTTCAGATGTCTGCGATAGACTACCCATGTCTCATATGAATATAACAGAGATGATATAATGCAGGCATTATATATTTTAATTTTTGTCTGCTTTTTTATGCCCTTCTGACTCCAGACACAGAACTTGAATGCTGCAAATGCATCGGAAGGCTTCTTAATCCGTAACGTTATCTCATCGTCAAGAGAGCAATGTCGGTTGAGGGTGCTATCAAGGTATACAAATTTGTCTACTACCCCAAGTCGACTACCATTAACATAAATTAATAGCTCTATATACTGAATTTCTCGGGCAGGTTGATATATCACCACTGTCTTGTCTCTGATAGTCTTGTGTGTGTTGAATTGTGTGTGCAACCAGGTCACAGTCATCGGCATAGAGAGGGTTGCGCACTAAACTAAAAAAGACTTTTGTCTTTGCTGCAAACCTACGTATGTTAAAATGATTACCAGTTGACCTGTACCTTATCATAATATCATTATGGCAATCCCCGAACGCATCAAGCATTACAATTGCAAAGTAGATAGAAAACAGTGTAGGAGCCAGAAGTTCTCCCTGGCTGACTCTTTTTTTAACCTTGATGGGTCTCGTAAGCATACCGCCAAAATTGATGCATGATTCCATACCATCATGGAAGGACTTCAGAATCTTGAGAATTGGGGGTGGGGGACAGTCCAATTTTGAGAGGATTTTCCAAAGAGCAGCATGATTAACAGTGACAAAAGCCTTCGTCAGATTTACAAATATTTGATAAAGGTCTAATTGTTGTTCACAGCACTTTTCCTGGATTTGACGTGCTGTGAAAATCTTATCTGCGGTTCCTCTGTGTTGACGGAAACCACACTGCAACTTTATATATATATATATATATATATATATATATATATATATATATATATATATATATATATATATATATATATATATATAGCGCGGCCGAGTGGTTAGAACGCTTTTATATATATATATATATATATATATATATATATATATATATAGATATATAGATATAATAATAATTTTTGTTTAAAAATATGATTCCTTCGCTACATAAGAGCTCTCATGTTTCAAAAACGAGAGCCGAAACCATCCAAATAATTATTAAAATTAAGTTGAAATGAGGTGTTTAGTCCCGTTTCATCTTCAAGTGAAATTTTAGGAATAAGCTATCTCTCGGTATACGTGTGGTTTTAGGCACGGTCCGTTACAGAATTCGTTATTGTGGGAGTGGCTAGACTATTTTTCTTCGTTAAGTGGTCAGAGAGTTAATTCTTATCAATAGATTCATCATCTTCTGAGAGGTTTTGCTAAGGTTGGGTAGGGTATCTATTTCAAGGCTAATGTTTGCGGTCACCCTTTAGTTGGTTCCCAGTGAGGGATATTTTTATGGCGCGCCTACAAGTCGTTATGTGTCGGGAGGATTTTGTTTTATTATTGTCTATCTGATTATCTATTTATTTATTTGTTTATTCAAGTGGGTGTTTTATATACAAACCGTATTGCACTGAATTTCAATTTGTTTTTTTTTGTTTTTTGACGACTACAGAAAGGGTTTTTCCTATTTAATGATTTGGCTAAGCTTTTAAGACTTTTATTTAGCTATGGGATTTTTTAATGCTAATTATTTAATGCGAAAGTTTGTTGATGTCGGCAAAAAACCGTTAACTCCTTCATATGGTTTAATAATTTTTCATTATTTAGAAATTTAATGATGTGTAGTTTTTCGTGTAGGCATAAAGGGCATGGGTCATCCCAGGTTTTACAAGTTCGTGTTTTATTTACTATTTTCCATTTTACTTTTGGTGTTTTATTCGTTTCTTTTAGATGCCAGAAATATTGGGATAGAGATGCCTGATTTCTATTTTGAATATTGTTGAAGGAGCTCTTGTGTGTCCTCCATCTAATTTTAAAATTATTCTTCGTTGAGCCTATGTATATCCTATCTGTGTTAGGACTCTCAATGGATGAGATAGTGCATTGGTATACCAAGGATTTTGTGAGGCATTTATTTTCCAACGGGCAGTTTTTAGGGTTTCTACAATCACAATTTTTCGTTATTTTTATCTAATTTTAGTTTATGAGTTTTATTACTGTTTTGGTATGCGTGTTTTTCTAGGATTTTCTTATTATGTCTTTTTATGATTCTTTCTAGATTTTCAGTGCAGCTGTAACTCAATTTTAAGGTGTTTTCGTTAAAGATCTTGCTAAGTTTGCTATTAGTTGGAAAGTGCTTTTCAATTAAAGCTAGGAACTTATGGCCTGGTTTGGTGCTGACTAGTTTGTTGTACGGAGAGGTATACCAGATGATCTTTCTTTTCCTGTTTTTCTTATTATTGGTACTATCGTTTCTATAGGTTATGTCAGCGTTTTTGTATCCGCTATTTTTCAGGGCTGTGTTATAAAAACTACTGTGTTGTTGGAATAATTCCTTATTTGCTGAGTTCATACTTATTCTTTTCTCTATTGATATGGGTATATGCTTAATTATAGATGGAGGGTGGTTTGACTTAGGATGTACATACAGGGGATTAGTATTAGGTTTTCTGTAAGGTAGGTGAACGTTGTTCGTTAAGTCGAGGGTTACGTCTAGGAAGTTTACTCTTTTTAATTTAGTGTTGACTATTGTTTTTAAATTTAGTTTCCCGAATTCTTTATAAATTATCTTTCTAATTTTCTCTGTTTTAAAATTTGTGGAGCTCCTCACTACCATGAGCCCGTCATCTCTGTATTAAAGTCATTAAATAGAAAAAACCCTTTCTGTAGTCGTCAAAAAACAAAAAAAAAAAACAAATTGAAATTCAGTGCAATACGGTTTGTACATAAAACACCCACTTGAATAAACAAACAAATAAATAGATAATCAGATAGACAATGATAAAACAAAATCCTCCCGACACATAACGACTTGTAGGCGCGCCATAAAAATATACCTCACTGGGTGACCGCAAACATTAGCCTTGAAATAGATACTCTACCCAACCTTAGCAAAACCTCTCAGATGATGATGAATCTATTGATAAGAATTAACTCTCTGACCACTTAACGAAGAAAAATAGTCTAGCCACTCCCACAATAACGAATTTTGTAACGGACCATGCCTAAAAACACACGAAACCGAGAGATAGCTTTTCCTAAAATTTCACTTGAAGATGAAACGGGACTAAACACCTTAATTCAACTTAATTTTAATAATTATTTGGATGGTTTCGGCTCTCGTTTTTGAAACATAAGAACTCTTATGTAGCGAAGGAATCATATTTTTAAACAAAAAATATTATTATTATAAAGCTCTACTTCTGTATGGAGCACTGTCTTCTTAAAAATAAAAACAAAAATACTAAGGAACTCCGGATTATGCACCCAACGTGTTCTTTTCTATTTTCTGCATACCTGCGCACTTATATATATATATATATATATATATATATATATATATATATATATATGTATGTATATGTGTGTGCGTATGTGTGTGTGTGCGTATGTGTGTGTACTGTGTGTGCGTTTGTTTAGTAATACCAGCAATCGAGATAATATCAAAGAAGAATAGACAAGAAAAGACAGTTGAAATAAGGAAAAAGAGCTTGGAAAATTCTCACAGGAGAGATAGAAGGAGGACAACGGAAAACAGTACATAAACTACCTAGCGAGTTTGAGTAAATGAATGGTGGAGGAAGATTTAGGAGAGATAACGAAAAGGCAAAAATTATTAAGAGCTCCAATATCTGTAGTTATATGTCAAATAATATAGATTATAATATTTTTGTGCATTTTTATCATAATATTTAGGTCGTTATATTGTACGATATTTTTTATTGAAGCGATTTGGAAATAAATAGATATCCCTCGCAAAGATTTAAACTCGTAACATTCATTCTGGAATCTCACCTTATGTGTATGTTGCTTTTGTCGACATGGCCACGGACACCAATCATTTAATTAAAAAATTATTATTGAAAATCTTTACAAAAAAGGATAGTGTGAATATTTTTTCATTTTACCTATCATAAGTCAATAATATAATTTAACAAAGGAAACAAAAAATTAAAAAAAATGAAAAAATGATTTTGAATCTATAGAGAATTATATTGAAATGTATAAAATTTATTCACCATCAAACAATATTTTCCCGAGATTTCACAAAGGAAACATGTTTATAGTAATTGTTTTTCTACAAAGAAAATATTTTAATAAATGCAGCCATTGATGCAATAAGAAAATGTCATTAAATTTTAATAATTGAATTTCTATATATTTTTAGATTTAGGCGTGGCAGGAGATTCAAAATTTGTTATAGTTTTAAATACTTTTTTCAAGCACAAATATCTCCACTTCTATATAATGGAAGAAAATAATTTTTATGCCTAAATATTATTCCTTTTTTATATAGAGTTTATGAAAATTGATCTAAGTTTATTTGGGATTTAAGTGGATTTTTGATCGATGTTCGTGCATATACCTCATAAACACAGACTCGCATACATGCAAACGTACACACATGAATAGAAGTTCACTGGCTTGTTTGGATTATCTACTGAAGTTATCATCAAACGAGAAGAACTGATTGACGGCAAGTCGACATAAGCGTTATGAAAATTTGATGATTGCACAACTGGTGCAAATCACACGTCCATTCCATTCCTTTCAGTTAACACAAATATCGAACGCCTAGCGTGACAAAATGATGCTCTAATTGTAATCTTTGTACCAAGGTCGTGACTCCGAAGCGACAAGGGAAATTAAGACGATAGACTGGGCGTCGCAATTAGCACTTTATTGCTGGTTAACCAACGTGTTATTACCTCCCTTGAGGACGAAGCAAGCGGCGCTCATATCGGCTATCCAGATATATGAAGCCATATGGTGCTTGTTGTGAACTGTGGTCAGCAAGCGTCCTTCTCCGCCTCATTGATGGACTGAAAAAGCAAGGAACAGTGGGACTGGCTGTTCGTTTGGTTGCATGCTCGATTGAAAAGAGAAGAAATGAATTAAAAGCAGAAATAAATAGAATAGAAAATAAATTCATAGATATTAAATAGAATAGAGAAAGAACATTCTTGTTAGTCACTTACTAATAACGACTTATTTATTTTAATTAAAGATTTGTAATATTAAACAAATATTGATATTTATAAACTCTTATGTTAGTCAAATAAAGGTCAAATTAATTGAACAACCAACCAAGATCGAACTCTCTAGTAATGGCTTGCGAGATCACCTGTCAATCATTGCTCTGCACCGTGTAGATTTTACGCTTATCCTAGAGTAATTCAGAGTCACAATATTGAGGTAAAGTGTCAATCGTTAACTCATTAATGATGACCTGCGAGATTGGTTTACAAACCATTTTATGGCAGGCGCCGTTAGATATTAAGTAACCTTGGTGAGGTTTGGCAAAAAGTTAAACTAGTCGAAAACTTCATGGTGATTAGACTTATTACAAATGAATTGCAATATTGGCTTCTCACAGATATACAAGAGGTGCTCTTAGATATTTAATAAACTTAGTCTAGTTTGGCGCAATACTACCTGCATTTTGTACACAATCATTGTATATATATATATATATATATATATATATATATATATATATATATATATATAATAAGAGATTATAAAGAAAAACATGTTGAAATCGCTACACAAAATCTTTCAATACTATGATTGTACTTCCTCAGGCGATGGTTGGTAAATGGTGATAAAATGTTTATTTAAGGAAATTTAAAAATAAATCTTTGCCTCTTTTCCGAAAGTTGAAAGTGAGGGGGGATAAAGTTAAAAATATACCCGTGGGTATGTTTCGATTAACCAATTAAATATCACTAAATAGAAAAATAAGGTGAGAGGGTGGAAGTGGGTGAGTTATTTTTTTCATGGCACGATAAATGGTACATAGACATGGCATTATTGACGATTGCGGAGAATATGGCTGCGACAAATGTATCGATATTGTTGCTAAATATGACGTTCTATTTGTTGAAGTGGTGGGAGTAATCAGATGTAAAATTAGCAGAACAAATTTAAAATTTTTTTTTAATATTCAGGTAGCTTCTTAAAGGGGCCTGTAGATAAAATGAAAAAACGTGGAACATCTATATACGATGCTAATAATACTGAATAGACGGCAAAACATGGCAATATTTAAGTTGAATAAACAAAATAAGTTAATGACCCGTAGAGGGTGAACAATTATATACAAATAAAATTATGGATATAAAGTTTTTAATTGGGCAAATTAATTTTGTAATATGTTAAAGATTTTATGTGTGACCCTTTTCGTCCTTAAGGAGCTCATTGGACTAAAGTAACTGTAAACACACATACACAAACACACAGACACACACTAATATATATATATATATATATATATATATATATATATATATATATATATATTTTGAGTGTGTGTGTGTGTGTGTGTGTGTATGTTAGCGTTATGACTTTTTGTAAAATAATTCATATAATTCAATAAACTTTGTTTAAAAAAAATCATGAAAAAGTGTTTAATTAAAAAGAATGTCACCCCAACACGACATTTCTAAAATCATATATAAATATCGCAGTCCTATTTCTGGAGCCTTCTAGAACTTTCTGCAGCCTTCTAGAATTTTATTGAACCGTCTAGAACTTTTTGTATTCTTCCAGAAATTCCTACTGTCTTCTAAAACTTTCTGGAAATTTATTACGCGCATTTTTGGGGACTATATAAACCAACAGGATGGCATGATGATATGAAATTTCTATTTTATTTAACTTGTTTCAACAGTTTACACAAAGTTGTATTAAAAATTTTAGGTTTTACAAAGTTTTGAATTTTCTTTTTTGAAGAAACTGGAAGATTTTCTGAAGTTAAGTTTCAAAAAACCTAACTTAAGTTATGCAAGATGGATTTCTTCAGTAATAGTGGGTCTTTTGATATTTATTTTTCTACGACTCACTACTCGAAAATTTGTAGATTTATCTCTTACAGAAGAGCGGACCACTAGTTTACTGACCAAATCTACAATGCAGATGATTATCAGAAACTCTGTAGTGATTTGCAAGGTTACAAAAAGCGTTAAACTGTGATAAAGTTTTGAAATCGAGAACCATCGACAAATCAGTCTGCAGAACCGTGCACTCAAGTGTATTTAAGATATTTATGACGTCTGTAAAAAGAAGGAGAAAGTCCAGCTTACATTTATTTTGTTTAACAAAACACAATAATTGTATATAATTACGCTAAATATTCCACATGATTTTCTTTATATGGCTATTCTATTTAATATTCTATTTAATATTCTATTTAATGTTCTATATACTTATATAGCTATTCTTACATTTCTAATTGTATAGGCAAGTTTGCAATTTTTGTTTATTTGTAAGTTTGTACGTTATGCTATAGCTATATATCGTTAAATGCATTAAAATACGTAACTGATATACAATTACAAAAATTGAAAAATAAAGCTTATGAAATATTTTGATTTTTTTACCTTTATTGTCTATACGGTAAAATGAGTGAACTTTTCAAGAACTAAAACAA
>CAHIKZ030005486.1:1105000-1195000 GCA_903632075.3 Acanthosepion pharaonis | reverse complement strand
AGAGTTCAAGTTATTTAGAAATTCCTCTTGTAAAAGTGCATAATACTAAACTTGAATTTAAACCTCAAATAAAACAACAAATGAAGAATAATTCGAGGAAAAGAAAAATATTATTTGATTTAATACCTACCCAAATTTTAACTTCGAGGTCAAATGTAAAATAGGGAAAATATTTTTCGAATTACTTATTAAACACTTCTCCAAAATTTCCGAATTACACAAGATCTTCAATAAAAACACTGTAAAATTAAGTTACAGCTTTCCTAGTAAATTAGAAACCACAATAAAAAGAATAACCTAACGTGCAGCAAGATATCGTTAACAGTGAACATGTAACTGTAGAAATAAAAGTAGATGTCCACTAAATGGAGTTTGCAAAACTGAAGAAGGAATTTACAAAGCAGAAGTAATAGATACAAAAGGTCAGACCAAAATATACTTAGGATGTACTAAAGGCAGCTTCAAGTATAATTACAAGTCATCATTCAAGCTAGAAAGACTTAGGAATTCTACCAGACTAGCTAGCCATGTGTGGAAATTAAAAGAAAAAAAAATAAAGATCCGATTGTAAACTGGGAAATATTTTTTAAAAATCCAAACCTTGCAACAATTATAATGATATTTGCAATCATTGCCAGGAAGAAAAGTTAACAATAATAACATTTCCAGATTGAAAAACTTTTTGAATGAATGAGAGATCATAAATAATGACAGAATGCATACACACTAAAAACTTGCTTTTGAGTTCTTACAAACCAGGATAAACCACTCACAACAACAATACACATAAACAATAGACATCAGATTAGCATCCCTACCTACTAACAGCATCTGTATAGCACAAGTGGTAACAATTCTGGCTGATACTACAATGGGCGGGTTTCGATCCAAGCTCACATTTTTTTTTTGTATAACTACCTTTCTATATGCAATAGTATTAATTCACTTTTCCAACTTACATTAATGGGAATTGAAAGTCAATACTAATTTTTAATCTTATTTTGCTTTTTATTTCTATATGGATTTCACCATCCATTTATCCCTAAAAAATTAAAAATTATATTATTTTTCTCCTTGACAACGATTTATCCCCAAAACAATACGAAGGTTAAAAAAAAGATATCTAATATTCTAATTTATACTTTAACTGTGTGACCACAAATTATTTTCATTTGAAGCATCGACCTAACCAACCCAGGAGACCGTTAACGTTCAAATTTTACATTCTAACGGAATTCAATGGCCAGATTTATCTCTTCTTAAGGCTTATCAACTCCTCCTCTTCTCATTTCCTCTTTCTTTTTCTTTTTCCTCCTTTTTTCTTTTCCTTTTCCTATTTTCCTTTCCCCTTTCTTTTTTTCGCCCGCAATTATTAATGACTTAGATTCCCTTCCATCTCCATATGTAAATTCTAGAATACCTTTTAGGAAAATTTCCAAAGGACGGAAGTAGTTGATATTTGCTTCGATAACTGTATTTCTGAATATAAGTTTTTAGTAACATCGTGATTCCCTACCTGATGAGACGTTTAAAAAGGTTTTCTTTTTTGACGTTGAAACAAAAAATGTACAATTTTGTAGTGGATATGTGCATGTTCTAATGTAACATTGCATAAGGAATAAATAAATATTTACGGCTTTACTTTTTGTATTGAGCACTGTTTTTAAATTAATGTTTTGAACGCTGTGATCTTACTGTTCGTTCTTCTACACTTTGATATATACATATATATATATATATATATATATATATATATATATATTGTGTATTTCGACAGCAATCCTTCATCTATGCATGTTTCATTAAAAACGATAGACATGGTACTACGGTTAAGCTTTTCTATTCAATTTCTTTCTCTCTCTCTCTCTCTCTCTGGCTCTCTCTCTATCTCTCTAAGAATCAACATAACTATCTACGTGGTGGTACTGAAAAAAGACACACACACGCACACTCACACACACACACGCGCACAGAGAGAGAGAGAGAGGGAGAGAAACTGTTGGTAAATGTTAGAGATTGTTTATGAAACTCCTGTTCAACTGATGCCCCTTTCAACGTCTAACGCTGTTCATTTAGTTATTTGCTAATCAATTTTATTGGAAATGCCGTCTGGGATTTGTTTTCCCCAAAAGGCAGTCATGTTCAACAAAAGGGAATGGTGGGGTACTTGTCCTTTCATATTCTTTCCCTCTTCACACACACACACACACACACACACACACACACACACACACACACACACACACACACACACACACACACACACACACATGCCAAAGAAAAACAATACAAACTATACTATTGCTACTCTCGCTTTCATTGTATGGACTTCATATACGTTATTTCATGTTTTTTGGTGGTGGAGTGGTGGATGCGATGTGAGAGCGGATAAATTCTGGTGGTGCATATGTTGACATTTGTAATATCACTTTATGACGCGAATAAATTTCTCAACCTCTTCCAGATTGTTGTTTAGGGTTTGTGTCTTTTCATGCGAGCTTATCCCTCTTTATTAATTAGGCGAAATGCGCACAGGATCAGATTTTACAAAAACCAATGACATACAAACACATATGGCAACACTTCAATATATCCACAGAGCTACCATGCATGTAGTATTTGACCAAATCAGTTTTTATCTATCTATCTATCTATCTATCTATCTATCTATCTATCTATCTATCTATCTATCTATCTATCTATCTATCTATCTACCGTTCCTTGTAATGCTTTTCCAAAGAATCTTCATGCAATCACACTGATTAAAAGTTCTGGCACTAATTGAAAGGCCATGCACTTCGCCTTCTATGATAATTTAAGTGTATAAATAAATAAAAAAACATAAGCAATCGCTTCAAAATTTTAAAGTCGTCTTCCTTAATAGTATTTCCGCAACTCTTGTCAGAGCAATCACATCTGAATCATTTTTCAAATATTTCTGAAATGGTTTTGAAAATGGCGATTTTTTCCCCAAATCTTTATTCTTTGGAATCTTTCACATTGAACCTTTCATTCCACAAAACTATGAGAATGACAACTATTCTACTTTTCCTTGAGCTTCATGTCCAACTACCTTTATATCTCTAATGTTTTGTATTTTGACAAAATTGTATAAACAACAATTTTTATTATGATATTTTAAAAGTTCAGTTTATAAGGACTAATGACAAGTGTAACAATTTTGACTCAGTTTTCCAAAAGTAAAATTTCCGAAGAAGAATATTCAAAATAATACGAAACACTCTCAGCTAATTAGCAAATACAAAATAATAATACTAATTATTTCATTGTAGACTTCACAGTTTTTTTTCAGTTATCTTTTATTAAATAATTAAACTTCAGCGACGTCTCTTTACATGAAGAATTTGCTCAGTATCTGAGCAATTCCCCATAAATGGTATCTTTTGAGATGCTCTTGTATATAGTTTTCCTGTGATTATTTTATTTCGATGACGTCCAATGAAGATTGAACCTGCCTTGCACATTTGCTAAATATGAAATTTTGTAGATCATTTTACTTTATTATCTTTCCTACTATTTTTATATCTACATTTCATTCTTTAGTTTTCAGAACTTCAGAACAAAAGATGGGGTCGAATAACTTTATCAAATCAAACGAAAAGTTAAAAAAACAAACAACAACAACAACCAAAACGAAACACTAATCTGAAAAAACATGCGAATGATGATAATATTTCCTTGCAGAACTTTAGCCTGTTTGTTTTGGTTCTGATTTGAAGGTGGGTTTCCTTAAAGCAGCTTTCTGATTTTTCAACAAAGTTGCACGCGAGTTCCGCTTGGTGACTCCCCCACCAATCATTTGGACTAGATGTAAGCTTTCATAAAGCCGTGTTTTCGGGTAATTTTGAGGCAGGCTTATGAAAATTTATATCACAAGAACCTTTGTTCTTCGCGCAGAACAATAATATCTCCATTCGTTAATCAAGTTTTCGCACACTGATTTTTTTTGCAGCATTTCTGTATCTGATTAGCAAAGACCGGCATAAATCCCCGCCAGTATATTCCTGATGCAATATACAAGAGGAATAATTCACTCCTCATATATATATATATATATATATATATATATATATATATATATATATATATATATATATATATATATATTCTCAATAAATTGATATACAAGTTGCTACCCAAAACCACTGGGAATCTGAAGAACTTGCGCAAACCGAACGTAATACGAAATTTTGCCTCTACTCTCTGTGTACAGTAACCATTGTAAAAACGTTGTATACATGCCCAAAATGGCGACTTCGAAATATCGGGTAGAAAATAGGTATAGCAATTTTTTTTGTCTGTGGGAATGCACATCAATCTATCTATCTTTCTATCTATCTATCTATCTATCTATCTATCTATCTATCTATCTATCTATCTATCTATCTGCCACGCGCGCACACACACACACACACACACACACATATATATATATATATATATATATATATATATATATATATATATATACATACACACACACACACACACACACACACACACACACACACACATATATATATATATATATATATATATATATATATATATATATATAAAATAAGCAAATTAATAGATTTGAATTAGACCAGGGAATAGTAGTATTATAAAGTTGTCAATACACATAAAAATATAAAAAATTAACATGCAGAGCTTTTAGTATAGAAAATTAGGGAAACAGCTCAGGATGTTCCTTTTGATTTCCTAATTTTATATATATATATATATATATATATATATATATATATATATATATATATTAACTATAGGTATTAATGTGGATAAACTAAATAAGTAAATATTAGCCACCGTATATGCGTGCGTTAGTGTAAATACATAGATAAGCGAATAAATATTTACTCAATTTAATATAAGGCGAAATCAAAACAGTGCTCAATGTGGTTAGACAGAGCTAAGAAGTATATAGTGCAACTTAAAATTTCGTTGTTCTACCAACTTATCAGACACGAATTATTACTTTTGATTTAAAAAATTACTGGGTCTCATGGGAGGAACGCTAAATTAAACGGAGATTCAAACTCAACGGAATATAAAGTGTAGCTAGGGGGCTATTATCTCATTAAGTAATAATAGACGTTAAATGGTTAATCAGTATGTAACCTAAAATATCGGAATGGAATGTCATATTTGAATAATATATTTATCCAGAATTAAAATATTTTAATCTCTCTTAAAATATTTTAAGAGATATTTCTTTCGTCGATTACAAGCTAACATGAATTCATTACGTTTATTAAGTAGATTTCGGCCATTAATATTTTTTAGGATGAGTCTTTTTCCAGCAAACTCAGGTTGCATCGGTCGCCGCGGCCGGAAAAGGGTGTAGTTTTGGTGACGAAATTCCAATTTACTACCGTTGTATTGTTATCTGTTTTAATATCCTAGTAAAATTTTGGGAGTGCCGTCGCATTTGCATATTGCTTATTGTTAAGGGTCATTTTATGTTGATAAAATCTTGTTTTCCAGTTGTTAGCTGTGAAACCGAAATAAAATTTCGTCCCATCATTATGTTTAATGCTAGCTTGTAGATGATGCTTTTATACATACATTTATGATTCATCGGACAGTTAATTCCTTTTCGATAATTTCTGTGTATTTGTTTAAAGTTACGTTATTAATGCTGTGCTATATATTGTTCAAAGTTTCTAGTGCAGCTGTAACTAATCTTAGTATTGTTCTTATTGAAAATTTTGCTGAGTAAAGGTTTATGGCTGAAATGTTTGTGGATTAAATTTAGGAAAATCCTACCGATATTTTCATATTACTGTTAAAAGGTGGGTTGAACCAAATTGCGTTTTCTAGTCTTACATTTATTATTGACATTCTTACTAATGCTTCAAATGTATCCTAGTTTAACTTTGTGTTTACTTTTATATAGTGGATGAATTGTCGTCTAAATTAAGCAAAAATGAAAATAACACTGACATATTATTTTAACAGATTTTACCAAAATTACACAAAAATATCTTGACATATTAAAGAGTAAATTTATTCAATAAAATCGCCATTGGCGTCAACCACGGCCTTCAGAATGACTTCAGAATCTCTTCTGGGCGATCTCCTTGTTTAAGTTGGTAAATGCTGCTATAAACCTTGCCTTCAGTTCATCTCTAGTGTTACAAGGACTTTCGCTGAACTGCGCCTCACACATAATAATCAAGGGGTTCCAGTCTGTGGAGTTAGGTGGCCAGATGTAAGGTGTGATGTTGTCTCAGAAATTGTCCAACAGTCATAAATGGGTTCTCCTGCTTGTGTGGCATGGTGCAGAGTCCTGTTGCCAGACATAGGGTCTTTCAGCAGCCATCCTCTTGAACCAGAACAGCACTATCTCCACAAGGCACTTGATGTAGGCCTCCGTGTTGAGTCTAAGGCCGGTGGGAAGAAGAATGGAGGCATAAGATTGCCATCACTAGAGATCACTCCAAAAACCTTCGTAATCACCATTAGACTTATCCAATTCTTTCTGAATCCTCTGCACTCTCTTCAGACTGACACCTAAACACTCTAAAATTTTCATATTGTAGTTTTCGGTGCAAATGCCAAGCAGAAGAGCATGCCGTTTCCAAAATTCTGGCGCAGTGCATTGCATCATGGTGCTCTCTTTCTCATAGACGCTTCCCAACTGACTATACTATACGGTGCAGTCGATAAAATCAAATAAAGCGCATAGACGAAATTAAAAATATAAAATGGTGACCCATCGCACACTGTACATTAATCTTCTTTGTATATGCCTACGTGATGGATAAGTAAGTTGGTACCCTGGCGCACAACAGAATTTTCAATAGGAATTTCACTGTATAATGTTCAGATTCTGTGATTAATGTGTGTATGTGAATTAAGTACATTGAAAATGAAGGAAATTATGTTGAAAATAAATATTATGTAAACATTAGGTTCAGTTCTTATTGACGAACCTCCGTATATATAAAATACACATACATATAACAATTTTTATTATAATATATATTTACACTTATGATATAAATGGGGTGCTGAAAAGTTATCGGCTCAATGGCAGGATGTTATAAAATAAACAAACACTAAATATTTTTCGGTGTGCATCTTGATCGGATTTCTCACCATCACCTCTTATGTATGTAAGTATGTATGTATACGTATGTATGTGTGTAATTTAACTGAAAATAATTTAACATGCACAGTGTGTCAGAAACCGCTCCAGTTTCCACGAGAATGCTGAACAGACTTTACAAAACAGGCCAGGCCCTGTACAAAACAACTTAGTTTGCCATATCTGTAATAAGACCAGCATGTCGCTTGCTGGTTTAAAGAGTCATTAACGTTGTCACGAAAACTAAAAATGTTGATCAAACTTGTCAGCGATGGTTGTTTGACAATTCAACAGTATACCCTGTCTGAAGTTATTAAGCAAATTAAATAAACTTCACTAATTCAAATTTGGTTTGAAAAAAAATTGTCAAATTTTAAACAATCAATTTAAATGTCAAAACAAAGTCTGAGTTAAAATTTTAGGTAGTATCAATATGTTTTCTTGAAGTTATTGAAGTTATTTGAGGTATTCTAAAAAGCTGTCGTCTGTTATTAGGCAAAACCAAATAATTACATTTTACTTCAATTAAAAAGTAATAAAATCATCAAAAATTGATTAACACCTATAATAGAACAAATAACAAATACATATGATAATTGTTTGAATCCTTTAGATTTTAATATAGTGACCCTTCTTCTCAATAACAGACAGTAATCTATTATCCATTGATTTTTTTATTATTTTTTTTCTACTTCAGCGGGTTCAATTCGCAACATAGTAGTTTTAATTGCTTTACATAGGTCTGCTTTGAGGCTATATTCTTTGCTACTTTCATATAATTTCATCTTCGCAATTGACCACATAGATTTTCGATCGGATTCAGATCATGACTTGACGGTGGCCATACCATTATTTTCTCTCCTGTAAAACTTTTAAGCTCAAATAATTCACGGATAAGCTTAGATATATGAGAAGGGGCATTGTCGTGCATAAATACACACTTCACTTTGAAACTGCGAAACTGTGACTTTTACTGTGTAAAGAAAGTCTTGTTCATAAAATCACAATAGTTAGCATTGTTCATTTTAACTGCTTCATTGACTTTGAATGGTTCAATAATGGTTTTGTCGACAATTCCAGCCCATGTCATAACACTACCGCTTCCTTGTTGACTTCTTTTAGCTACAGGAACGTCTGAATTGGATAAAATCCATCCTTTGACCCATCTATCAGGTCCATCAATTATCACTCGAGATTCGTCTATCAAAATAACTTTTGAAAAGTCAATTTTCATGTATTTCTTGGCTCAATTTTGACGCTTTAAAATATTTGCTTCAGTGAGTGGAGGTTGTCTAGATTTTTTTTACAGATCGCAATTCACAAAGTATTCTACACCTTTTGTCCTTTTTGAATCCCTCAATTCAAGCCGTTTCAAAGATCTGAGCGCTGGCCAAAAGTGGTTGTTTAGCTGTAACTCACTTTAGTTTACATTCGTCTCAAGGAAGCAAATTCTTAAAGCCTTTTCCTTTGTTTCGAGTTCTCAAGATATTTTCAACAGCCATCTTTATTGTCCAATGATCTCTTCAAAGCTCCTTTGATACTTCCAATGTGGACATTCCCTCACTCAATAACTTTGTTATTTTCTGTTTTTCAGCAGTTGTTAGATCCTTCCCTTTACCCATGTTCCAGCATATATTATGGACAAAAAGAAAAAAATAGTTTTTATTAGATTTCAGAGGTCTTAAGCTAATATTATTTTAATCTGTATAATAACTTCAGTTAGTCCATTTTCGTAAATTTCAAATATCTCAAAAACTAATCATTAAAAATGGCAGAAACGTTAGTTAAATATTTTACTAAGGGTGGAAAGCTTTAAACCTTATTATCTGCTTGGAATAGCCACTGTCAAGTGTCGATCTGAATCTGGTCATAGTGGTCATACTCGAACCTGCTCCGGTCTCACATTACATCGAACCAGCAATATTTGTGGATGATTACAAAGTGAAGATGGTAGACAAATTCATATGCTTTGGGAGCACTGTAAACATACACTGCACTTGTGACGATGAAAAGATTTGAAGACGGCAACTGATGCTTTTTCAGATGTAAAAGATTGGGTCTGGTCTAAGAGAGGACATAAGAAGTGCATAAAGATAGCAACCTACAGTGTCTGCTTACTGACGTACCTGCTATACTCCTGTATACTCCTGCTATACTCCTGTATACTCCCACACATCAGACTCCGAGGTCCTCGAAAAGGCCAATGCAATCAGCATCGAAGCGCACATTCATCGTTTCAGGTTTCACTGGGCAGGTCATGTCATTCGCCTTAATGATAGCAGTATACCTAAGCAAATGATCCACGGTTGATTGCTCCATGGCATTCGACTACAGCATAAACCAAGGAATCGCTTTAAGGACTGTTTTAAAGGGGTCTTTAGCACCCTGCCATATAGAAGATCCCGAGTGGGAAGCTGCTTTTGTGATCGCAGTAAATGTAAGCGTACAATAAATGAAAGTACTAAGAACTTCCAATATCATAAAATGAGTTTGGCAAATGCTAAACTTTCTGCTAGAATATTGATCCAGCAATCCATCACTTTACATGTGATGAATGTGGCAGAGCATTTATCTCCTATGCAGGCTACGTTAGACGCAAAAATAGTCATACTAATAGACCATTGATAAATTATGATCAGTACTATGCTGGAAATAAATTAACTTGCAGGGTGTGTAAAAAAAAAAAAACCTACAGAAACCACTCCGGTCGCATTCGTCCCATGAAAACTCATGAGCTGACACAAAATTTACGACTTTACAAAACAGACCAGGCCCTGTAGAGAAAAACAACAACAACAACAACAAAAAACAGACCAGGCCCTGTAGAGAAAAACAACAACAACAACAAAAAAAACAAACAAACTGAGTTTGCCATATCTACATTAAGCTTTATAAGTGATTTTACTTGCTGACTTCAGGGACCTAAAATCATTGATCGAACTTGTCAGCAATGGTCGGCAGTCATCATGTATATATGTATGCATGCGTGTATGTTGTTGACATTATAGAATATAATTATATTTATATGTCAGATATACCATCTGAATTTAAGATTATAATATTTTTTTATTTTATTTTAATCAAGTAAAATATTTACAATAACTTATTTGATGTTGTGAGATTTTATTATGCAATTCGAGAGTTGTTCCTCATGTTGAAAATTATAATAGCATAGCTATTGATATTTATTATTCAAACATCATATATATATAAATGTTACTATTGGTTATGAGAAAGATATAAACCTGAAAGCAAAATATTATTTATTATGACAAGAGCACAACATGAAAATTGTGAAAAAGATGGGCAGAAATTACAGACATGTTGAACTGAAACCATATGATAATTAGAAAAAAAAAACTGGCTTTAAAAATATCACAAAAGTCATTTGAAAAGAGTAAGAAAGAGAAATGGATTTACTATCAAGAAAATATTTGGAAAAGCTGGTGCCGCGGATGTAAACAATGGTAATAGAGAATTAATACAGGGTATATGTTATAACAAAGAAAATTTAAGGTAAATAGTATTTTGATATCAAACAATGCACATTCACAATCTGCAAAACTATTACCCACTTTGACAAAAATTGTATAAACATAAAATTAATTGCGAGCCTCCTCTCTACATATTAATCCAATTGAAAAGCTGTAGTCTGTTCTTAAAAAAATTATCTAAGAGTGGAAAAAATATTCAAGTCATGAAGATATTTTAGAAACAATAAACGATGCAAGTTGAAAGAGTAGAAAAGTCGAATTAACGAATTAAAGACTGATGATCATTACAGAATGGCAAGTTAATTAACAAGTAAAATAAAAGAACAATTAATTCATTTACACAGAATATTGTGTTAATCAAATGTTTCTGTGGTCTATATATTTTGGATTTATTTATAAAATATTATGTTGTCCTTTGTTTGCCTGAGACAATATGACATCTGTCAAATAAGTTATTATCAATAACTTGTTATTATTTTGGTTAGATATTATAAGCTGAAACTGAAATGAACTTTTACTTATGTAAATATAAATATATTCTGCTTGTTAATATCATGGTGAAAAACTGACTTACATTATTAAATCTGACATATTTCAAATCTTATGGTATTTATAATTGTATAGGTTTACATATATATGAGAAATATATAATTAACTTCGTGTTGTATATCTATCTATCTATCTATCTATCTATCTATCTATCTATATATATATATATATATATATATATATACACGCATACACATATTTATTTAGCACTATATGTATACACGTAATAGTTTTATGCGTGTGTGTAAAGGTTTGTGATTCTTTGTGTTCATTAATTATTAGTGCGTGTGTTTTGGTGTGGGATGTATATATATATATATGAATGCCTGTGAGAGATCCACTTTCGCACGCGATTGCAATCAAGAACTTTTTTCCTCCAGACGCTCATATAAGTCCGACCTGAGTGTAAGCCTCGTCCCTAACCCCTATCCCATTACTTCTGCCGCCTCCGCCGTATTTGCTTGCATATAATTAAACAACAGCAGAGGAACGGTGGCTTCGTGCATCACTAAAACGGCGAACAGAATGCGTGTTACAAGCCCGCAGCTCATTTGCGCGAGGCCAGTCAAAAAAAAAAAACAAAGCAAAAAAAACAAAACAAATACAAAAAAAAACAAAACCAAAAACAAAACCAAAAACAAAACAAAACAACAACAAAAAACCCTAAAAAAACAGGAGAAGGAAACACAAAATAAACAAAAGAACATTCTATCCTACAATGCCTAGGAAAAATACAAACAAAAACAGAAAAAAAATTTGCGATTTCTTTTTCTGTTTCAGGGTAAGGTCGTTTTTGACTTCGTCAAGCCCAAGACAAAACGCAAATCTAACATAAAACAATAAGAAGGTAAGAATTGCTTCGATGACGGTTGTAGGTAGGTGGAAGCCTAAGCGCCTTGCCCCAAACACTGATTCTTTCTCCACTCACTTGTTGCACAGAGATCTTTTTCCTTTTTCACTTTTTTCCGATGCATCGCGTTGCTGTCACAACAGCTTCTTAGTTTTTGACGAAAGACAGAAATAAATTAATTAGAAGAAAAAGAAGGAATAACTACGAATCAAGGCGGGCTGGACATGAATTATTGATAAGAGATCGATGAAAGCAGAATGGAAGGGTCCCGAGCGCGTTTCGGATCGGAAAAGCGAACGTGAGAACTTGTTGGGCGTCTTTTGCTCCCGGGCCCAAGTGGGGGCGGATAGGATGGAGTACAGCATGGATTTCAGTTGTGCTTTGGGTGGGATGGCAAGGGAAATTCATCGAACGAAGATGAAGATAAGGGTGCGGTTCAGAGATAAGCATAGTGGACGACATTGGGGTGCCTGTAAAGGAAGAGTATCCATGTTCACGAAAACCAGTAGACACATGTAGACACACACATAGACACACAAGGAAGTATACATTTGCGAATAAGACATATATAGTATTTGTATATAACGTATTCACATAAAAACTTAGTCAAGTTAAGAAAATAAAAAGGATTAGGAAATGTTGTGCTAATCATCCTGTGAACCTAGAAAATCAGAAATTTAGTGACAGTAAAAATACGCCACTATCTTATTCACTACGCATGCAGTCACATGCGTTCGAACGCGGACACACACACACACACACACACACAAACAAAGAGGCTGTTGAAAAATATAGATCCGACGAAGAAGTGATTAAAATGAAAAGTCATGTTTCATCCTGATAAACACTAATCATAATTGCGAGAGTGTAGTGGCAGGAAACTTTCTCTCTCTCTCTCTCTCTCTCACTTTATTCTGTATTCATCAGCGTGGCATATTAGAGGCAAAAAGTGGCACAAATCGGGGGTTAGTAGATTCATGCCTTTCCATATGGTATTATTGCTAAGTGAATGCAAGCAGTCCTAACTGCAATTCGGACGTAATTTGTTGATACAGTTCTCTCTCGCTCTCTTTTACGGATGTACGTATGTATGTGTTTGTGGGACGGGAAAAATCTTTCAATAATTTCTAGGAGAAATGTTCTTGCATATTTATCTATAGACAAGGAAGAACGAATGGAAATGGGGTCCTAAATCGCCCCACCCTACCTTAAGCGTTATTTTCAGCCAGATTTCTTTCAAAATGCTCGCCTGCCTCATGAAGTTAATTCTATATGGATGATCAACTGAGATAAATCGGAAAATGCTTCGGGTTCGGGTTAATTTACCAATGCCAAATATAGACGCATACCAATATTCGTTTGCGATTATACCTTTTTCTTACTATTGTTGCCATTATTACTATTTATTTATTTATTATTATTATTATTATTATTATTATTATTATTTCTCAAAGTTTATTGCGTCTTTGATTAGCATTTTCCTTCCTTATTTCGGTGCCTCGTTTTTTTTTGGCAAGCAATTGCAATCCGGCCCAAGAGACAAGATCACATAAGATAAGAAGAAATTGAAAGCAGAATCAAGTTTCTTTGTGAATTTATTTCTTCATTGGTAAATCGATTTGAAATTTGTGATGCTACCAAAATGATCATCACTTATAAGTACAAAGAGAAACACCCGGATAGACACACAAAGACACATGAATAAAGACACACAGACACGCAGACGGGCACATTGATCGAGAAAGCCACATATAGACCAGGAAAGTTTGTTTTAATAAAAATATACACCTGCATATTTATTAGGCTTAATTAGTGGACACGAGCAAATTGATGGAAAATACGAGCAAAAAGACTGTGATGCGGCAATCTTCCAAAAAGGGGAGAACTGCCTACCTTGATAATTTGAGATAGACGCTGCAGCATTTACCTTGACTTATGTTCAAACATATCGAACCATAAACACATATACAATGAAATAAAAGAGAAAGAGGATTAGTGGGATTGCTTGCAATGCACACACAAACACACGCATGCACACACACACAAACACACGCATACACACACACACACATATAGATATATGTGCGTGTGTGTGTGCATGTACATGTGTGTGTGTGTGTGTGTGTCTGAGAGAGAGTGAGAAGAAGAGTGGACGAGAGGAAAATAAACAAGAAAATGGATTTATAGTGGTTTGAAAACCAGAGCGAAAGGGAGACATAAAGAAAAATTGATGCAGAGAGTTAAAGAGGATAGAGATAAATGAAGGAGAGCGGTAAGATAATTGAGATAGAGTTAAAGAGGAAGAAAAGAAGAAGGGATAATAAAGCAAATGGTGATGTGGAATAAGAAGGAGAGAGAAATAAGAGTAACTAGGAGATGTATAGATAGAAAGAGAGAGCTGTATGAGAGAGATGGAGAAAGACAAAGAGATAGAAAGAGGATGAAAAAGAAATTTAGATAGAAAGAGAAAAATAAGGAGAAGGAAATAAAAAACAAATATATTTTCAGTCCTACAAAATGCATTCGCCAGAAAGTCATCACCCAAACGTACTGAAAGTGCGTCCTAATATGTTTATACTTACATATATAGGAATGTGTTTTCGTGTGATTCATTAAATTATTCGAAGAATCATTCGAGGTTTTCAATTAGCCAGTCAATATATATGAAGCAAAATAACTGATAGTCTGAACAGGACACTGCATCGAAAAACTACTGATCTCAGTTGCATGATCGTATACTGCATCACCTGTAGAGAGGCGTCGTATATGATCGCTGGTTGACTTTCATGTGCATAAAAATTATTTCCTGATTTAATGCCTTATTCTAACAAGTTAGTTGCATACCGAACAATAATATTTTGTACAATTCCTTATAACGTCTTTTCTGGCTCCCTTTCTCAGTAGATTCCGTCTATGTTGACATGGTGATATGTGTCCTGGTTCTAACTAAGAAGTTTTCGTTTTGGATTTTCGCAATAAATCTATTTTTCATCACCAATAACACACACACAAAAAAATATTTGGGAATAACTAAATGATATTTTTTGTTAAACAAGAAGAAAAAGAAATTATTTAAACGCCAGCCAATTTTCGTTTATATCCATGCATGCGCGAAATTAAAAATATAAAATAGGGACAATTTACCCATCTCACATTGCGCGTTGTTTGTTTTTGATTTTGTCGACTGCACAATATAGTAGGGTCAATTGGGCACCGTCTGTGAGAACAAGAGGACCATGACGCAATTCACTAGGCCAGAAATTTGGAAACGGCATGATGTACTGCTTGGCATACTCGCCAGCACCTTCAATGCAAACATTTTAGAGTGTTTAGGTGTTAGTCAGACAGTGCAGAGGATTCGGAAAGAGTTGGATCAGTCTAATGGTGATTATGAAGATGCGGCAGCTCGGAAAACTCTCACTGAGTGTTCTGATAAGAAAAGAATTCCCGAATTTATTGGTGAGAGCCTCAAACTCAACTACCTCCTCAACAGATTAAGTGCTTTAAGGAGGAAATGCTGCCCTGGTTCAAGAGGGTGGCTGCTGGAAGACCCTATGTATGGTAACAGGATTCTGCACCATGCCACACAAGTAGGAGAACCTAGTCATGGCTGCCCGACAATTTCTGAGACCACATCACCCCTTACATCTGGCCATCTGACTCTCCAGACTGCACCCCCCCCCCGTTGATTATTATGCGTGAGGCGCAGTTCAGCGAGAGACCAACAAAACTCCTTGTAAGACCAAAGATGAACTAAATGCAAGGATTATGTTCAGTATTCATCAAATTAAACAAGGAGACCGCCCAGAAGAAGTGCAGGATATTTTGAAGTCGTCTGCAGGCCGGGGTTGAAGCCTTTTGTTGATTTTATTGAATACATTTACCCTCTTAGGATTTCAGGATATTTTGTGTAATTTTGCTAAATATATTTTAAAAATAAAATGTCTGTTATTTTCATTTTTGCTTAATTTAGACAACAGTTTATCAATTGCATCCTTTATGTCCATGTACAATCGATTTTTCGCTTAATAATTTTAGCTAACGATTGTAAACAACATATTATAAATAAACTTTAGAAACATATAAATAAACTTTAGAAAGTTCTAAAAATTTCTCAACATTATACAAATGTATAAAATAAGCTTATTAAATATGAAAGAGTGATATGTTATCAAGTGACAGATTCCTTGAGTTGCGAAACAGATTTCGAAAATATTTTCAACTGGATTCATATTTAAATAATTTGGTTAATTTAGTCACAGATTTTCATCGATTGTTCGGCATTCTCGACCTTCTGGGAGAGCATGTGAAGCTTATCAAATAGTTTGGAACAATATATAATAAGAAAATTTTGTAGGCTATTGTTAGTGAGTTTCATATTTAGTACAAATGCAGATACGTAGATACATTTTGCATAAATTTTCAATAAAAGTCTAATAATATGCACATAAAGCTTCCACACATATAGAATTAAAAAAGATGGAAATAGAGAGAAGGAAGAGAAGAAAGAGATGAAGAAGATAGTGAAATTAAAGAGAAGAAAGAAGAGAAAAGAAAAAGAGGGAAGTGAGTGTAAAGAGAAAGCACAGTAAAGAGAAAGGGAGAAGAGATAGAAAAAGAGAGAAAGAAGGAAGAGGGAAGAATGAAAGTGATGGCAGGAAGAGAGAGAGATGGGGGAAATAAGAAACGACACTATAGACACAGTGATAAAATTAAAACTGCCCCTTCCTGGAGGCCGATGTTGATTTTGACGGGGGTATATTATAATCATGCGAGAGAATAGTGGATATTCTGATAAAGGTTAGAAAGTTTTCGACCATCTTGTAATGCAGTGACCCTCATACCAATGCACATCTTCCAGAAGATGGATGGTTATTTTGGAGAATTGCTGCTCGTATTGACGATGCTTAGGTGTTGGTAACAGTGACCCAATTAACATTCCGGTGCATTGTAAAAGCAGTTCTGTTTGACTGCATGGTGTACATCAAATGTCTGCGGTGTGTTAACACAGACTATTGGCGTTCGTTTATTTGTAGAAGGTAAGCCTCTACTTATGCTGTAACACCGTCGTGCAGGTCTCTATTGGTATCGAGCGAGGCTCACCTGGGAAATGGAATGGGACTCTATAATGTAGTGACTGAAGAAGGTTCTTCCTTCATGCAAGTAATGTCCGCTTGTGTGTGGCGAAGACCTGTGGCAGAGCGACATTTAACAGAGCTTATTTACAGATGGAACTTTCTTTCCTTTGGCTTTTGTAGAGGGAACAGCACTATGTACGCAGAGAATATTGTTCAAATCGTTCTACTTTATTTTTGCAACAGGAAGGCAATGTCATGTTCTAGAAGGAAACTGACCGCTCACATGACATCTGTATTACTAACATGCACTGCAAGATGTTCGGCAACTTCGCTTGCCCGGCACGATTGCCAGACATAGACCTTATTGAGCATATATACGACATGATGGGATGACACGCAACTCGTCCACAAAGCTTTTGATGTATTGCTTCAACAGCTACAAGATGCGTAGAATAATGTATCGTAGAATTAAATTCACTATTACTATTGTACGTAGGTAAGAGTATTGGCTTTTCTTAATGCCTATAAAGTAATTTAGTAAGCGTAGAATCGAACTCACTATTCAGTTGTAAATGACCTAGCGAGACAAAATTACCAAACATTACATCACGTCGCCCTCTTAACGCCCATATAGGATATACTGTGTATTAATAATGTGCCTACATACTGTTGATATCCCAATTATTTTGGAACTTGTACACATATTTCTGTAGATATGATCATTTACTATAGACCAACTATATTATTGTACGTTTAATCTTGAGTAAATTCAGACCACTTTAGTGCATCGCATTTGTATTTTCTGTCAGTGTATTATTATTGAAGTTCGTCTTACTTTTAAGTTTGCAATCGGTTTTCGAACCTAGGTAAATGCTCAATTAATTATTAACCTGAAATATTTCGATGAATTTCAGTGATATTTTGAGACTGATATTTTTTTAATGTTCTTTTCACAGCTTTTCGAATGGTTTATATTCTGAACTTATTGAGGTGGAACATTAAAAGTGTCGCAGCTATTGAGACTTAAAAACAAATATATTCAAGATTAGAGCTGAACAACATTTTTTTAATCAATTCACTACAAGCAAGGCCCTAATGCTACTAAAATACAAGAGGCTATTGGAAGTGAAAGAGAATGAAAAATACTTTAGAAGGAACCGGAAACACAATCATAAACATGAAACAA
Organism: Acanthosepion pharaonis; assembly: GCA_903632075.3. Taxonomy (NCBI): domain Eukaryota; kingdom Metazoa; phylum Mollusca; class Cephalopoda; order Sepiida; family Sepiidae; genus Acanthosepion; species Acanthosepion pharaonis. The sequence continues at coordinate 1,176,729 of CAHIKZ030005486.1, read as the reverse complement.
GAGATAAAGCAATACTTCTGTTCAAAGAAGGAGTGTGGAAGGCAAAAGATTATTGCCAGTATCTGTAGTAATAAAAGTATCATGCTCCAAATAAATAAATACTTTAAATAATGGAATTGGTACATACAATATTATTAAGATATGCTATTAGCAAGTCCAACATAAGAAGGCCAAGAATTAATAAAGAAGAGTAAAGAAAAACAATGTCGAAAAATTTGGCATCAACAGTAAGAGAGATAACAATAAAACAAAGATATTTGAGAGTAAATATTCTTTATAACAATTTTTTTGCCGCTCGGATTGTTGTGTATTTCCTGCTGTTTTCAATAATCATATGCACGACTCGGTTACAAAAAAGAAAAAAAAAGATTTCAGTTGTTGATTTTCAAAGAAGGTATCTTCTTTATTCTCAAAGAGGAGACTCTTGGTTCCTAGGGAAGGACTTCCAATTTTATGGGAAGGAAATTCAAATCTCAGGGTATGAAATGTAGCATTGAGAGGAATTTTAGTCATATTTATAAGTCAAAAGTACAATGAAGAACAATTGCTAAGTAACAATTCAAAAAGGGGGAGGAATTGAGAAAATCTGGGATCGCAAAGGGAGAAATATGATTTGAGGTTCTGCGAACCTCTTCACTATAATTAAAAAATTGGTGCTACATAATATTCTAGTCACAATTTAGTGAATATGCAATATTAGCTTAGTTATTTTTGTAATTCTTGCTAGATTTTGGTAATGGTTTCAATTCTCACGCAATACGCCAGAAAAGACGAAATGTGTCTGAGTTGGGTTAATGTAGGTAAATGTAAAAAGTTATAAGTGCATCTTACAAGTGTTTGTCTTGTGGGGTTTGTTATGGAGACCTTGTTTAGTGGTGTCTTTTTTTCGCAACTTTTATCTCTTTTCACTGGGATTATTGTGACGCTCCAACTTCCAAGGAACTAAAAGAAAGAGAGAAAAGAAAAGTAAATTGATAATTTTTTCTCAGTTAAGAAAAAAAAAAGGAAATTTCATTTTATTGTTTTTATTGAGATGGAATTTTCATTTTCAATTAAAATTTTGCCTCTCCGCATCTTGATTTTATTTATTTATTTGCATTTCGCGACTTGTTTCTAAACTAGCCAATTCCATGTCGAGCAAAGTGTAGCAGTCACTAATACACACTCGCAAAAAATCCGTCTCATCACACAGACACTCGGATATATACAAAAGCTTACCCAACCCGAGCATACTTGCAGAGAGAAACGTATAGACAGACAAAGCCTTGTTTTATTTGTACAATAAGGACATTTATATAACTAAATTTATTGAGCTCTTTGTTCTTATCCTCTTCATTTGGTTCAATAAAATACACACACACACACACACACACATACACACACACACACACACATATATATATATATATATATATATATATATATATATAGAGAGAGAGAGAGAGAGAGAGAGAGATAGAGAGAGACTGAGAAAGACAGAGATAGAGAAAAAGGAAAGAAAGTGAGAGAGAGGGATAAAGTGAGAGGATGAGAGATTCATATACAAAGTTTGATCAATATGTCCGTAACCTGAATATTGATTTTTTAAAGTTTTCAAAAGAAAATTTTACATCTATTTTATTAATACTCATCACGAAGTGATATGCATTCAAAAAGATTATTTTGTAAAATACATGTATTGCTGTGTAATGTAAATGCTTTTAATTTACCATCTTTACGATACGTACCTATATATGTGTGTGTGTGTGTATGTGTGTGAGTGAGTGAAAGAGAGAGAAAGAGTATATGAGAGAAAGAAAGAGAGAGAGATAGAATGGGAAATAAGCAGAATAATGTTAGGGAATATCTTTGGTGCGTGCAAATATTTTTTGAAAAACTGAAACCTGAATACACATTAGAAAATGCTTTTTTTTAGAAATAAATAATCTGAAAATTTTAGCGCACAAGTTATGAAAAAATGGTGCTAACCTGACGATGGCAGTTAACTAATAAATAGCCAGAGGGATTAGTTTGACATCTAAACAGCAACACTGACGTATAAGGTGAGAATCGAACTCAGTGTCATTACTACGCTGATATGATATCACCCCATATATTGCATTTCTTAAATCTGGTCTATCAATTAGAATTTAGCATTCACTACAAATGATTAGTTTCGAAGGAGTGTCAAAGTCGAACATCCCATGGCAGCTTTCAAAAGGACTTAAAGTCACCTATATCAACCTGACCACCAAAGCAGCTGACATCCTGGCAAGTTAGTACTAATCTTAATCCCCGATTTATTTGAAGTTAATTTAGTTGAACGCTAGTGTCCATAAAATACTTCAATTATTCCTCTGTAATTCACGACAGATGCACATGGTTTAGTTCTTTTTTAATAAGCAATGCTTTCTAGTTATATTCTAAGATTTAATCTATCACAAAAAATGAAGTCCATCGACCGAAAAGGAATGGAACAGATATATAAAAAAGAAATTTGACAAATATACCATCCATATTTGTGTATATGTCGGATTTCTAAGACTGAATTTTAAGGCTAAAAATGAGAGTCGACTTAGGTTTTGTCTGGGCGAAATGTGTACTAGATACGGAGTGTTTCTTGGGTTCAGGGTTTAAAAAATATTCATCAATAAAATATGTCCTCTAATATAATAATATTATCTCTGAAATATATTATTTCATTTTAAAGCGGTCTCGTGTAAATCAGTCACATTTTGCTTTTGATATTCAGTACATCAGGCACACAATTTCTTAGTTTATAGAATTGAAACTTTTAGAAAGTGTCTTGTAGATGTGAATATGAAACTGTTTTGGTGTAATTTGTTACTGGATTAAGGGAATAACTGAAATCAACGAATACGAGGTCTGCCCGGAAATGATCCTGTTTTCTAATATGAACAAAACGGTAGCCTGCCTCGTAGTACCGTAGACGTCTATCCCAGAGTTCTTTCCACTTTTCAAAACATTTTGCAGAGTGCCCTTTCTGGATCGTCTCGTCATGTCTACCTTAAACTCTCACACAGTCTTTTCAACTATGGAACTGACTATTTTGGTTTATGTGATATTTTGCCAAAAAACACTGCACGAGGCGTGGAGGAACTGTAACTAAAATATACGATATTCACAGACGGACCTTGTATATCAGGTATATCATGAGATACAGATACTTTGACCAAAAGATTTAAAATTGTTACATATATATATATATATATATATATATGGTAGCCAGATATATTAGCAATATTTTGTCTTTATATAATGAATTCCTGGTCGATGCGACTGCACCTTTCCAGCTAGGACAAGTCAAAACATGTCATTTATCGATAAAAAAATCAATTGTTCGTGACTATCGGTGATCGGAGTGTTCTACTTGAAGCTTGTTTCCAGTTCTGTGAGATTTCCTGCCCTCTGACCTCGTTTGATTCTCCGCTACATCCCCCGTTCTTTTGTGCCCTCAACCGGATATGTCTTTTTCTTGTTCAGACCTTCTTAATTAATTTCACTTTCGATTTTTGCAAAGGCCGTGCGTTTATTAATTAATAAAGCAGAAGCAATAACGAACAGAATAGGCTACCGTAAGAAAAAATAAAATAAATGAGCAAAAACTTTTCATTATTAATCTACATATACTATGAAGAATATTTTTATCTTTTTTTGTTGTTTTTACACAGATTTTCACTCATTATGTTTTTCGGCCTTAACATTAAACTGCTTCAATTCAGAGCAATGAATAGCTTCCGACGACTCTAGAACTTTCATCTCATACCTGAATATGCTATATCATGTAGAACTGACCATACGATAGGGTCTAAAGTTAGTTCTTTGTTTTAGTAAATATTCTGGACCCTTCCTAAACAGGACAAGAAAAGCATACAGAGTGGATTAGAGAGTGATAAAATTACACAAATGATAGAACAAATTACGGAAATGATAAAGATTAAATATCGTCCATATTCATGTATAAATAAAAAAAAACTCCAGCGTTTTCAAGGTCAAATTTAGTTATAGTCCTATGAGTTTGAAATGATGTGAAGGGCAAGGTACATCTCGTAGATTTACACATGAGAAATATTTACTAGTAACGAAAAAACAACATAAAACTCCCCCAAAACAAATCCAACTCATTTACAATGCTCTATGCTCAGCGGCTTGAATCAATATTTTAACAGAAGCTTTGGTCCCATATTTATATAAAATCTGGAATTTGTTAGATGACTTTTCGTCGTTAAATGTGACACATGATCTGTTTGTGGGGCTCCACTTGGGTACACGTATGCAGAGAGAGCGTCATGAAGGCCTTAGAATAGTGTGATCCACCATTTTTTTTAGCAACAGGAACGTGTTGCCTCGGAATCGGTACTCCCAGATTCAGTCTCGCCGCATTTTTAATACCATCTTGCCCGAAGGATCCCATCATACTGCACTAGAACATGCTACTGACTAATAATACACTTGTAATCTCAGCCCTAAGTGAACAGATAATACGCGGATCCTAGACACAGAACTGAGAAGCAACACTCTTTTATACTGATCATCGGCAGACGTGCCAATCTATTATCTAAACAATAGTAACATTTTTAAATTGTAATAATAATAATAAAATTAATAATATTTGGGGCACGTGACCTACATCTCTGATGATAAGTGGTAATAGTCATTTTTTTTTAAGTTTGAAGGATGTAGCAGCCAAGACGACTTGAGAAATATCTCTAGATGTTTTAGATCACCCTCACTCGAGATCTGTCTGAGCGGACTGGCTTACTCGACCAGGGGATAATTCTAACTGGGCCCCAACTACAATGTTATGTACGGCTTTTACCAAAACCTATCAGCATATCGTACAATTTATCTGTGATGCATGTGCTTGGTATACTTCTATCAGACTAGGTGTCATTATGGGTATATTGAGCTTCATACATTATTACCCCAGCATCACATGATTGGCGTGTTGCTCTCTCAACCAACAATAATAATAATAATAATTTACCACTATCTGGGGTGGGGTACGTTTCAAGACCCCTATCAGATACCTAAAATCGCAGATTCTACAGAATCATACATATGGCATATTCACCCCCTATGATAAGGTTGAATTTATGGGGAGAAGTGGTGAAGTAATACCTTTCCGAATGGTATTTGCGCGTAAGTGAATATAACGAACCCAACTGGAAGTGGAACTCGGCTCTCTGATTTCCAGTCTCGAACCGTTGTCGATTACACCCACCCGCACATCCAAATTTATCCACAAGCGGTCACCCATCTAGGTTCTGACCAGGCCCGACGTTGCTTAAGTTAGGTGATCGTACGAGAACCTTACGAGTCATATAGTTTCAGCGTCATATAGCCGTAAGCCAAGAGATGGACAGAAAATTTCTTCTTACCGTCGATCTTAGTGACCCCAACTTACGATTATTGAAATTGCGAGCATCACTATCACATCAGAACTATTTATTAAGTAAAACTTAAGAATTATTTATTTCTGTGGTTAGCAGCGGATAACCGAAATCAAGGTAATGGGCAACTTTACATCTGGCAGTTCAGCAAATCTTTCTTTGTTTTTAAGGAAATGTTCCAGTTTCTTTGGTTACTTTATTCTAATTTTGGAAGGCAACTTTCGCTATCCAAAGTTCCTTCGGATTTCAATATCACATTTTCCGCTCTGTCAAAACAATTGCCAAATATTTAAACTTCCATACTAGCTTTATTTTGATGTTTCCGTTTTGTAGCTCTCATATTGTACTGTTCCCCTTTGCTAATGACCATAACTTCTGTCTTCTTACAATTGCTTAGCCCTTTCTTCCCGTTTTCCCTTTCCTTTACTACCTTTTCTATGAATGCATGTTTTCATTTATTGTAGATTGTCAGCATTAGTAATGTTGCATTTTAGGACAATTATTAAGTAAAAACTATTAAATAACCGCGGGTAAGTGAAACCACAAACACGAATCCACGGATAAAGTTGTTGCAGTGATAGAAATAACATGGTATAAAATAATAAATGTAACCTTTTTAGAAAATTCTCTTTCATACGGTGTAGTAATGGGTATCGGCTCGGATTGAGGAATCGGAGAGCCGAGTTCGAATCTCAGTCTAATCCATTACATTCACTTAGGTGCTAATACCCTTAAGAAAGTTATGAATCCTCCTCTTCTCCCCCAGCTATGGGTAAATAGTAGGACCAATCGGGTTCTGTAGCCTTGGATGGTAACTGGTCTACCGCAGAAGGAAATGGCAACCTACTGTAGGAAAAAGCTGTCTCGTCAGTCATGTATCGAAAGATACATAATAGCCTACGCGTGTATCACGCATGGCACATAAATGACTGATGTCTTTAAATAAAATGTTTTACTAAGTGGAATCGAGCTAATATTTTTCTGGTCAAATGCGAAATATTTTGTCAATTCCTCATTGACTGGGGCAAATTCAATATACACGAACATATCAGAAAATAAAAATGACATTAAAAACTGTAAGAAACTAAAATAATGTAAGCGATTGTAAGATTTTACGTGTAAAATTGAAAAATCCTGTGTCAAACTCTGTTAAAATTTCTGTTTTCCCTGCACGTTGTCACCAAAGTTTAAGAAGCTATTGTTTTGTCAATTTCAGAACAAATGGCTTTTTATTTAACTTTCTCTTATCTAAAATAATCTACAGTATTAAAATCGACATATCAATCTTTTGCTTCCCTGCTTATTTTTTTTCTTCATTTTCTTTGTATGTTGGTCAAAGAACAGCCTCACTGCGAATCGACATCCAATCTCTTTATCTAATCTGTGTTCGTTTTTTTCCCCCCGGACATGCGTTAGTGTTAAATCCGCCGGGCGCGACATCTTGAGTGGGATAATCTCTTTGAGACGATCAAGTAAAGTAATGGCGCTGTTTTAGCTATGTCGACAGACGAGACAAAATCTGACTTTACGCGTTAAACAATAGGAAGGCAGTCATTGTTAGGAAAAAGAACCGGAAGTGCCTCCAGCGATTTTCAAGTGGCCGATGGGAAGTTGTTGGTTTATCGTTGATGTAAAACGGACACAGGTCGCAAAACGGAGATATATTATTGCTGAAAATGAAATGCAATAACGCCCGGAAATTCCTGCCGGCCATTTTAGTCAGCGGTGGTCTATCGCCGCCATCTTGCGTGAAACAACAAACATGTAATATTATCAAGGGAAAACGTGCATTTTTGATGGGCTTGTTGGGTCAGTATATGTATGTGCATGCGTGTTTTTAAGAGTCCTCTACTACATACTCGTATGTATTTGTGAGTATGCGTAAAAGCGAGAGAGAGAGAGAGAGAGAGAGAGAGAGAGAGAGAGAGAAATGAAAAGATGTAACATGAGAAATAAAAAAAAAAGAAATCGAGAGGAGGAGGAAAAAAGAAAAGTTAAGGAAGGGAAAGACTGTACAAGAAGGAAGAAAATAAGAAAGACTGGAAGCGCTTAAAAGAGGTACAGAAAAGAAAGCAAAAAAATGAAGATTTTACAAAGGATAAATACGGAGAGAGTGGGTAGAGAAAGACAAAGGTTGAGAGAGAAAAGAGGTGAAAAGAAAGAAGGAGAGTTAAATGAAGAAGGATAAATAAGGGGGATGAGAAATTAAAAGAAAGTGAAGAAAAGGGAAAGAGAGCAACGAAGAATGGTAGAGAGAAGTAGGGAGATAGAAGAGAGATGGAGAGAAAACGTTCATGCATATTTGAATTCAATGAAGTGAAAGCGTGCTTTTATTTGTGCGTGTATATGATCATTTCTCTGTATGTGTTTTGCGTATATTGATGTTTTAATGATGGAGAGTTTAATAATCTGTGGGGTTTCGTTACCGGATGATTTCCGAAAACAACGCATCCCTACCTCCTCAAACGGCAAAGCATCGGAAAAGGCATGCAAAAAAGAAAGGAAGAAAGCAAAATCAGAGCTTAAAAGAGGATAGATTTGTCGTCGCCTTCCCACGTTAGACACAACCTCTTATTATTTTCTGCTTATTCGTTCGGAAATAACTTCACATTATTCATGAAAATAATGTAATTCTAATAGGCTTTGAATCACTAAAACGTTTCTAATTGATAGAACTGTTAATATTAACATTGTTCGATCCTCTAAGAGTTTTCTCATGCTACATCCATTCATTTCCTTTCATTATTATACACATATCCTTGACGAATATTATCAGAAGTTTTAATAACTTTTTCTGCTTTTTTTAATAAGACATAAAAATATGAACATACTTGTCAAGAAAATATATGAAATAACGATTATTCTTATTGGTGCAAAAATTTCTTGATTTTGTTTACACTAATGCCTTTGAGAGAAGCTTGACCCCGCCATCCTTTTCTCAGAGCTGTCTCATAGACAATTATCGTAGTCAACGTCTCGTCACTGACATGCCACATTAGATCATAGAGAAAAGAAAATGAAATACGTATTATAATAAAAGACTTTGTGATAACAACATAGTCATTGATGTCGTTGTAATTACAAATTGTTATTATAGTCAACCATGACGAGAGCAAGTCATATTTTCTTTGAAACACAATTTTCGAGCGTGCAGTGTATTTAAGTGAGATTGCTTGGAACGTTAAAATATTTTCCTGGTTATTCTATTCGAAATTTTTGAGGTCTTTGGCATCGACGATCTGAAATGGGCGATTTGTTTATGCATTAAATATCCGGAAAAAATGTTTCTCTCTCTCTCTTTCTATATAAATCTCTTTTACATTAAGCTCGAAATATCACTTTTCTATTTAAACATTTGCATTTTCATTGATTTGTTTGGGAACTTTTTAATAATTCAACATGTTATCATATTATATAAATTTTGGCAACATTTTTAGCAAATGTCTTTAATAGATTAACTCTCATTTTTCTCAATATTTTGTCATTTGTGGTCTTCTATATTTCATGGGTGCTATGTGATGCCAGTAAATTTAATCGATATTTTGACAAACATCTATAGGAAAAGATAAAAGCACACACACACACACACACACACACACACACACACACACACACACACACACACACACACACACACATATATATATATATATATATATATATATATATATATATATATATATAATATATGACCAAAGGAATGAAAAATTCTAACAATGTGTATAATATAATTTTACAGCGTCACTGTATCTTCAACATTTTGATAAAACCCTAATTTGTTGTTTTTCCACACACACACACACACACACACACACACACATATATATATATATATATACACACATATATATATATATATATGAGATTGATTCCATTAATAAAAACGTTAATTGTTTTCTAGAAACCCTCTTTCAGAACGAAAAGCCCCAGAGTCAAATTTGTCATTTTGTTATTGATTTGCCCACTACTATTATGATATATGTTTATCTTTTATGTTATATCCTTCAGATACGTGCAACAACAACACTCTTTCTTTTATATATATATATATATATATATATATATATATATATATATATATATATATATATATATATATAATATCATTAAATATCATAATGTTTAATGTTTTTGCTATTTGTGGTGGTAATTACTTGGCAACAAATGCCAGCAGTTCCGTTCAATTCTCTCGAACTCGTGATATTCTTATGAATGTAATAATTTACATGAAAACTTGGATTAGTCTGGAGACTGGATCTGTAGTTCTCTTCAGTCGTTGAGATTGTTCTCAGTGCAACAAAAAGTAAAGGTACCATTCTAACATTGTTTTTCCTCAATTTTTTCTATCACAAATTATTTCAAGAGAAACGGCTTCTGTCAGTATTTGATACTATAATATTGTGTCAGATTAGAACCAACTAAATAAGACGATCTTTTTTGCAAGGTATGCTGTGGAGCGAGAGTTAGCACAACATTTGCATTTGTAGTGAAATTAATTCTCACAAGTTTGCTTCTATGGTGGATGTGTCGGACAAGATTAATTATTGTAAATATGCCCTGAAAAATTTTAGTAAGTTGATTAATCTCACAAGTTATTGGTCATGGTTTTGATTCTAGGTGCATTCTACGAGATTGTGTTGTAAATATATAATATGGGCACATACCGAAGAGCAATGCTTACATAGCTATTCTTACGGTACATTCACGAGTTTCCAACGTGTTTGATTTTCAATTTGAACAAAAACCGCCATGATTTCCACACGGATACTTATCCGGGTAGAGTGAATAGAAAAGCAGCTCCAGCTGGCATACAGGTATATTGTATTAAGAAAGATACCCCGGATGTTATACGGGTAGACTTGGTTAAAAACAAACTACTCTCCATTAAACAATTTTTACGACACTTTATGTTGAATGTTGATTATTTTTTCATCTACTTTTTTATCACTTTCCAAAGGCTCTAACTTTACCAACTCCATCCCCGACGGGAAAATCTATGAAAGTAATAATCAATCAATAATCACAAATCGACAAATAATCATTATACTGCAATATTCTTTCCGCATCACGCTATTATCGCCGCCCTTGCAGAAATTGGTATTACCTTCAAAAAATGATTATTGCATTTTTATGAACATTCGCGTACTTTAAGAATGTTTACAGACTTCTGGGGAATAAGTGTGTGTTTTTTTACAGAAATCATAGAACCCTTATTCAGTTATCAAGACATTTTTTAATCTTGCATTATCTTTCATTTCATTTGTGTATTCCATCATAAAAGGACGTCTCCCCGTTGACTCCATATACTCTTCAAGTAATTTTTCTATATCTTGACTTGTTGCAACCATATATAGAGTGTTGCATGGAGCGAAAACACTGAGAGTCTGAAAGTAAAATACAAAATCTTCTAATGTTAGATCCAGGATCGGTTCAATAATCGTACTGAAACCATTAAGAAAGGTCTTGTCATGTCGGTAAATTACTGGACGGTATATATATTCAAACGTTTTATTCAAACGAGTTCATCGATTCACTTTTAATTTGTTTTCTAAGTTATTGATTTTGCACTAATATAGCTTATGATAATGTTTTTCGGAGTTACCTTCATCCTTTGCATGAATGAGCTAAGTTGAATGAATGTATTATACACAGACACGCATGTATATATTTAAACAATTAGCGTTTAATATTTTTCTTATTTTTATTAGCGGTGACCAGATTCACTATTATTGGCTTGATTATCATTTAAATGAGGATTTGAAAAAACTTGAACGGTTTTTCAAAGTGAAATCCTGCTGGATATTTTCTCATTTGAATGTGACCTGTTTTCTTTTGAAAGAAATCTTTGACAAAGTGCACTGCATAAATTCTCTCTACCCTTTCAAATAAGCGTGAATGCGAATTACAACAAAAGAAGAACAAAGAGAACGTGGGTAGAAGAAAGAGAATATGAAATTGTAGAAATAGAGAGAGGATAAGGAACATGAAGAAGGAAAGCGAGAGACGGATTAAGAGCATTAAAGAAAGTAAGAGAGAGATGTATCCATGAAAACAAAGAGGGAACGAGGTATATATACTGAAAAAGATAGAAAGCGAGATGTATCAACGAAAGATATAGAGGAACAGAGAGATTTTTACTGAAGAAGATAGAGAGGGGAAAGACAGAGATGTATCAAGGAAAACAGAGAGTTAAAGAGAGCGATATGAGATAAAGAAAGAAAGATAGAAAACGAGAGAGGTGTTTTAAGAAAGATAAACAAATTTCCGTTAAGAAAGAGAGATATTTAAAGAAGATAAAAATATGGATAGATAGAGAGGATGAGAAAGAGAGAAAGAAAGAGAGAGAGCGTGAAAATGCATATAAGTGAGACAGGGAGATGTAAAAGAAAAATAGTCAAGTTAAAGGGAAGGTCAGTAAGGAAAGTGTATAGTTAAATTCTCTACGAGAGAATTCATTGAATTAAAGGCGACTTTCACGTCGCCATTTCTCTTCATATAACTACCGTGGTTGTTTTTGTTGTTCTTGTTAGTATTTTATCATTAAAATGACCATTTGAATTTAATGTTATCGTGATTCTCCTGCTCATGTTTATTGGTTGTGCGCATATAATCATTATTTATAATATCATTATTTTCCTTACAGCCATTTTGCTTATTGATCGTATGAAAAAAAAAACAAAAAAACAAGTAGCACACCGATTAAAATTCGTATAGTCTTTTCATAATAATAATAATAATAATAATAATAATTTTTTAGTTAATAAAAGAAAAAATATGATGATGATGATGATAGAGGAGGAAGATGGAGAAATATAATCCATAATAATAATAACCTGACCATAGCAGGTCATTACCGGATAATGACCTGGTAAGCGATTTTAATCAGCAGAAAACAGATAATAATAATAATAATAATTATACTAAGTTAAAACTTAGTGTATGGTATTCAGTGGGGTAGACTATACTATTATGAACTATTCTACCTTCGATATATTAATAAATCCACAATCTCATTAGTTGGGCGTGCTCTTGGATCTTCATCGAGACTCGTCCTAAAGCTGGTAACCTGAACATAATTACCCCTTGGCGGTCAAGGTTAAAACGCATCTCTACCAATTTCAATGAATACGAATAATATTTCATACCGGATCGGCCGTCACCCGAGACAACAAGGACCGCGTCCCTCAGAGAGGAACCAGTCTGAGGACGAAAAATCTGCCACTGGAACAAACTCTTCCACACAGGAAGAGACACTAGGTCACCAAACCCGGATTATTGCCAACCTTGGACCAAGTGACTCAATACCAAATCAACTAATAAAAAGTAAACGAACGAAATGGAGCCGCGAAGAGTATCGACAAGTCATGACATCCTTCTTCACTGCACTCGAAAACCCAGCAAAGAACACCACCAATCAAACATACCAAATATGGAGAAGTATGGTGGCAAATGATATAAGACCTAACCTCAATCCAAACATGCTTGCCAATGTCCATAGGGACATCATGCGAAACAACAGACTCTCAAAGGCAGAAATAGATAAGATAAAATTAGATATAAGACAAAATACTATGAGCCATCACTCAAACTCTATGGAGACGAATGTAGAAATAAGGAATGCGACAGAGGATGAGGTGGAGGCTGAAGCGAATGAAATACGAAATAATCTCCCAGGAAATGAAATCCAAGACTCTACCTTAAACACAACCTGCAGTTCTCCAGAAAATGTACCTGGAGTCATCTTCAGTGACAATAAGTTAGAATTCCTTGAAAACCACGAAGCTGAAATCACCGAAGCGAAAAATGACGTCATCCAAGTACTCAGTAGAGTAACTTTCATACAATTGTCAGACAGAGACCACCTCCCCAAAATCCATATGACGAATTCCAACAAGCACATCGTGAAAATATACAACGCTGCTCCTGAAACACTGTTAACAGATAAACCACCGGGAAACACCAAGGAAGTTAACAACGTCATATACGCAACAGTTTTAGCAGCGACTCGGAAGCTTGGGGTCAAGACAATAAATAAAATTAACAGACATAAAGAACCAACTTGGAAAACAAAACTGATACGATAAATAACACAAATCAGATGTGAGCTTTCTATATTAAATGAGTTCACCAGAAACCCTAATATTTCCACACGCAAGTGCAAAAAGATCAAGCGGAAATATAACATTAAATCCCTAATTGACATTCCACCAATCAAGGAAATGCTGAAGCAGGAACTTCAGCTAAAGGCACAGAGAACAAGACGATACGAAAAACGTTGTAGGTTCTACCGCCAAAATAAAATATTCCGAACTGATCTTAAGAAATTTTACAGGGAAATTGGAAAAACACCTATACATGTCGAAAGGCCACCATGATTGATAATGTACAGACATTTTGGGAAAATATTTGGAGCAGCCCAAAGGAATATAGCCCAAATGCATAATGGTTCCGGCGTGAAGAAGAACGAATGCTGGATACACCTCTGCAAGAATGGGAAAATATATTCACAGATGATGTTAGGCAAGCTCTAACGAAATCCCAAAAATGGAAATCCCCAGGAAATGACAAGTTTCCCAATTTCTGGCTTTATCATCTTTCATCTACACATGAAATTCTTGCAAAAACATTATCAACGCTTGTAAATAATCCCAATAAAATCCCGGAATGGATTACTGAAGGTATTACATACCTCATACCAAAAACAACTGAAACAGACGACCCGAAAAATTATAGACCGATAACATGTCTCTCCACAACGTATAAGTTGATCACGTCTGTACTTACGAACCGTACTTATTCCTTTTTCGAAACAAACAGCATTCTTCCGCTGGAACAGAAGAGATGCAGAAGAGGTTCATATGGCTGCAAAGATCAACTGCTGATAAATAAAATGATCCTGGAAAATTGCAGGAGACGACGTAGAAATCGTAGTGCAGCGTGGATTGATTATCGTAAAGCCACATTCTTGGATCCTTAAGACTTTGGAAATGTACAAAGTCTCCCCTGTGGTATTAAATTTCCTTAAGCACAGCATGGGAATGTGGAACACCAAACTATACCTTAGTCACACCAAGGGCACTGCCATATCAAAGCGTCTGAATATCCGACGTGGAATCTTTCAAGGAGACTCTCTGTCACCCCTTCTGTTTTGTTTATCCTTAATCCCTCTTACACATGAACTGAACAACAGTAGCTATGGTTACAAAATAAATAAGAAAATATTCAATCACCTACTCTACATGGATGATCTCAAACTCTTTGCCAAAGACGACAATGAGTTGAAAGGCCTCCTCAATATTGTAAAATAGTTATGGACTTCGGATTAGATAAATGTGCAAAAGTAACATTCAAGAAAGGTAGAATTACAGAAACACCCTTAATAGATTTAGATTTTGTCACAAAGATTAGGGAACTGGAGCCTGATGAAGCTTATAAGTACCTAGGAGTTAGCGAAGGAGATGGCATACAACACCCCCAAACGAAGGAAAAAAATAAGAAGAGAGTACTACAGGCGTGTACGTCTGGTACTAAATAGTGAGCTAAACTCAAAAAACAGAATATCAGCCATAAACAAATTGGCTGTCCCTGTTGGGCAATAAAGCTTTAATGTCCTTAACTGGACCATAACTGAAATTAAGCGAATGGACGCCAAAACGAGAAAGCTTCTCACTTGCTATCGCATGCATCATCCCAAAGCTGATGTTGATCATCTGTATGTGCCCAGATCCGAAGGAGGCAGAGGATTAGTTCAACTAGAACTGTCCTACAAAACTACAACAACTGGCCTCCAAAGATACTTGGAAACTGCAGAAGACTGGATGATGGTATGCGTCAAGGAACATGAAAGTAGTAAGCGTCTTTACTCCGTAATAAAAGAAGCCAACAATTTCAAAATGGAGTTTCAAATGGGCGTAAGGATGCAACTACAGCACAATACACCGGCTGAAACTGCAAAATACTTAAAAAAGACAGCAAAGACGAATGCAACCGACCAGATACAGAAGCGATGGCAAGATAAACCGCTTCATGGCCAATACTCTGCACGTACCAAACAAGCTGACGTAGACAAAACCCGTACCCATCAGTGGCTACGTAGTGCAGGGTTGAAAGCTGAAACTGAAGGTTTTATCCTTGCTGCACAGAACCAATGCTTGCTAACTAGGAATTATCAAGCACATATACTAAAATATTGTGTCAGCCCAAAATGCAGATTCTGTGATAAATATCCAGAAATGATTGATCATCTTGTATCAGGTCGCACGATATTGGCACCCACTGAATATAAAACCCGGCATGACAGAGTGGGCCAATATCTGCACTGGAAAATCTGCAACTTCTACGGGAAGGAAACTGAAAGAAACTGGTATGAACACCACCCAGATCCGGTTACGGAGATAGGACCTGTTACAATTCTATGGGACTGCACAATACACACTGACCGAACAATCAAAGCCAACCGCCCAGATATTGTTATTAAAGACCACAAACAAAAACGGTGCCTCCTTATTGATATGGCAGTCCCTGCTGACTGCAATATATCTTTGAAGATATTCAAAAAGCTGTCAAAATACAAGGACCTTGAAATAGAAATCTCGAAAATGTGGCATATGGGAACATCAAGTCCATGCCTCAAGGAGATACAAAAAATTGTTCTGACAAGTACAGCCCACACTTTACGAAGGGCTTTATCTATGTAATTTTTTTAATTTTTTTTTATTTTTATTTTTTTTTGTCAGTGGAAAGTTTCCTGATGCCATATCTAACCTTATGTCCCTGGGTGGGACACGGAAAGAAATGTGTAAACGCCAGAAATCAAAGAAAATAAAAACAATAATAATAATAATAATAATAATAATAATAATAATAATAATTCTTGTTACACAGGACCATTGCTTGCGAACTAGAAATTATGAAGCGCACATACTGAAAATTTTTTAGCCCAGATTCTGTGATAAATATCGAGAAACAATTGACTATCTTGTATCAGGCTGCACGGTATTGGCACCCACTGAATATAAAACTCGTCATGACAGAGTGTGCCAATATCTGCATTGGAAAATTTGAAACTTTTGCTGAAAGGAAACTGCAAGTAATTGGTATGAACACCACCCAGACCTGATTACAGAGATAGCACCAGTAAAAATTTTATGAGACGTGCAATACACACAGATAGAGCAATCAAAGCTAATTGCCCAGACATCATGTTTAGAGACCGCAAAACAAGATGTTGATATCTTCTTATTGACATGACAGTCCCTGCAGAATTTAATATATCTTTGAAGATCTTCAAAAAATTATTAAAATACAAGAACCGCTAATTCGAAATCTTGAAAATGTGGCATATGAGGACATCACCAATGCCAATTGTAGTTTGAACCCTCGGATTGATTGGAAAAGATTCCGATAAACTCAGTGAGGGGATTCTTGGTAGCCCATGCATTAAAGAAATACAAAAAAATGTACTCACAAGTACAGCCCAAACCTTACGAAGAGCTTTATCAATAGAAGATGTGAGTGATCTAAGGTTGTTTTTTTTTTGCGTTTTTTTCCTCAAAAAATTCTCCCTGGAAAATGTCATGATGCCACTTCTTAGGTCTCTTGTTGAGACCCGGAAAGAAATGACATTGCAACCAGAAATCAATCTGTTGCATACTCATTTCTTTAATAATAATAATAATAATAATAGTTCAAAGAAGAAAAAAGTTATAATAATAATAATAATGATAATACAAGAGCCAAGTTTCTGTCTTTTGTATTCTTCTTCTTCTTAAAGCAAGCATCATGAAGAACAGGAACACACAAACGAGATTTTAAAATTGGGAAGAAAAACAATTATAATGACACTTCTGAAGATAAATCGACTAAGTGGTAGAGAAATCTACATAAATATGGTGATAGAAGTTAAGCATAAGAGAAACTTAGTTGCTCTTAATAGCAACATCCCCACACAATGCTATCATATACAACTATAGAAATGTGATGAACAGAAGAGAAACAAAATGTACACCATGCGAAAATAAAGATGAAGAATAGAAAAATAGGCGTGTCTGTGAAGAAATGGTGATTTGCTGGGAATTGACAGACCAAGAGAATATGCACAGACCAGAATTAGTCAGAGAGAATGAAAAGAAAAAAAAAAAAAAAGGATCACCCAATCCAGGCCAGTAGACCATAAACAAAAAACATGTTAGCATTGGAGACATAACTCTACTAGTAGATTACAGGGTGAAGACGAAAGACAACGAGAAAACGGAAACTGAACAAAACAAAAAACAAACTGACAAACAGGCAAAAAACAAAAGACATGGAACATGATGTTTGGGGTCGTACCTATAATAGTTAGCGCACTCGGATCCGTAGAGGAAATAGAAATTCGTGAAAAAATGGTATTTTTCAGACCCTACGAGCATGGTTGGTGGAGAAAGTGCTGGAGATTTGAATTGACTTGTTATCACCCAGTTTCATCTAATAACCACCAAACATCTGGCGGAAAGATGCAAATGCAAGATAATAATAATATTATTATTATTATTTTTGTTGTTGTTGTTATTATTATTATTATTATTGTTATTCTTCCAATTATTAACAGCAGTAATAATAATGCTAACAATAATAATAACGATTATAACTAGAGAAGGTAAGAGAAAAAGGAGATAATTATCATAATAATCCACGTATGGTCCACGAATCAGGATGGCTGATGCTAACCTCCAGGAGAGTGACTCATTGCGCCTTCTCAAGTTTACGATTTCCGCTGATATGAAGTCGAAAGATTATATTGAATCAACTGTTAGGTCTGATGCTAGGAAACAGTTCACTGTATCGTGCTAAACAATTTTTCTTTGCTAGAACCTATCTTACATATTTATAAGTTTACCAGTTGCTTTGAATACTGGTCTGGTGCTTCTGCTATGTATTTTCGAAATTCTTTTAAAAAAGAATCTGCAGTGTTATTGACCCTGACCTGACATCTCGGCTTCAGTTACTTTCCTATTGCCATAACGTATCTTCCCTGTTCCCTTTTCTATAGATACTTTCATAGTAGTTGTTTTGACCAACTTTCCTCTATGCTACCCAGATTTTATGAATTTAAGCGAAGTACTAGATTGACGACAAGACCCCTCATTATTTTACAGTTGAAGTTGCGAGATGGAACCGTTTCTTCTATCGCACTTCTCGCTTGTAGAAATTTCTTCTGGTTTATTGCTTTCCAGTCACATTTGATCTTCAAAATTTTAAATGCAATATCAATCGTTATCTTCTGTCTTAATTCATGTTCATTTATTGTTTTCACTAATCAATAGTGATTTTTATTTCTCATATTTCTAATACTCAGTAACATCTTGCGTCTTAGTGGCTTTATTGCCTTGCTTGGGGTGAAATCATTAAAACCAGAGAATAAAAACTAGAATTTGAGAATAGAAGCTAGAATTAAAAAATAGTAAACATGAAACTACTTTGGGTCTTTGGTAGATTGAAACGGTTCACCCAATCCAGACGACATCCAGTTATAACCAATATAGAAAATATGTCAGTATTTTACTGCTGTAGCAGAGCACAGAATAAAATTGAAAGAAAATGAAAAGATAGACAATTATTATAACATTACAAGAGGAGTGAAAATATTTTATGATATAAAGGTGTCAGTTATGCAAATTGTTAAATGAGCGCTCAAAACGGTTACAGGGAACTTTGAAAAAAGGAGGGAAGAACTATCCGAATCCGAATAAGAATCGAGATCATCCATTACTAAAAACAGCGAGAATAGTAGACAATGTATTGAAGCATTGGGGAAGCTTTCTCTCACTTAATCTGCAGTGTAAGCCACCAGTTACAACGATTGAGAACTCTCGATTGGTAGTATTAGTATTATTATTATTGCTATAATACTAATACTACTACTACTAATAAAAATAATATTAAAAAAATGAGAAAGAAGAGTGAATTAAACCGTAAAACGACGTCTAATAATACAAAGGACGCTAAAAAGAAAATAATGTTCCCAGTCCCTCATTTCCAACAATAATGATGCTGATGCTAACGCAGTTGTAGTTGGGTGGAGTGAGGTCGAAAAATCGATAATAATGGCGATAAATCTGAAGAGTAAGGCAGAATTTTTTAAAGGGATACTGAATATTGTTCTCGTTTAGTTATTTAAAAACTTCATTTTAGTTGCTTTGTGAACTTCCGTATTCATTGGACTCTAAGAATTGGTAACCATTTGCTATGATTTATTCCATGCTAATAACACGCTTGTATATGTAAACATCCACAATGAGAAATATACCAACTGCGGATGAATATATATATATATATATATATATATATATATATATATATATATATATATATATATATATATATATTTCAAACGTTATTATAGTGAACACTTCTTATTTGAAAAAGACGTCGCATTTTTATCATTTTTATTTATAAAACAGTGCGTATTACGGCTATCGGCCTGCTCATTCGAGAAATGTCAGTAAAGAATGCGAAGGTTCGTAATTCAAAACCAAATTCTAACTAAAACTATAACCTTTACAGTAACAATAACATCTAACCCCAACCTTTAACTATATTCCTAATCCTAATTCTGACCATAAAGCCATGGGCATATATCCCTAAGCCTAACATCTAAACTTAACCCTAACAGTAGCCATAACTACAAACACCTAACGACCACCTCCAAAATTATCTCTGCTTTAACCTTAAAATTAAACCTAATCCAGACCCTAACTCTATCACAAACAATGACCTAACCTCTAACACTAAAAAACTAAACATAACCCCAAATCTATCCCTCTACCTAAGTATAACCTTGCCTAAACGTAACCCTAGCCCCAATGAATAACCATAACAATAGCATTTAAACTTAACTTTACTCTCTAACGCTAATTCTGAATCTCACCCCAAACGAAAACGTAGTTCTAAAATATTAACTATAACCCTAAAACTAACTTCTAACGCTAACCCTAACAACATCCTATAAAAATACCTTAACTCTAATACTATTTTAACCCTAAAACCCTATCTCAGCTTAAAACTTTCTTTATCTTAATCTTTAACACTAACAAAAACATTTACCCCGAACCTTAACCTCTAACCCTGATCTGCACGAGTGACTTGCTTACAGTTGCTATCCAAAATTCGCTTCGCTTAGTCTGGCAAACTGATATGGTATTTGAGCACCGATGAATATCAAACTCACTAAAAATGATCTGTAAGACTAACTTTCTAATAATAATTCTTTAACTGATACATAATGGTTCAGTAGTTGTGCATTTAAAACTGATTACTATTCTCCCGTTTTCGCAACAGCTGTGGTCATTTATTGCATTTGGATTTAAAAAAAAAATTCTTCTATAGTTATTTTTCAGAAAATTCCATGTTTCCAAACGCAGTGGTTGTGCTATTAGTTTTGCTTTAAATTTCTGATCGTTATCTGGAGTAGAACAACAATCGGCAGCAGATGCCGAGTGGCTACCGATGAGCCCAGTAGGATCAAATGTTTAGACAAGCACGGGTACTCCCATATATATAAAAACATAAAAAATGTGAGAACAGATTGAGAAGACACACGAAGATTTACACACGGACATACAAAAATGAGTGTGTGTGTGTGAGTGTGTGTGTGTGTGTGTGTGAGAGAGAGAGAGAGAGAGAGAGAGAGAGAGAGAGATTTTTTAGCTCAATGTGGCACAAAACCAAAAGTGTGGAGCATCGAACTTGCAAACTGGCTTGTGAAATTTTACTAGTCTGTACCTAGCCCACACGCGAGAGGCATCGGCGAGGATCGAACTCATTGTAACACAGACATAATTGTCTGCTCCATTACCACGCGCACATATTTATGTCTAAATGCATATGGATGTATGTAAGCTTATATAGATGAAATTAATTTGCATATTTATTTGCATTTGCCCTTTCTAGATTCTTTCCCCGCTCTACCCTTGATTCGACTGACCCCCTCCAACTCATCTACAATCCACAACCATCAGCGCCCGAGTGTCACTCAATTCTTTACATATTAAATTCTTAAATATTTACTTTCTTTTTTTTTATTAATCGAACATAAAAATCTCAAGTGATGCTTCTTGATAACAAAACTTTCTTTCTTGCCTTTTTTCTTTTCCTCGTCAACTAATAAATCTTTTTCCAAACTCTGATAGTGTTTCGAGATTTTATAAGCATTGATGAGTACGCTACATTACCGATAGATGAAGAAATTGGATTATACAATCGACTTGCTTCATTATTCCAACTGGGACGTTTAGTTTGCTGTGAAAATAAAACTGAACTGCTGCTTTTCGCCAGCGATTGAACACCAGTCTTTGACACTAGTGCAAAATGCACAACTATCTTAGTCACAAGGGATACTTATTTATGCTTTCATTTATCTTGATATTTATTAAGCTTTGCTTGGTACGACA
Organism: Acanthosepion pharaonis; assembly: GCA_903632075.3. Classification (NCBI taxonomy): domain Eukaryota; kingdom Metazoa; phylum Mollusca; class Cephalopoda; order Sepiida; family Sepiidae; genus Acanthosepion; species Acanthosepion pharaonis. The sequence continues at coordinate 1,154,906 of CAHIKZ030005486.1, read as the reverse complement.
CAAAGTCAATTGAAAAAATTGTAATGCGCCAATCTTCCAAAAGGAATTGTTACCTGCTTGCCTTGAAAATCACCATTTGAAACACTGACATTTTTCTTTTACCAGAGCTCGAAAACGGGACTGAAGCACCAGAAGAGAATATGCAACTTATTCACTGAATCTGTTTTGAATTCTCTTGTATCACAATGTTTTTATCTCGATTCAGGCCATTTTCTCTTTTCCATTTTACCTTTACCAAACAAAATTGAGTTTCCTTAAGCTTCCGTAAGTTCGACCATCTTTAAACCCCTACTCGTGTAACCTTATGTCAGATAAAGTGAAACGTACTAAATATCTATTTGGTTAACTGCTGTAGGATGATATGTGCTAAACGAGTGTCACTGACCATCGGAAATATAAGTAGTTCTATCTTCATAGTCTGACATCCCCCCACATTATGACACCTGTGCTAGTTTAACTATGCGTTAGTCACATAGGGTGTTTTGCTACCCACCAAATGCTTAAGTACTCGTAATTCCTCTTTGGCAACTTGTTTCTTTTGCTTCATCCCGATACTCCCCTGACCTAGTGAGGGTATGTAGCACGCAGTGTGCCTCTGTAAGCAGACGCCGGGGAAACTGTCCACTGTTGGAAATCTGAGGTGACTAATGTACGGTTAAGGGATCGGACAGAGTAAGTTAGGAAGATCGGACTTGCATTAGTGAGTTCAATTCTCACTGGTTATTCTGTGCTACACAAAAATAAATAATAATCACCCGTAGAGGGCGTTCCGTAGAGCAGCGATTGGTAAACTTGTCTTGAAGATTAGTGTTTAAGTTTGACTTAGTGTGGTACACGCCCATAAAGTGGGGCCTCGAGTGAGGATCAAATTCATTACAGTAATAATGGTCTTCGAGACTAGTGTTCTGACCATTTATGGATCTTATTTCCTAAACTTAGTCTAGTCTGGTTCAAGGCCATAATAATGTAGCGCAGAATAATTGTTCTATACAATCTGTGAGAATACTTCCATTCCTCTTCTTTCTTTGTAAATATGTATACATATTGATTTAATTTCAATTCTCTTTACTCATTATTTCATTTCTATTACATGTAATTTACTGTCTCTCTCTCTCTCATCATTCGTACTAGATTATTATTAATGTCTGATTGTGGTCTTGTGCCAAACTAAACTAAGCTTCGTAAGTATCCACTAATGTTTTTCTTTTCGCTATTTCTCTTGTTCTATTTACAAGTATTTTTTTTTTAATTCTTTGACCTCTACATACGTTCGTATTTTTCTGCCTCGTCCGAATATTCCTGATTTCATATTGTCTATTTTCGTGTTCATTTGCTGGTTACAGTTTTTATCTGACCTACCAACCAAATAGAAAGAATAACGGCCGATAATGGCGGACGAATAAAAAAAATTCTGCCTCTTTATATGAAAGGCAATTGGGAGAAAATGGGAAAATTGAAAGGAACAAAAAACAAAAAGAAATAAAGAAAGATAAAGGAGGAGCAGTTCGTTTTGAGAAGGAAAAATCAGATACCGTAAATAAAACAAGAATTTCTGATTGCTCCAAAGAAAGAACAAATAAAAAAAAATCCGAGAGAAGAAAACTAATAAAAGACGTGATAATATTAAAAAGCGATGAAATTATGAAAAGGAAAATATTCAAAGCGGAAAGAAAAGATGAAAGAAAATAAATGAACGAGAATGTTATCATGTGTATATTTTCCATTAGATTGCCAAATTATTATTTTTATTGTTATTTGTGATTTTGTAATTATTTAATATCATTTCCTCTTGTTCTCCTTTTCTTTCCCCGTCACTGCCTTTCAGATGATTGCTCAGTCACCCGCTATCATGTTTCTACCCACCATCTTACTTCCCTCAGCCATTTTCTCTTTTCATTCTTTCTTCTTTTGTTGACTCATTATAAACTTCAGCTTTAATCGGATATTTTTGTTGTTGCTCGTCTCATTATTATTCATTCAAATTCAGTTATGTTTATGGTTCGCCTCTTCAATGGCTACGTTGAAAGTGAGAGACTTTTATCGGGAGATGATTGGCTTGAAGCGCTGTTAGCGAGTGGCAAGCGAAGGGAGGAGAAATTTCAAGCCAACATATTCTCGCGGGAGACGGGGAGGCGCCCTATTGAGCGCTTTTATTAATGCTTCTTTGCTAACAATTATCTCCCCTTGCCGGAACTTGTACATGATTTCCGGGCGAATCGTTCGAAACCAAAGAGGTGAGAAAGGGGATAGTTACTTGGTAAGAGGTGCTAACAGAATCAGTGGGAATTTTTCACAAGACTTCTCATGATAAATTCCTAGCACAAATACTCCAGTTTACATGATTGGTTCTGTTAAGTTGCAGAAGTAGAAAAATGCGATGTTTAGTCTGGCACAAGGTCACAACTGCGTGCTATCCAGTCAGAATCGAATACACGAAAATGGTCTAAAAGATAAATTTCTACGGCAGATGCTCATGTAAGCTTAGCTCAGTCAGGCATAGTCATAAAAAAAGAACCTCTAGTGAATATCGAATTCAATGAGCTAGGAAATTAAACAATGAGACGAACTTGCTAATTATTACACACTAATTAGCACTAATTACACAGTAGCTAGAGGCCAATGCCAAGGTTCTTGTGAACGCTGCTTGCTAATTATTACATAGTAAGCTGGCATGTAGATATTTAGTAGGCTTACCATAGTTTGATAGATATAGATAGTTTAGATATTTAGTAAGTTTACCTTAGTTGGGGGAGCCTTCAGTGAGTATTGTTTCTGTGACGTTTTTGGTGCTCCTAACAAATCAAGATTAAATTCTTGGAAGAATCCTTATCGTTTAGATTTGTAAATTGTTCTTATTGAGGCGAGACTGATTGTTGGGCAAATATAATTGTCGTAGAAATAAAAAATCATTTGCACATCCATTTTCATCTGGATTTTAATGTTCAATCGATTTATTAAAATAAATTTATTAGAAGCTGAATGCTTTCATTGTTTCAGAAAGGAATTGGTGTTTCTGTCCTAGCAAAGAGATAAATGCAATTATTCTTACAAAAGGACCTAAGATTCGTTATCTTTGTATTATTAAAATTCTACCATTGTCAATTTTTTGTCATTAAAGCTTTCATTTGTTCCTTCAACGGATTGTTTTTTATTCAATATTTTTCGCCGATCCATTCTTTCGCTGTTAAATTGTGAGAATTCGAAACAAAAATACGGAAGATAAAATCATTCCTATTTCGTGACTTGAAACTTTTCAGTTTATGTGACTCTGCTATCAAATATTTTTTGTGTGATTAAGTCTCATTCCGAATATTTTAATAATTTTACATATGACTCTAGAGAAATGTGATCGATATTCAGCTCTCATGACTTACAAACTAAAATTAATTACAACTGAATATTTTTAAAGCTGAAAAAAAAAAAACGCGATTTATCTCTATTAATAGCGATGTATTGGCGAATATTTTGGGATTATTCTGTTAGTTTTCTGCCTTTCATAGTAACAACCAACAAAAAGAGTGATGATAATAAGCGACAAGTGATAAATGACTGCTTAAAATCTATTTAAAAGGAGCGCATAGAAGAATAAGATATTTTAACTGTAGTAGAAAACAAAAGACTAGCTGATATATGTGGGAAATAGTGTTATTTGCATAAATTTAGTGTTATGGTTTCTATAACAAAAATATGTAAAAGTTGGGGTTATACAAATGATTGTAAGTGGTTAGGAAGTTAAATATTTGTTTAGCATTCGAAATAAAAAAAAAAGTGTAAAATGTTATGCTGCGCATGTGATAAAAATTATATCTTCTTATTGTGAGCAGCATAGAGCGGTGTTGACGTACAAACAATAATATAATTTAATAAAACTCAAAATTATATCATCATAGTTTTTGAGAGACTCCAATAACAGTTATTTTTGGTGTCTGGTTTCCTTATTTTATTGGCTGAAAAATATTGTCCAATTTATGCAATTTGGTCAGAAAATTTGATTTTAATGTTTGGTATAATATTTTTCTTTTTGTCCTTTTGATTGTATCTTTTTCATAAAAGGTGATTTTCCAGTTTTGAACTTACAGTGTTCGATTCAAACGTGTTCTAGATTTACTCTTTCAGCAATAATACTTTCTTTCACCGTTGATTTTCATCGCATAAAAGGAGTATCGAAAATTGCCGATCAAATTTCAAGTAGATATTTGTAGTAGTGCATAATGTTTAATTTTCTTCCCTCACAACAGAAATATTTAGTTCTTTCAATGTAGAAAATTAGCAGAGAGAGAGAGACAGACAGATAGTGATCAATGGGCAGTGAGAAGCTGAAACTTTACCTAGGTACATCAAAACAATAATACAATTTATATTTTCAATCTTTTACCTACTCCTAGAATGTAATATATTTAATTAATAAATCTTAACTGTGATCATAGAGACTAAAAGAATGTAAAGCTTAAAGAATTTAACGAATTAGACAACATCAAAGACAACGTAAAGAACTAGTTAGATGTAATTAAAAATATACTTAATCTGTGAACGTCACAACAATACATCTTCATTTCCCTAACCCGCCTCTTCACCTCTTGCAGCACACAAACGCACGCGCACGGCGAAGTCTGAATCAGTCGACGCATTCGACCTCAGCGTGTGCAGTGCGTGGGAACAGGCACGAGTCGAACTGCTGCTTGCTATCATAACGGGCAAAAGAGCGACGAAACAGATGTTCTCAGTGGGTAGGTAAGTAGGGAGTTTATGGCGAATTACTCCGATCCTTTTCGTTTTGACTTTCCATTATTTGATTTCTGACTCGATGAACTTCTCAACACAAATGTCGAAAAATGATCATTAAAGAAATATCGTGTGCACTTTGCTTCTCTCCTCTTGTGCGGAAGACATTTTATATCTGAACACAAATCTACAGTAGTGACCAAAAGCTTAAGACCACCCAACATTTGTTTTTTAACAAAAACGAACAAAAATCACCATAGCATAAAAATAAAACGTGGTACTCAGTTTAATGAATCAAATTTATTAAAAGAAAATTTATATCTTTATTTTTTTTTTATTAATTTCAGTATAAACCAGTATTTTGTATTACCATCTTTCGCCTTGATAACCGCTTCAATACAACGAGGAATGTTGTCTATGATAATATTCTGCTGAAATTCCAATCCTTTTAGTGTCAACAAGAGTCTTGGCATATTAGAAACCTTATTTTTCATATAATCTCATAAATATTCTATGGGTTTGAGTTCAATACTGTTGTCAGGCCATTCCAACAAAATGACCGTAATCTTTTAGAAATATTCTTGCACTTTCTTTTCTTTATGACATAGTGCCCTATTATGCACAAATATGCTGCAAATCTGCATGTGTAGGTGAATCTATAGATTATTCTGCAACAGTTCTAGATGCATTTGCCAATTCAGGAATGTTCCAGGGTTTAGGAAACACAAACCAGTTATTCGTAACGCATATGGCTGGGAGTGTGTTCTATAGTATATTTTCCATCATCTCTCTCTCTCTCTCTCTCTCTTGGAGGCCTTCTAGCTTAATGTTGATGCACAACAAATTGCAGTGTGGATTCATCAGATTCCTCATTGTTCCTCTCTCCAATGTTAATACGTTTTTTGACACTTCTTCATTTCCACAGTAAAGCTTAATTTTGGGGGAGGGCTTGCAGAATCTTCATTGACCAGTCTGCAATAAACAGTCCTATTACTAACATCTGTATCTCAAGAGGAGCACAACAATTCAACGTTTTTGCATGAAACTGCTGGAGACCGTAAAACTGTGGATATGACAATCTTTGAACAAAAGTATAGCAACATTTGAAAAGAATTAGTCTTATTTTTATCCAAAATGTTATTTTAGTCAAAATATAATAAGGGGAAAAATATTCTGCGATTTGGTTTGCTAACATTTAGAAGCTTAAAGATTCATGCTGATGTCTTCATGATATATCTCGAGCAATGGTGCCCACCTATCCAGTAAAGACAGGTCACAATATCAAACAAGAATCATCGTGCTATATCATTGATGAGATCCTAGCCAAGATGAAGAAGAACGAATGGACAAGTGGATACATATTTTCCCCCAAGTTAGTACTGTAACTTTCTGCCTTATCTATCTATCTATCTATCTATCTATCTATCTATCTATCTATCTATCTATCTATAATACTTCTTCACAGATAGTACAGGTACTTCATCCATAGTCGGTGTGGGTCGAGGAAAGAAACGGTGATCCTCATGTGAGTTTAAAATTACTTCGAACATTATAAAAATTGCTGATTATTTACTTATGGTAAATAGTTTTTACGGACATTATTCTAATCTATATAAAATTGTCATATATATATATATATATATATATATATATATATATATACACACACACAGAGAGCTGTAAATCTTTATATTCAGTTTAACATATTGTATATTATATATAAGCGCTATAGCTTTTCAAATTAAATGTACATATACACTCGTAATCAAAATGGATATAAATTGACAATTAAATTTGTGTGCTGAAAATCAGTGCGTGATGAGGTGAATGAGTTTAATTTTTGATTTTTCTTCAGTGCTCTAAATCGAAAAAAGGAGCGAAAAACGTCAAAACGATTTCAAAAAATAAAACCGACATGAAAAATAAATAATCAAAAAGAAAAAAAGAGAGACAAAAGAATAGTGTGAAATTTCTTTAGTGATTTTCTACTTCAAAGGCGAAAAAATAATAGAATTTTTATTGCACTGAACCTCAAAATGTTATTCTATTAATTTTAATTTGAAATAATGTGTCGTGAATATATTCTTTGATTCTTCCTTTTGTGTCTTGTTTTCGGAAAATCTGAAGAACTGGCATTTCTTCTAATGAAGTTAAAATAATAAAAACCATTCGTGACACGGACTGAATTACTGCCAATGAATTATGAATTGGTCATAAGTATTTTTCACGGTTAATCCACTGGATGCTTCTAACAATAATTTAGCCTATAAATAATTAACTAATTAATTTTATAATAATTTTTAAAATAATTAATTTTAAAATAAAATTCACTTAGCATTGTATAATCGAAGCGACTTGCTTTCGGTTATGTGGATATTTTAAGCGCAAATCAGAAACTATTCTTGAAAATAAAATTTTAAAAAATCCATATTTAGTGTAGAAATGACTACAATTATAATCATGGCTGCTTTCTCTGATCTAGCGAAATATGGGCTGCTGGGCGTAAGAAGTCGATTTTTTTAGTTCCGCTCAAAATCACGAGTTATTTATTAAATGTATTAACTGTTCAGAATGTCTTGAAAAGTCTAAAATATATAAGATACTATACTATGGATGAAGGGATTCTGATAAGAAAGAGATTCTATCAAATTGTGGATGTGGCTGTTCCATTGTATTACAGATGAACGTTCTTCATAGTGCTAAACTTCTTCCACTTCAGAATAATCAATCTAATATTTACTGACAAGGGTATTTAACATCTTAGCAATGTCCTTGTAATTAAAACATTCATTATGCTTTTTAATTACGCCATTCTTATCTTTGGTTAAGATTTTCTTTATTTTAACCACGACATAAAGTAGTATTGAATGAAAGAAGGTGAAGTATAATTGTGATGGCATCATACACTAGGGAAACATTGTTGGAAGACATCGAAAATTTCTACGCTGGTGCAGAAAGAACTAGACATGCATTTCTTCTTAAACCACAGTTTTATGATAAATTATTGTTTGAATATTTTCCTATTGTTATTTTGTTTGTATTTTCTTCTGCATTGAATGCTCGAAAATATGTATTCTATTTTTCTTAATTGTTTATTTTATATCAAAATCCACCAAGTGTGGTAATTTAAAGGAAATGTAAGCACTGGAAATGTATTTTGAATAAATATTCTGCAAGTGGACAAAAACTTCATTTCCCCCTTTGTTTCTAGCTGATGTTTTCGGTCAGTCCCACACATAAATGCCACGTTTTCTCTATTCTCTTTGCATCACTTTTCTTTATCGAAGAGTCTCCCCACTCCGGCTTTGGCCAGATATTGAACTCGTGACTTCTAGGAAACGAGGGGAACTGGCGTTTGCGAAGCTGCATCTGTATCCATCGTAGAAGCAAGAAAAAGTAAAAGTTGGAATAAGACGAGGGTATAGTGCAGCATCACCTGCGAAAGTGTGTGTGTGTGTGTTGGGGGGAATAGAGAAAAAGGGTGTGTGAATGAGAAGGAGAGAGAATGTGAGGGAGATATTAAAACAATTTCGCAAATGACACATGAATCTGTTAATAGCCATTAAACTCGGTATGAAGGTAGCAACGTCTGGAACTTTTATTTTGTCGTTCCACTTTTATTGCCTTCATTATTTGGTTCTGTATTTTTTTTTTGTTTTGTAATTTCAGTAATGGATAGGTTTCATATTTATGGCTTTATTTATTACCAGTCAGATTAATAATTCATTTTGTGAGCTTCTTGGAGAGGTGCGGCTGATGGAGGTGCTTGAAACCGACTGATTTGTTCAAAAGATCGCTCATAAAACCTCGACAATCAGGTACATTCCGAGATACGAAAACATAATTAAGCTGGAATAAATTTTGAAGGACAAAAAGGAGGAAGTATAATGAAATAAAAACAACTTATAACTATATCAGGTTATTGTATTTAATTAATTTTACACAAATATACACAAAGATTACTATATTTGGGAAATTAGACCTATACGCTCTTCCTAGCCTCAATTCATTGCTCACTTACGCTTGTTTCGGAATAAACAAAACTTCTAAGTCAGATAGCAATATTCATGAAAATGTAAAATAGAGATATTTTAAAATATTATTTTGCTCAACAAAGTCTCGAACTGGAAAAAGGATCTTTGTGTTCAAATGAAAAATATGGTCAGTTGTGCATATGGAACTCACAGGTAGGATTGAGATTATGTTGTGGATTATACAGATACAAATCTTTAGCTTTATTATTATGAAAATATTTGACCGGTCTCTTCTCCAGACTTCAGAAGATGCATGTGACATTTCACGATTACCGTTTTTTAAACAAAAAATAAGAAGATAAAAGTTTATGCAATCTAATGGATATAAAAACATTAATTTTATACCCATACACAATATATATATATATATATATATATATATATATATATATATATATATATATATATATATATATATAAAAATGTAAGAAAATTCCTTTTACGTGTTTCGTCCAGCCCCAACGATAAAACTATTTTAATCGAATAATTGGCTAGATAACAATTTCAGGATTATCTTATGCCATCAGAATAAAACTAGATAGATAGATAGATAGATAGATAGATAGATAGATAGATGTAACCATTACTGAAGCCTCCTGACAATTGAACAGTTACAAATAATTTCGTGTACGAAATTCTGGAGTCGATCATAAATACAACTTCAAACAGGTAAGTGAAAAAAATTATTTGTGTGTGTATATATATATATATAATGGAGAGCCTGTGTGTGTGAGAGAGAGAGAGGGGGGGAGATAAATATATGCGCGTATATATACCAGTTCTCTGTATTCTATGTCAGTGATATGTGTCATGGAAAATGTCGCTATTCAGGTCTGTCATACACGAAAACAATCATCTGTTGCAGGAAGACGTGCACAACGGACGATGTTATGGCGTAAGTAGATGTCTGGCGAGTGGCAAGTCTGCCGGGAATCTTGCTGCAAGTAAATGAATTGACATCTCCATGTCGATGTTTAATTTGAATTGTGAACATCGTCCGGTCTTCCAGTTCTGCTCTTACAATGCAAGCCTTTGTATTATGCGGTCATCTAAAATCTTCTTTACGGGCACAGGAATGTTCATTTGAGCACTACTGTCAACATCATAGCACCACCGACAAATTACATCCAATATGAGCAGCAATTTTTTAAAGTGATCATCCAACGTCTCGTATGTTGTCAACACAAAACCTTACAAATGGCATTAATTGAACAAAACGAAGCTGTGTTCATCTGTCTTCATGACAACAGCCGGCATTGGGGCCTCTTTCATCACACTGAACCATATCGCAGCAGAATTCAGTGTCTAAAGCTCAACCACAGGCGCTGCATTAGTTTGATTGTTATTACTTTAGAAGATGACTGAAATTTGTATCTATTTTTAAAAATTTTTATATGCCCCTCCGATGGTCCAATGGAGATGTACTGATCCATTCGTAAATAATCTCATCGTATTTAACAAAACTTTTACACATCTATAAAGGTACTTAACTTTCATGAAAAAAAAAATTATTATAATTATTAATTCATGTAGCAATAAACATGAGTAGAATGATCAATAATAATTAGCGGTTATTATTCATCATTATACCAGTGTTTGTTTCATCTTAATTTCAATTATTTTGTCTTTCTCATATATATATATATATATATATATATATATTGGAAGGTAAAACTTGTGTTAAAATTAAAAAGCGCTCACGAAACTGCACCAAATGCTGTGAAACTAGAAGAAAAAGTTTAAACTGTCATCTATTTTTCAGAAATAATAGTATGGAAAATTGAAAAAAGCCAAAGAATGTGAAATAAATACACATATCATCCTCACCATAGTTGATGTGTCCTACAATGTCAAGAACACCATGGGATAAGGTATCGGAGCCGGGTTACGGCGAGTCAGTAAGAAGCGAAATTGGCACTGCACTACCAATGTAAAGATCAAAGTATATGAATACGAGATATTGTTGAAAAATTGCTTGATATATGAAACTGATTATCATCAGGCAATGAGGATGCTTAAAACTGCAAACGCTTTTTTTTTTATCTCCGTCACTGTTCACTATAAATGCAGAAAAAAATAATATATATCCAAAGAAAAGTAATACCTAAGGTTTAAAATGAATTTTTAAAAATGAAAAATGGTTCTTGAATATTTTGTTTTACTTTCAAGCTAATAGATTAAATTTAATATTTCCAGTTATCTTCGCTGTATTTCAAACTAAATCTAAATTGATTGGAATTATTTTTTTAAATCGTTAAAATTGATAAAAATCAGCCGTATTAACAAATCTGTCAACACAACATCATTCTCATTATTAAAAACATATTCCAAAAATAAAATATACTTTTCTGAATATATATACGTGTGTGTGTGTGTTTATGTATGTGTGTGTTTGCATGTGCGTGCAAAATTTCAGATATAACTAAAAATATGTCTATAAAAGGACAATATAAATAAAGACAAAAGGAAAGATTATCTGAGCCAACGCGTTTATTCCTAATCAGGTAAAGTCCATCAGAGGACGAAACGCATCGGCTAAAATAAGTTTTCATTTTGTTTTATCCACACAGACATATGTATATGTATATGTTTGTGTGTTTTCTCATATATATATGTATATAAACAACACACCAATATATATATATATATATAAATGTAAATAACATTGTAGCGGGCGGTCCAGTGGCCCCGTATCACGGAAAGGGGTGAACGAGGTCACAAGAAGCCCGCTAACATTTTTGAAGACGTTAAATCTGACCGTGAAACAATATGGACGACAGAACGAGGATATATGATATATAGAGGTTTATTCTAAAAGGAAAAGATGGTCGGAAACGGCGGAGATGCTGGAAGCTGCAGGAGTGCTGGATGCTGCAGGAGTGAGCCGGATGCTGCAGGAGTGCTGGATACTGCAGGAGTGAGCCGGATGCTGCAGGAGTGCTGGATACTGCATGTTGGCCGGATGCTGCAGGAGTTTTAGTGCAGGCATTGATGGTCCGAGGTTGGCAGTTGCTGGGATCATCGTTGTTGGGGGGGTTGAAGCTGATGTGGGTTGTTGCCAGGATGATCGCTTGGTGGTTGTTGATGTTGAGTGATGCCAGGATGATCTTTGTTGGTTGTTGAAGCTGAGTCGTTGCCGGGGTGCCAACTTGTTGCTGTAGTTCGTGTTGCCAACTCGTTGTTTGTCATTGCCGGGGTGCCAACTTGACGTGTTGGGAAGGAAGAGAGAGGAAGAAGAAAAGAAAGTTCCCAACTATCGTCAAGTTGGCAGACAAAAAAAAATGGGAGCGTAACTTAATACACAGCCCGTAGATCGGCGCCCTTGGCCAATGAAGGCCAAGGGGCCTGCGTAGAACGACCGTTACGGCCGCCGACAGCCTCCACAAAGCTTGGGAGAAATCACTGTCTTGTGTCGAGGGGGACCAGCAAGAGAAATTGGCTAAGCTAACCGAAAAGTCTCTATAAAAAATACTACAGGTTAGCTAAAGATAACTATGGTCTAAAATGACTAGATGTATATTACACCTAGGTTTGTAATATAGCCCTAACTAAAAAAGGGGATTTGCTAGTCCCTCTGACGTGTTAACAGTGTGTGAGGAGTATGAATGAGAGGTCAAGGTCGAAAAGACCTGTTCCTCTGCTGGTTCAAGGACAGAAGGAGGAGGTAACTCCGACAATATAAACAGCACACATCCACACACACATAAACACGCACACAGACATATATATATATAAATGAACATTGTTTTTGTTGAATATTCTGTTTAGTATGCTTGATGGGGAAGTGCTGGTGTATGAGTTTAATAAATCTTTTTCATAATTCGTCTTTTGCATTTTTGTTGTACGGTGTGTTGAACTGTATGATGTTTCTTTTCCTGTTGGTTTTTTTACGCTGTGTATATGAGTTTTGCCGAGAATCCTCTATGTTACAGGACTGTTTCATAATATTTCTTGGCTTCGTTGAAGATCGTTTCACTGGAAGAATTGCCAGATAACCTGCGCTTAATTGACCTGCTTGATTATTGATAGTGCTTGGTTGGATGATGTGTGTTTTTCATAAAATTGTCTATGTTTGATATACAACTTTTCTTATGTACGTTTCATAAGTTGAATTCAACATCTAGGAAATAATAAATAAATATAATAAATTAATTCAGACCAACAAATAAGTGAATAAATTACGTAAATATAAACAAATTAACAAACTACGAATGCACGCATAAACACAAGTAAACGTAATAATAACAATCAACAACAAATAACAGAGCAATCATAAATAAAGTTACCAAATAATATAAAATAGCCACAAAAAGTATTCAAATCTACAATTATTTCTAGTTCCTAGAATAATTTGAAAACATACGCGTTACCGCTCACCCACTAACCGTTCGAATAATACAATAGCCCTACCTATAATATATCACTGACCAGCAAATATATAAATAGTCGTGCCAAAACACAACACACACATGGCCTGACGATTACTGGGTGTTGACATAAATGTCCACTTTTATATTTGTATTTGCATTCGCTGTAAACATCATATCGTGCACTTTAGCTATATTAACTTTAAATATAGCATACCATAAAACTATATTTTTATCATATATATATATATATATATATATATATATATATATATGTGTGTGTGTGTGTGTGTGTGTGTCTGCGTGTGTGTATGTGTGCAAATATATAGAAAAATAGGAAAGAACTGTTAGGTTAATAATACAAAGTTCTTTAGTATTTTTGATTTTATTTTTAAAAAACAGTGCTCGAGACGAAGGAGAGCATATATTATAATAATTTTTTAAAAATATGATGCCATCGCTACATAAGAGTTCTCATGTTTCGAAAACAGAAGCTAAAAACTTCAATTGAATTATAGAGATTAAATTAAAGTAGATAGTTCTGTTTCATCCTCAAGCAAATTTTTGATTTTTGATTCCAAAATTCGCTTGAGGATGAAGCAGAACTGGGGACTTTAATTTAATTTAATTTCTATAATTGAATTGAAGTTTTTAGCTTCTGTTTTGTGTGTGTATGTGGGAATTAAGACAAAATGAAAACTTTAAAAGTTTTCTTTAATTTTCGTTTCGTCCCCTTTATGAATATAAATGGAACGATTTTATTTTGCAACATGTATTTAAGAGCGCGTTCGTATATTTAGAACTTTTTGTTTACTTTATAAATTTGTTCATAAATACATGTAAAATATAAAAATCTTTATATTTATTTTGATAGCGGCCCCAGAGGACAAAACCCGTTGGCAAAGAAAAGTCCATGTGACTATGCATGTAATTTCTCGTGTGAAAAAAGGGCAGAATTTTAATGAAGCTGCGGTGCCATATGGACTCGCTTGAGTCAATCAATGGAATTAGGAGGGCAACGAAATCCCGTGAAGAAATGTTGTCGGAAATGAAGAGAAAAATCCGAGGGAATCAGGATTCAATGAATCACCAAGAATTTGATTTTAATGCTTTCAGTTTTGTATTCTGCCTTTGTTCCTTCAAGCAGATACACCTCCAAACACACACACACACACACACACACACACACACACACACACACACACACACACACACACACACATATATATATATATATACGTTTTTGATTGTATACATTGTTCAATCTATCGTATTTAGTTTAAGTCTGATCTAAAATTACACTATACACCAAGATTTTCCTCTTATTTACTCTCTATTTTTGTATCTAGCAAAGAATTTCTTAAATTATATAGTAAATATATGATACGTGGATCAGGGATATTTTGTTCAGTTGCTTTAATTTTCTATTTTTCTTTTACAAGCGTTATGTATGTATGTATGTATGCATATATGTATGTATGTATGTATGTGTGTTGTGAAGTGAAGATTAATACAATTGTAATTTTTCAAGAAACATGTATATACCACAAATCGTACATACGCACACAAATACACACATACATATAGAGGAAGGAGAGAAGGAGGCGGTGGGTAATTGAATACAGACTATTTTTAATGCATGTAACTCATATGAGTTCAAAAATTCTATCTTTTCTTATTACTGTGAAAATATTTCTTTTTTTATATCGATTCACAGTCTTTATTTTAGTTCTTTCACTCCATCTCTTTCTCTCTCTCTTTCCGTCTCCTTTTTTCATTTTCTCTCCTCTCTGTTCCTTTCTACCTCTCCTTTTTGTTTCTCTTGTTTTTTTCTTTCTCTTTTTATCCTTTCCGTTTCTATTTCTCTTTCCTTCGATATCCTCAACTTTCTCTGATTTGCTTGCCGCGGTTTGAGACAAAATCTCTTGCCTCAGTACAAGTGCCGATGTTGGCATTCCACAAAGAATTAATTCCCTCTTCAGAAGTGACACATTCAATTGATTTATTTTTATTTTTTATTTTTCCTTTTCCAAAATTTCTACTTTTCAATTTATTTTTCGCTATCATTATTTTCGTTTTTTGTCGTCTTTCATTGTAAATGCTTCTTTCGGCCGAGTCTTCAAAATAAGAAACTGCGAAAAATTGCCCACGGATTTTCTCATGGATTTGAGTGTTATTGATTTACTTACACTCAGATGTAGATATTTAAAAGCTTAGACTGGTACAAGGCCACCACCATGTGGTCTAAACACTTCACAGCAAAAAATGGTCCGCGAGACTCGTTTGAAATCATACTTCTAAAGTGGGTGCCATTTGACATTAAAGACTACTTTTTAATTCTCGATATTAACTTAATGGAACAACATATCCACCATTTTGGTCCACTGTCTTCAGTTATCTTTTAGGCAAATTTACATTTCAATCGTCCCATAAATTTCTATCTTTCTCAATAATGAACTGCTTACTCTCCTTAGGCAATTTTCTACCTAAAGATGGTTTATTCCGCTAGCTATACGATCTCTTACGTTTATCATTGCTAATCAAAATGTTTTAAAAATCACACTTGTAAATACCTTACAATAGTTTTTATTCCGCTAATATGGAAGCTAAAGATCAAAATAATTAGCATAAACAAATTGAAATTATGTTCAATATTAGATATCGATATTTGAGCGATCTCTCCTTTCGTACAATGTAATATCTTGATTTGTTTGCTATCAATCACAATTATTGGAATTTCTGCGATGAAGTGTTATCTATTTATATTATTTGCAGTCGGACTATTGTCATCTTATTTGTCACCAAGAAATCTACAACACGAAACTTAAAAAAAAACAAAACTTTACTACATTATCCACTAACTGCGAATAGATCTACCTCTTTTTAACTAATAACTATAATTTGCTGGAAATATTGCTTTTCTTCAATGTTTAATAAGAAGGATATGTTAATTTTGATAAAATTAAACAAAATGATTGATATGATATGGCAGCTGTTACAATACAATCAAAAGAGATATTTTTGGCTTATGACAGCTTCTTTTAAGAATGACTGTTGATTAACAACATTATAATTTCAAGAATACACACATAGATACACACACATACAATGATAGGACCTTGTATTTACCTGCAGAACTTTGTTCAAACTATCACGTTGGACAGCCAACGTATTATGGAGTATCTTTCTTTTATTTCCATGATAATGTCACAAAGTAGCTTACGTTTTCCATTTATTCAGGAGAAAGGGAAACACCTCTGGACCTGGGGATTTTCTTTGTGCCGCCCATTGAAGACAATTTTGACTATGGAAATTACACTGCAAGAATCGTTGCGCACAACGTCTTTCCTCTTGATTAAAGGTGTTTTCATTTTGACTCACAATAGCAATTCTGTTGACTGATAAACTATTCTATTAAATTCTCGCATCGATAAGTTTAACGCTTTATTGGCAGTTTGTGATATTCCATTCTTCGGAAAACTACTCAACACAACTGAACGTTGGAACCCCACTTGTGCCGTTTCAAAAATTCTTTGACCTCGTCTTCAGGCCATGAAATTTTAGCTTCTATCAAATCCTTCCCCTTGCCCATAACTACGACATTTAACAGATAAGTAGTCAAGGTTGGCTTACTTACTTATACAGTACGTTACAACATTTTATGCAAGCAACAGTTTTTCAAATATCTTTTTATTGGCTGCATGCATTTTAACTTAATTCGGTCAAAAGTTTATCATCACTAACATAGGCCAATTGTGTCAAATAACATGGTTCTATACGACAGCAAATAGTAAAAACAGTGGTATACTTTCATTGTTACGGTTTCAATATATATATATATATATATATATATATATATATATATATATATATATATAATTATTTATTTAAAATATGATTCCAACTCGCGACATAGGTCTCATGTTTCAAAACAAGAGCCGAAAACTTCAATATAATTATTTGAATTAAATTGAGTTAAAGTAAGCTCTTGTTCCATCTTCAAGCGAAATTTTTTTTGGAATAACGTATTTCTGAAATTTACGTGTTTTAATAATTGAAATCAAAAATCAAAATTTCCATGGTAACAGCTAGGGCAAATTGTTTAAATTGGGTAGGCGTGTGTTGGGTGTTAATAATAAGTATCAGTGTAGAATTACTTTCATAGATGTCAAGTTAGGGAAAGGTGGGGGTGTCTAAATTTGAAAAGGAAGATGTATTCACCCTAGTCTGGTATGCGTGTCTATGGAGATTTATTTATTTTTTTATTTTATTTTTTATGATGAAAGGATTTGTGCATATAAAAAAACTGCCGTAACGTTTGTTTTTTTTGACGACTTCATAAAGGGTTATCTTTTTTTTTTTTGTAGGGTATTTTAACTATTTATTTGGGCTATGGATTATGAAAGTTATTATATTGTATGCTTGTTCTTAGCTAATTATTCAGACCATGAATCTGATGATTGGGCTATGGATTAATCAAGTTATTATATTGTATGCTTGTTTTTAGCTAATTATTCAAACCATAAATCTGATGATGACGACAAAAAACCGTTAACTCATGTCTATTGTTTAATAGATTATTATTGTTTAGAAGTTTAATAATGTGCAATTTCTCATGGAGGCACAAAGGGCATAGGTCATCCCAAGTTTTACATGTTCTAGCCCTGTTTATAATTTTCCATTTTACTTTAGGTGTCCTATTTGTTTCCTTCAGATGTCAAAAATATTTAGATAGGGAAGTCTGATTTCTTTTATTTATATTATTGAAAGAGCACTTATGCTGCCTCCATCTATCTTTAAAATCATTCTTCGTGGACCAAATGTATATCATATTAGTGCTAGGACTCTCAGTGGATGATATAGTACACACTTCCTCTGTAACTGAATGGTATAGCACATCACGCCAAATGACGGTTCCGTGTAAGATACAGGTTCGATTCCTGTCGGAGGACACATATTTTCTATGAAATTTCTCGGACATTCAGGCCGGTAAATGTAATTAATGCTATTTATTATAAACAGAGTATTTACTTTAATATTTAAGTAAATACTCTGTTTATAATAAATAGCATTGTATCTAAAAAAATGACATATAAACAATATATATATATATATATATATATATATATATATATATATATATATATATATATATTGTGCGTACATTTACACTCGCGGCCTCACTTAGTCTTTCACTGATAAGACAGTTTAATCACAGGGTGTGTTTTTATTCCTGTTGTGTACAAAAAAACTGGGAAAAACACCTTCAATATGGGCGCGGAAAGTGAAATAACATCACAACGAGAAAACGAAAGCACGAATGCTGTTTTCAATAGTTTGGGTTCTTTTATTCATGTACTAAACTAGTACAATCTGGAAGAGTTGGTAAGTGACACTTGAGACATCTTCGCGACTACTGTTTTCGCTCACGATAGACTAGCTGACCAAATCTTCCCTTCGACCAGCGAGAACTACGACTACCTCCGACTCTTTTTTACTGTAACCATTACTCTCTTGTCACTGTGACTGCCTGTAAATATACATCTTGACCGATGGCTTCTTACCATGATTTTTATGACCACTCTATCACCGTCCATCTGCCTATCCCTACATAACGGCGTGCGGCTTGTCACCGCCAAAAAAACAGCTTCTTTCTTATCGAAATTCTAGAATGCATCCTATCTCACATCCGAAATTCCCTACTTTACGGCAGAGTGCCACTTGATCCCAAAAGTCTTCATTTATTTACTCTATCTCATTATTTCCTACTAGTGGATAGTTGGTGGTTGCTTTGATGATCTCACTTGTAGACATTTGCCTTCATAAAACAACAGCAATTACAGACTCAATGAAAATTATTTACCGTCCATTTTAGTCTGTGGGTGTCATGACCTCGGCCGTGTCCCATGTGTGTGTATGTGTGTGCAATGTAGTATTTTCAAGTAACGTTCCAAAAATTTGTTATTAAAAAAAGAATATTGATCAGAAAACACAAGCTTATGGCTAAATACTTAAATCCTAGATATATGAAGAGCATATAACAATATATAAACACAGACGCATACGTATTCATACACATGCATGCATACACACCTAATTGGGGTATTGGGCAACAAATATTCGTTTCTTTTTATTAAATAAATTTGGCAAATCATGCCTATTATATTTCAAGATATTCTTCTCCAAATTAATATTCGTATATTAGGATTGAAAATATAAAGAAGCAGGCCACGGTTGCATTTAAAATATTTCAAGTTATTGACTGAATTAATTGTCAAGAATTCCTATGAATCAAAATGACTTTGTACCGCTATTTTAAATATGATGCATCATTTTTAATTTTTGAAAGTATTCAATATATATATTTTATAAAAATATATTTATAACTTTTGCCTTATCTACAAATACTGCACATGGATATAAAATAACCTTTATAAATATTTAATTAATAAAAACAAAATTAGTCTCTTTTCCAGAACTATTTTCTATAAAGAATTATATATTATTAAATACTCACCAATAATGGCTTTCCTTATTTATTGAAGATTAGTAAAGCTTATAATTGTACTGTGTAAGAAAAACATCACACTCTATTCTATTGTAATCAGGTGCAGCCAAATTAAAATAGACGAAATAATCTATATAAAACAATCCATAGTTACATAAAACTTCTTCCTCTTTTTGTGCTATTTGAAAATCATGGCTTTCCACAATTTCTTGTCCTTTGTAATGTTTGCTTTTTTACTATCCTTCCTCCTCCCGAATTTGCCATCAATTTACGAAAGCATGTTAAGTAGGTTATTCACTGTTTTCCCCCGTCGCTCTTGTTTTAATGTCATATGAGTATCGAATTCTGCCAACCCGCCTTCCTCATTATGTGTCTCCAAACTTTGAACTGTCCCTCTCTCTGATTCTAAGAATAAGTATCATTTTTGTTTTAATTTTTCTTAAAATTTACACACTGCTCACATGTCCCGTCCATGGCATTCTCGGCATTCTTCTCTGTTGTCTCAACTTTCCTCTTCATCTGCGAGGCTACTCTCCGGTATTCTCTACCATACGGGAAAAGCAGTTCAACACACTTTTCTTTGTTTGTAGCAATATTGTCCTATTTTTTAATACATTGTTTTTCTTATTTTTTGAAATGCATCTCTCGTTATTCCACTGCACCTTCCAATGTCAGTGGTACATTTTCTGTCATCTGTTAAAACACTTCCCAGATAGTTA
The DNA here is from genome assembly GCA_903632075.3 of Acanthosepion pharaonis. NCBI lineage: Eukaryota > Metazoa > Mollusca > Cephalopoda > Sepiida > Sepiidae > Acanthosepion > Acanthosepion pharaonis. The sequence goes on along the minus strand of CAHIKZ030005486.1, from coordinate 1,134,556 downwards.
GATTTATGTACTTGCTTGATTTTGACATTTTCAATTTATAGTTCATGGCTGTTTATGTTGGACAGTTTATCTTCCTGAAAACCTTGCATTCTGTCTTATTACAATTGATCGTTATTCTTTTCTTCTCGCTTTCATTTACCTACATTGTCTAGGAGTTCCTGCAATATTCTTTCTGTGTCTGCCACCAACACGGTGTCATCTGCGTATCGTATATAGGTAAGATTACGTCCACCAATCATAAATCCTGCTAAGACTTCTAGATTACTTAGGATAAACCTACAGATAATAAACATCGACGATATATTATCAGTTATAAAGAAAATTTTTTTAAAATAATTTGGTCCTCAGCAATGACACTTTAATACAATCTCATCCCTATATAAGATTAATGTTGTTTATAAATTCACTTAACCCATTAGAGATTACATCTCTGGCAAAATAAAAGAAAAAAAAATCTGACGTTGGATATGCAAACTTCTATTGTAGAATGTCTGACTGGAAGCGCAATGACATCAAATACATTAAAAATTAAGAACAAATAAAGCATCATATTTAAAATAGAGGTACAAAGTCATCAATGGACTTGTCAATGACTGGAGTCAGTTGAAAGCTTGAAATAATTAATAAGAAATGAACTATGAACATACTTTAATTTATAACAAGAAAAATATCTTGAAATATAAAAGGCCCATTTTGTATAATTTTATTTAACACATACACAAAAGTGTGTGTGTGCGTATTTGTTTGTTTGAGACATCCAGAAAATAATGCCTACTATTTAAATATATGCTGTAGTGCGTTCGATCCTAACAGAAAGTAATTCATGGCAAATTATACCGAATTTAGTAAATAATAATTCGGTATCTCAGTATAGAGCAGTAATTAGCAAGCAACGAGTAGTAAACGATTTTCATCTTAGTACCGAGACACATTTGTTATTGTGCCAGATTAAACGAGCATTTTAATCGCGTCACCGAAGAAGAATGGTTATTAATATAAAGAATTCGATTCAAACTGAGTGCCACGCTTGAGAGCTTGTGTCAGGGTAAGCTTAAAAATTAGATTATAATATCACATCAGTACTGTATTCGGCAGAATTGAGAGAACCATCGAAAAAATACACTAAACTGCATTGAATATTTAAAAGTAAAAAAGATTATATATATAATGGACTCTCCCGACGGTTTCGACGTATGAGGATCTGACAGCTTATTGATTCAGTTATGAAATTTTGTGCGATAATCTTAAGTGGCATTTAAGATATATCAAATATATAAATCAAATTTTTTTTTAATTTGACATGTTTCAAGGATGGACCGGCATCGTCAGAAAAATGTATTATTTCACGAACTTTTTCTATTTATGATGCTAACTCAGCGGCTAATCATGTCAAAGAACAAACGTTGAAAATTTTCTTAGAGGCACCAATACGTGAGAATACCGTAAGATTCTGTTGATTTTCTGTCACAATGTGTAAATACAAGAATCATGCGCCTTTCAAAATATTTCCTCCAAGTTTAGTGAGGTATGTCAACGTAGAGTTGGCAATATATATATATATATATAAATTTAATGTTGTTCTGAAAACGGTGTACGATACATAACCAGTATATGATAAATTACAAACAAATCTTGTTTTTTTAACACAATTTATTAAATTAAACTTACTATTTATCTTCAAAAAAATGTTTTGTTTTGAATCTCAAAAGCAATTATTTGAGGAAAGAAGCGTGCAGAACATTATTATGGTATATATATATATATATATATATATATATATATATATATATATATATATATATATATATATATATATATATATATATATATATTTAGTATTTGTGCCTTTTATAGTATATTCTTGCTTGATTGCATGCTCTACCTGGCTTTATCCTCTTGGGAAATATATATATATATATATATATATTGACCAGACCACTAATATTATCAACACACACACACACACACACATATATATATATATATATATATACACAAACAATAGATAGTAGTTTGTAACCTTGGGTTACAAACTACTATCCAAGGTTTGACATATGTTTGCTCTATTACGGATATTGAGCACTTTCCACTAAATATCACATTTTCACACACACACACACACACACATACGCGCTCACACACACACATATATATATATATATATTTATATTTATATATATATATATATAAGAGATTGCTAAAATGCATCGATTCCTCACCCCATGTAACTAAATGAGCAAACATTTTATAACTGAGAATTTCTTGTTTTTGGCCAAAAGTTTTCAAAAAATCATAATATATATCATATATATGGTAGATTATATATATATATATATATATATATATATATATATATAACACACACACATATATATATATATATATAATCTAACTATTAATTAATTAAGCATTTTATTTATTAAATCATAATTGGTATTAGTAAAGTTCTGTAAGAAAGTCATGTTCATATTTAATGGCGTTTTCCTTATGTTTTAGAAAGCTTTACAATATTCGAAGCTGATATTTTTGTACAAATATTTTTCAGTCGAAGAGAACTCTCATATAATTACAACAGATTCGTTAAATCTTATTTATCAAATCATTAATTATTTATTATGAAAATATTTTTATTAATTTTCCGTGAGATCGAAACAGAATGCATCATACATACATTTTGTAGTGACATTCTGTGTGACTATCACGAAAATACATATTGTTTCTTAATAACGCCTCTGGTTCTTACCTAACAGCTATTTAAATCTATCTATAATAAATAATAAATAATTCAAAACAGCTAGTTATAATTATCTTCGAATGGAGAACTGGCTACTTAATTTATGTCGTTTTAAATTTTATCTGAACATTTTGATCGCGAGAAATTAAACGTCATTTAAACATTAACATTGATAATTTTTATTTTTATACCTGATGAGGATATTTCTCTTCTATTAATAGGACAATTAATTAACTTTCAAGTAAAAACTAAGACTGCTATAAACGAAGTGTTCTTTTTCGAGTGTAAAACCTGCATAGAGAAACGTTAATGATAATTAGAATATTTTATTTTATAAGAAAAATGTTTAATTATCAGGAAAGCGTTTAATTAACTTCTAAAAACCGAAGTTAAATATTGGGGTTGGGAGCGTACCATGTATTTAATCTATGTATCAATGATCGGATGGGACAAACGCCGAACAGTGTCTCCATAAATAAAAATATAATTGCACACCTGTAGAGAATTAGAGATATAATCTCTCTCCCCACTCTCTCTCTCTCTGTGTACTTGGGCAGTGAGGGGAGTGAGTGTGTTGATGGGTGTTTGTGTGCGGCTGTTAAAAAGATTCTGTGCGGTGTGTGAAGATATCAAATAGTAAAAATCAAAAATGAGATTATTTATCAAGTTTTCTTTATTTTACAAGTAGCTCTGCTTAAAGAGAGCAAAAAACACTTCTGAATTTTTGTGAACTGGGGACCCGCAGATACAATATATATGAATGAAACAAAAAACAAACAAATACTTGCAATAAAAAAAGTAATTCGGATGAAACTAGTATTAATTGTATCCGAGCAGAGAGAGAGAGAGAGAGAGAGAGAGAGAGAGAGAGAGAGAGATGGTGTTGCAGAGAAATGGAGGGGATGAAAGATAGAGAGAAGGAGAAATATATAGAGAGTGAATACAATGAAGAGAGGGAAGATGAGATGTGAGAGGGATGTAAGGAGGAAGGAAGAGACAACGAAAGATAATGAGAGGGCGAAGAAGAGGCAGAAAGAGAAAGAGTAGGGAAAGAGCTTGAAATATATATAGAGAGAGCGAGCGAGCGAGAGAGAGAGAGAGAGTGGGTAGTAGGTAGTGGCGAGATAAAAAGAGAAAAATCTGTCGGATATTATAGAAAAGCGATTAAGAAAAGAAAAAGAAAGAAAGAAGATCTTTACAACCAAGTGAATGGGAGTGAACACAAAATAAAACTGACCAATGCGGTCATATCTCAAGTTAGTTAAACTTAATGATAACCATAAAAACATATTTCATGAAGCATCAGTAAAAATGCTCGAAACTGAATGTGAGTGAGGTGGAAACACCGAACACCAAAGGTAAAAGGTTTGTCGTATGTTATTATTCCAGTATTTTCCAGTAAAAAAAATATTATCTATCTATCTATCTATCTATCTATCTATCTATCTATCTATCTATCTATCTATGTCAATTTGCTCATTTTTAGCAAGAAAATTGGACAAGGTATGAATCCATCTATTAACTCAGCTAGTGGTTTGTATCTGGAAAAAATGTTTTTCCAGATACAAACCACCAATATATTTCGGTTTTAAATAACCTACAAAGAAGTGGTAAGAAGTAAAAGACAAAACAAACAAAAAACAAAACAAATAACAAGAGAATAATAAAATAATATCAAATATATAAAAGTACAAAAATGATATTCATTATGATAAAAATATAAAAATATTCGTTAAATAAAAAAAAACCGATAAAATATACAGTTGTAGTAGAATACATAGATTGTAGTAACTGGTGAATATTTTTCATCAGTGAATGTAAAAAATGCTCATGTCGTAACTCTTCCAATTGCACACGGATTACAATCATACAAACTGATTAGCCATATCTAATTTTTGGCTTCCAACTATGGTCTGAAAAATTCGACTTCTACACAATTAGATACGGCATATATAGGTGCAAGTTAAAAATAGAAGAAAGAGAAATGCAGGAAATGATAGTAAAATCGGAAATAAAAGAAAAATGAAGCAATAAATTGAGAAAGTAGAGAAAAGCGGAAAAAAACGAACGTGGGTGTGACATAATTGGGAGTGGCCGAGAAATTGTGTGTCCCGCCCTGTCCTCCCTTCCTCCACCATTGCAAAATAGACTGCATCTGTCGCGATGCGGTAAGGAACAAGTACGCGCACCGAGCCAGACATAAAAGCAGCTGCCTACAATTTAAAGCAATTTGTGATTGAAATATATCAAAACGAAAGGGTAAACATTAAAAGCAAATAATAATAATAATAATAATAATAATAATAATAATAATAATAATCGAAAGCATCCAAACGACGATATTACTAAAATTATCAAGAATACTGACGAGAATCTTAGGTTATTGAAAAAACTTGCTGTCACTTAATCTCGAAAGATAACCACCAGTTGCAACTAGTGCGAAAACTCAGTAGGTGGAAATAGATTTTCCAAGCTCTCCTTTCCCATTACGTGTTGGGAAATCTGATACTCACAAGGCGGATAGAGGGAAAGAGGGACAAGGGAAAGCAATTCACAACATACTTAACGGGCTGGGAGAAATAACAAAAAGACAAAACTTACTGAGACCTACAAGAGACAGGAGGAGGTGGAGGGCTATGATCGCCTACGTCCTGAAAGAACACGGCACATACAAGAAGAAGAAGAAGAAGAAGGTGAAAATAAATGATTATGAGAGGTAAGGTGAAATAAGTAAGGCGGAGGGAATAATAATAATAATAATAGTAATAATGAGAAGAAGAAGAGGAGGAGGAGGAGAAGATGTGGAGGTGATTTATTGTCATTTCCTGTATATCACCAGTTACTACTAATAATTTAATACTAAACTCTAATAGCAGTTATAACATGTGGCGAATAATAATAATAATGATAATAAAAATAATAATAATAATAATAATTGGATGAAATGCATTGGGAGGTGGAAACGTTGGCAAGGAAGCTGTAGAGAGTTTTGGAGCATTCAGAGCACTTGTTGTCACTTGATCTCCAACAAAAGCCAACAGCTGGGCTGAACATTCATTTCAGTAGAAATAACAGGAGAGATGGTAGCAAATTTAACAGGTATGAACATCCAGTACTGCCCTAAATGATTTTAATGACAGAAATTCTCGTACATTTAGCGTCAACTAACGTTTTATGTTGCATCCAATGAAACCAGATGCATACGGATGCATACACCCCTATCTATCTATCTATCTATCTATCTATCTATCTATCTATCTGTGATGTGCTATAAGTTGTGTGAAAATGTCGGGTGTAGATTTTTTTTATCTAGCCCATCATAATTTTGTAAATTGTTCAAAATTTTTGGAGGTTAAAGTACAATTTATGTACCGTTTTCTCACTTTTCAGAGATAGATCTTAAAACGATGATAATAAATATTTAGGCAACGAAAATTAATTCCAATAAGTTGTATTAAATTCAACCGAGAAAACCTGTCTGTCTAATTTTTTATTGTATTTTTCCAGTTTTCGAATAAGTTTTTGCGCACCCTGATATAAATTGTGGGCTCAAACTTCATGTTTTGCTTCTGTTCAAATACGTTCGCATTAAATAGATAATATTCCATCACGCATTTTAAAATGTCTATAAAATAATTATAATACATTTAATGTTTTTATATACTCGTTTCCGATGTTGTCAAGCGTTGTGAAACAGTTTTACACATCAAATTATTTATTCGAAATATCTAAATATTTGAAAAAACCTACACTACTCACAATTAGGCCGTAATAATGAATAAGACGGTCGAAATTACTTAAAGAAAAACTGAGCAGAAGCATGGAGAGTTTACTCATAATTTTGATTCCGATGTGCAATAACTTATTCGAAAATTGGAAAAATAACAGAAAAGATTAAACAGTCTTTGTATCGATTGAAATGAATAGAAGTTGAATGCAATACATACATCCTGAACATTTATTGATATATATACACACTAGAGGTGCTGGATGTAAGTGGGTACAAAATTTATTTTAAGAGATTGACTCGAGGGAATTTACATATGGAATTAAAAAACAAAATAACAATGCATTGAGACCACCTCATTTAAAGAAGATGATGTACACAAGGTGCTGGCTTATATGTTCAGAAGAATTAATAATCCGTATTATATCCAGTTTACGCGTACGGTGTAAATTTTATTGAAATTTTAGGCAGCACACTCTATCCCATCTTATCCAGTCCTTCCTATTTAGGTATCTAGCTTGGCATTTTTATAAGTATTTGTGTCGATGTTTTTTAGTTTAACATTTTGTGCATATATATATATATATATATATATATATATATATATATATTCATAACAATTTATTATCATACCTAGAATTCGGGCCGTTACGATACGATGCAAGCAGGCCACGGTGGCGAAGAAGAAACTAAGTTACTAAAAAAACAATATATCTATATCTATATCTATATATATATATATATATATATATATATATATATAAAGGTAAAAAAAAAATAAAAACGTCGGAATCCGATCCATATTTGATCTCAGTTCACACACACAAACCACCCACACCCAACCAATATATATATATATATATATATATATATATATATATATATATATATATATATATATATATATATATATATATATATATATATACAGTTGTGTGGTTATCAGTTTGTGACCCTGGTTTCCTTTTTTTTGTCTGATGATCACATAAACTCATCCGCAGAACTGAATGTTTTATCTCTATCACTGATATTGAGCGCTTCCCACTTGGTACTGCGCATATATATATATATATATATATATATATATATATATATATATATACAGTGCTGTTCGATAAAAGTGACACACTTGATTTTTTTTACTAAATGTTCTCTTCTCCGATGAAACGAAAGTTGAGCTAAATTTAAAGGATAAACGATCTAAAATCTGAAAAAGAAGCTTTGAAGTTAGCAGTAAATATTTTCAAGCATCCGTTCAGTATAATGATCTGGGGAAGGCCTTTCTTTTCATGGATTGGTTTCGTAAAACCTATTGAAAAGACGCTCAGGAGCGAGCAGTACAAGAGAATTTTAGAGTCTTGTCTGCTCCCTTTTGCTGAAAGGGTGCAAATCGAAGCCACCAAGCTTATTTTTATGCAGGATAATACTCTTTGACACAAATCAAAATTGATGAAGGAATACTTTGAGAAGAAGCAGATGAGTGTTATGACATGGTCGCCCCAATCTCCTGACCTCAACCACATAGAAAACGTATGGAGCATGTTGCTCAACTGCTTTCTTGAGAGCCTGTACTATATAATAATATAATAAGTTTTTTAAAGCACATGTAGAAATTAGATAGAGTCGATCTAAGGGCCGAACCCATCGCTAAGCCGTCAGTTTGTGCATAAATGTTGCCATAGTGGTCGTAAAATGCTACTTGTATCGTGCAGGATAATTTAATAAATAAATAAAATCGCATTTACTTTTGTGGGCCCTCCTTCCCGGTGGTCATTGAGCATGGTGCCACAATGAACGATTTCAGGCATCCAACTTCCCAGAGAGTACCAGGAGGATGAAGACAAGCGGAGTGTAATTGCTACTGGGATAACACATCGGTTCTTGATAATGACTGAGAAAGTTGGAAGTACTTGAACAAAAATATCAAACTCAACTTCGAAAAAATTTAAATACATAGACAGTGTCAATTCTTTTTAATCAAACTTGTTTGGATGAATACTGCTGCTTAAATATATCTTATTCACACACACACACACACACACACACACACACACACACACACACACACACACACACACAGACACACGTATATATATATATATATATATATATATATATATATATATATATATATATATATATATATACAGGTAGTAATCCGTTGATATAACCAGGCGAGTCCTATTAACACAATATAGAATTTGAAATATGTTAAAACTGATTCACAAAAGAGTGCTCAGTGTTTATTTTCATTAAACACTGCAAATTTTCTTTACAATTGGAATTAAGATACGTCTAGTTAATGACCATTTTCCCGTACGAATTTTAATTTTAAAATTCGTAGGATTTTTCAAACAGTTTGTAGTGGGATACTAGTTAGTTGGAGAAAGAAAGAGAGAGAGAGGGCGTTAGAGGGGATATAGTGGGAGATATGACAGAAGGAGGCACCGTTACAGGAATTATATTATGGAGGTAGGAGAGCCTGGGTAAGGAGGGGAGCGGAGACCGATGAGCTGACCTACATCCTAATGGTCACAGGGCTAAAGTTTGATTCAACGGGAATCCATGGAAATTAACGAAAACGTGAAAAAACAATCAAGAGGTAACTTTAGTAAGATGAAAGAGAGATAATTCGGAATCATTGGTGTATTAAACTCGTCCATATATCAGGGCACAAAGTTTGAGGTGGGGGGTTTCAAAGATTTGGAGGAATTTGTGTATATATATATATATATATATATATATATATATATATATATATATATATATATATATGTGTACCCATGCGTTCATTCCACGTTAAGAATATCTCTACTCGCATAGCTATCGATACTTACATACACTTAGATATCTACATCCATGCACATACATACATATGCTAGCCGACATGTATCTACAAATACCCTATGTTAGGATGAAACATTTTCGAAGTATAATAAGAGAAGATTAGTTAAGTTAGAAAAAGCCAGGTATTTACTTAACCATAATTAGACGGAATTTTAAGACAAAAATGAGAACGAATTAAAATTATTGTTAGGTACGAAAGTATAATCATTAATTATTTCCCTAGATATCTATTCATAGGTCAGTTCTTCAAACCGTAATCTAATATGCATCGGTAAGTGACTCTTTCTAACTTAACCTACCTAGGCTCTCCTACCTGCATAATACAATTCCTGTAACGGTGCCTCCTTCTTGTCATATCTCCCACTATGTCCCCTCTAACGCCTTCTTTCTCTCTTTCTTTCCTCATCTAACCAGTATCCCACTACAAACTGATACCAGAAACAGTTTGAAAAATCCTACAAATTTTAAAATTAAAATTCGTATGTGAAAATGGTCATTAACTAAAGGTATCGTAATTCCAATTGTAAAAAAAAAATGTACTCATACACATATATATATATATTTATGAACCAATATGGAATATAGAACCAATTAACTTGGAATATTCCACTAAAAACGTTATGTTTCCTGACAAAAGATCTTAAAAGCAAACTTTTTACACAAGATCGAGAGCGTCATAAAACGAATGAGGTGGAAAAACCTTTCTTTAAACGAGTCTAACAACTTAAAAATGATGCCAATCTCTATGTAATCAGAAATCTGTATATATATATATATATATATATATATATATATATATATATATATATATATATAGTCTCAAAACAACGACCATGCGACGATCTATTATTGGAGAAAAATTTGTTCTCGGTAATAGACAAAATTCGCTAAAGCTACCAACAATCTACTGCAAAAAAAAAAAAAAAAAATGGAAAAGGACGTTTCAATGATTAAAAATCAGATAAAATATTTATCAAAGACGAGTAACCATTATGAAATCGATGTGTTTATGCAGCACAAAAGCTATTAACAAAGAAGTTAATAAGTTTTATAAAAAGGTACTCAGCAACTGGGGAAATAACATTATTAGTGAAGCCAAGAAAATAGCCACTCTATTTAAAATTGATAGGATTTATAAATTCCACGAACAACAAGCATCCATTACAGTGAAAGACCACAAAGCAAGTTTCCTAAACAAACCACAATATCGTTTACCCAAGCCAACTAAAATTAATATCAATAAAATCATGAAAAACATCCTTGAAAGAGTATGCAAATAGACGAAAGAGGTAAAAACATAAAACAGCAGAAGCCATAAAATGGTTTACTAATATAAAAAGGAAGAAAGGATGTACATTCATCCAAATTAATATTTGTGACTTTTATCCATCCATCACTAAGAATCTACTAATTTCTGCTATCAATTTAACAAAAAATTACTCTCATGTTAGCGATCACGAAATCAAAATCATAAAGTCGGCACGAAAACTATATTATTTTATAATGGTTATTTGTGGACCAAAAGAAATAACACAGAATTTAGAATTGCTATGGGAGCACATAATTCTACGGTGGCATGTGAATTAGTTGTAATATTGTTATTGTGGCGACTAAGATTTATTTTCGACATTAAGGACACCGGACTCAGTAGAGATGACAGTGTAATTCTCCTCCGTCAAACAAGACTAGGAAATATAGACCGATTGAGAAAGGAACTGATAAAATTTTTCAAAGATCACGAGGTAAATATCACCACTACCACTAATCAACTTTCTCGATGTAACCTTGGACTTGAATACTTGTTATTACAAACCAGATACTGAAAATCTATATAACCATAGATACGTCATTAATGAATCAAAACATACTTATGACATTCTAAATAATTTACATAAATCACTCCTAGTTAGATTATCTACTAACTCAAATAATAAGGAAACATTTGATAATAATAAAATTAAATATATAAAAGCTTAAGAACTAAGCAACTGTAAAGTAAATTTAGAGGATATAGAAGAAAAAAAAGGTAAAGATAAACAGAAACACCGTAGACGTAACATATGGTGTAAGCCAACTTTTAATCGTGTTGTTCAAATGAATGTCAGAAGAATTTTTCTAAATTTAATTCATAAGCACATTAATTATTCACCAACACTAAAAAAGATTTTTATAAAAAAATGTTAAGATCAACTATAGCTACGTTTGTAACATCGATAAATCTATATCCCAACATAACAATATTATATTAAAGAGATACATGTCCAACAAAGTTAATTTAAAAAAAAAATAGATAAATGCAACTGCCAAAAAATATGATATGTCCGTTAAACGAGCAATGTATAAATGATAATATTGTATAACGAGCTAACATATATTCCGATAACAATGTCAAATTTTATTTTGGTTCCACGGAAAATCCTTGGAAAATTCGTTTCTGCCATCATCGAATGACTTTACACAATATAAAATACAAAACCACCACTGCTCTCTCAAAACATTTCTGAGAATTAGAATGGTGGTAATACACCCATTATTATGTGGGATATAGCTAAAGCCAAATCTTACAATAGGAAGGGCGATAGATGTAATTTATGCCTTGTTTAAAAATTAGTTAATTTAAAACACTTAAATAACTCTAGCTTATTACACAAGAGAAATGAATTGATAGTTAAATGGAAACACGTATCTGCTGATATACGTTGATCCAGTTTAATTTTGAATATAAATTATGTTTTTTTTTGTTTTTTTAAAGAACCAGTAATCTTATGCTTAATATAAAAAAATTATATTCACAACGCTTATATACATGTATATATATATCTATCTTCCAAAGGTTATTACTGGTTGTGATTAGTAAATTAACGGTTATTTTTTAAATTATATTTTTTGAGATTAGGCTTAGTCGATTACCTGTATATATATATATAAATTGTATGTGCGTGCATATGGGCTAAAAATATTTCTTTGCGTGTGTTTATTAAACAAACTTAAATATAAACTCTCTTGAAACGATAGATACAACTTAAAAGAACGGAATGGCCGTACATTGGTGCTTTTGTAAAGTATAACTTGAGAAAATTGATTAATTTCGTCATTATTTCGCCTTTTCTTTCAGTCCTGAATGGATTAATTTCATTTTTGTTTTTTAATCGCCATTCTTTTCTTTTTAAAGGGGTCTGACATTTTGAAAATAATACGTAATTGTAATTATAATGTATCTTCATTTAGGAAAATAAATCTGACCTCCGACAAATGATTATCTAACGTGGCAGTAAAACTGGGATAAGGCTTGGATTAAAAAATTTAATTATTTGAATTTTTTCGTTGTATATCATATTCTAAAAAATTAATTTTCTTAAAATAAAATTTTCGCTTAAATTTTTTCTCTTTGAAATTTTTAGAGACGTTAACGACAAAATATTTTTTCTTTTTATTCTTTTTTTTATTGAAATTTTACGTTCAATTTTGAAAATTTCTCTTTTTCTTTTGCACGCTTTTCTTTTTCTTAAACTTTACATCCAACTGGTTTCAAAATTTCTGTTTTTCTCTTTTTTTTTTCCTTTACAAACTTCTCTTTCTTTCTTTCGTTCTTAAAAAATATTTTGCCTTTCTGTAAGTCGCAATTAATTTGATATTTATCCATGAGTTATTCAGTTATTACCTTTTCTGTTTATGTAATCTTTCTGATCATGTGTTTTTCAGATATCCTTAAGTGTTTAATTCGCCCAATATAGTTTGGCTCCCTACAGCTTGTTACATACAATAAATTGGTATTAATCGTGATAAATTAATGCAATCAAAATCAAAGGTTAGCACCTCTCAATATCAGCCACTTTATATTTCGTTGTTATATAAAAGAAATACTTATTGCAAGCTGATGTTTTGTTTGTTAAATGATAGCAACATTTATCTGTGGATGAAGGCCCGTTAATTCTGAGCAAATGTAAACAAACGACAGTCATTTTTATGAAATATCCTGAAATTTAAAATTTTGAAAAGAGCTGGATGGCTGATTTGGCGGATAAAGGGAAATGTTTAATAACTTTAGAGCTTGTAAAAGTGCAAAACAATGGCGGGAATTGCAAAAACTTAATCAGCATTTACTACCGAACTTTAAAAAACTTTACTATCATGGATGATTGCGATGCGAATCTGATAAGAGCAAGTTGAAAACTATTTCGCCGGTTTGAGAATTATATATATATATATATATATATATATATATATATATATATATATATATATATATATATATATAGGGTGTATCAAAAATACTCTTAAAATTTGTGGAGCGGGTTCTTCAAACCAACACAAGAACAAAAGTCCATATAAATATAGGTCCGCAAATCATTCATTTTGGAGTTATTTAAAGAAAGTTTACGGAAGATGGTACTGTGTTGACATGAAGACTAGGTTACATTTGTCATTCGTGTACATTTGTGGCTAGCATATCTTCAACGTTTAACGTGTATAATAGTGAGTTAACTGAGTAGTGATAAGTTTAACAATGGTAAGATATTCATATCGTAAGTAGGCAGATATGATTTTTACATACGTAATGGACGCGAGGCTGCATGGCTGTATCAGATTGTGTTTTCAGACTGAAGACAGCCGAGTCATCTAACCTTTGCAACTGTTTCTTACTGAGACAGGATCCGTATCACCACAAACTATGGATCCAAGAAGACCACGATCCACTCGAAAGCTTGGACACGAAGAACACATTCTACAGGCTGTCGTAATCGATCCAGGCATCAGCACACGTCAAGTGGCCCTAGCATGTCGCACATCTCATAGTACCACATGGAGGCTATTTCAAGTTCCCGTATCTGTATCATTTGCAATGTACCTTTCGCCCTCTGATCACATACAACGGGAGAACTTTTGCCGGTGGTTTATTGCACAAACTGTCGATTCATTGTTTGTCTCTTCAGTCTTTTTTTTTTTTTTTGCGGATGAGGCAATTTGGAAGAGATGGAATAACAAATTTATACAACCAACATTTGTAGGCAGATCGGAATCCCCCATGGTATAATACAGGCATCAGTTTACGATTAATGTGTTAATTATGCGTTCTGTTTCTTCTCAACTCTCGAGAGACGAGAAAAAAACAGCGCATGTGACTTGACGATTGCGTCTAGTATGAAACAGTCTGTCGCCTCTGAGTGTTGACTTCAATGTCCACTTTTATATTTACATACGCTCTATCTCTGATATTGACCACTTTATCCCATAAATATAGCATACCTTAAAACTATTTATATATATATATATATATATATATATATATATATATATATATATATATATATATATATATATGAGATGCTTTCAAAAATTATCCGTCTATATATTTTCCCTCCAAAACTAATGACGTGTGGTCAAAATCCCTTGGGTGTGAGGTGACGCCACCCTTTCTGCGCTTGCTTGGAAATCTTTTAGCCTAGAGCAGAGATGTGTAGTGAGCGCTCGTTGATTTTTTGCTTTTACACGAGGTGACCGAACGCATTGGTGATACTCAAGCTCAAACCATTTAGAAGCTTATGCAGGCCTTCGACGATGATGCCATGGCCAAAACGCGAATCATTGGGTGGTACAACCGCTTCAAACATGTCTGCAGCTCAGTGGAGATTCACAAGTCAAAATGGGAATAAGCACATTTTAACGGGGGATTTGTGTATGCGGAGATTGTCAGTGGAATTCGTCTCCAAGGTGCTGGTGGAGCAGTAGAAACAACTTCGCATGGGAATTGCGTGGTTTTCAGATGGGAGATATTACACGGTGCCAAATCGGGAGAGTAGTGAGATTGTGTGTTGTTCTTGAGCAAGACAGCTTTGTGCAATGTCTCTGTTCAATGCGTTCGGTCATCTGGTGTGAAAACAAAAATCCGACCAGCGCGAACTATACTTCTGTACTCTAGGTGAAAAACCGGGAACTGACGCGGCCTACCAGCACGAAAAACTTTTACGCATGCACACTAAAGGTGGTGTCAACTCGTACAAATTTTTTTTGACCACTCGGCATTAGTTTTGGTAGGAAAAATAAAGTCGGATACTTTTTGAACGCACTTTACATATATATATATATATATATATATATATATATATATATATATATATATATATATATATATATATAGTAATCAGACTCTGGACCTCGTGAGAAAGGAATGAACAATTTTACTAATAGTGTCCCAGTTAACATCAACATACAGGTTGCCCAGAAGATCGCCCTACTAGGAACAACCCATATCCTAAGAAAAGTGCTAGCAATTATAGTTTGAACCCGGATCCACAGGATACAACAACAGGAAACATAACATGCACAAATAATAATAATAATAAGATGAATAACAGCATTAGTTATAGCTATATTTCCGTATCTATTTATATTGCTTTAAATAAAGCCATGCAGTGGAAGCACATGGGTGGCAGAAGCAGTACTTAGCATGGTACTATATGCGCATATGCATCGTGCGGCAATAAAATAACCTACATACATGTATATGGTTGTATGTTTATTAATAAGTGATATGAGACGTCCTGATATAATAGCTTGACCTGACACGTGACTTCACTTTATGTGGATGCGAGTAACCATTAGGAATGGAACTCACAATCAACAGTTTGGGAGTAGCTATCCTGCAACCCCTATCTTATCCTCTGTGAATATAAGTTTCCATGCATATGAGGAGGATACACGTGAAGGAGAATACACTCTCTTCTAATTCTGTTTTCCTTCTCTTTTTCATATTATCTTATCTCTACAAATTAGGTTAGGCAGTCATCAAAGCAAAATTCGAGTTGCCTGTTTGAGTGCAAAAACATATTTAGTCACTCATCTTGCCAATTCTGGATTCGACCTTCAATAGCCACAGAGTAACTAATATTTGCATAAATCTTCTTCTTCCTGTGAAATTTATCATAGATATCTTGACAGAAGCCATGTCACTGGCATGTCAAATAGAATTTAGAATTTAGTCAAGCCAGGATTCTTATCAATCCATGTAATACAACAATAATTACGAACTTCTTGCATATCTCCCAGTGCACACATGTCGCTACCGTATTATATCTTGGGGTATATTATATTTATAAAATAATAATTCGACAAGGAAATTAATAGACACAGATAAGTATCAGGTGGCCTAAAATGGCCGTTCTATTTTTGTCGTTAAGTAATAATAGAGGCTTTAGTTTTCATTAACTTCATTCAAAGCATTTTTTCATTGTATTCCGACGGCTGTATATTTTCTGAATTTGTCAAAATTGGCGTATTTTTGTTTATTGTTTCTGATAGTGAAGTTAAAAAAAAGAAGTAATTTCTCATTAAAAAATAGACCCCCCAAAAAAACCCCCCGGGACACAAAAATCCAATCTGAATTGTTTATGGAGAAGGTGAATGGTAAATTATCAAAACTTGTCTGTGGCATTTCTCGCTGAACACATCTCACGATGTTGCTTAGTTAGGTACATCAACTCTGATCAAATGCCGGCATTATCTAAGAATAATTCACATCATATAACGTAGATTATAAATAACATCATGAAATGTTTTGCTTCAGTTGGATAAATGATTTTCATCTGTGGTTTGCATGTAAAGAACCAGAACCCATATTTTTGTCGCGGTGTTTCGTTTTTTAAACAAACGTTGAAAAGCGATGAAAAGTGAATACTTCACAACAAGCGGGAATGCAAGAGACTGTGAATCATGTGAAATGAATTGTCAGTAACTATATCAAAGGTCTGTCTTCATTTATAGTAAAACTGTAAATGCCTTTTGAAGAATCAAATAATTGATTAGGACTTGTGCCAATCAATTATTTGGTTCTCCAAAAGACCATTTGAAAACAGCAATCGCAAAAGATTCAAGGCTTAATTATGATAAACGGGTACCATTCCATCAGATATAATACTACACAGTCTGGTTCTTTGGTAACCAAGGAAAGATTATTTCAACTTGCTTGAGAAGTGTTCACTCATTCCTCGTATTCAGTGGATATAGAACCCTTAGGATTGCGATTTATTACAATTTGTTTATCAGTTAAACGTTACTTTTAGTGGATATTCACATTTGAGTAGACGTTCTGTTTATTTATTAAATCATATATTTATTCATTTTCATGTACCGGTCTGAATATTCGAGAAATCTTATTAGAGAAAACTATGCGCTCTCCGGCGGGATTCGAACCTACGTTCCCCGAGGTAAAACATCATTAGATCTGACGTGCTTTGACCTGTCGGCAAAGATGAATAGGCATAATTGTCTCAATGAAAAAAATCGATTCCCCGAAAGACATTAAAAGGCAACTGAGAGCTATTCTTTTCTCAGGTAGAAAAAAAATCTTCTGGAGAAATTAAATTATCTGAAAGATGGCAGAAGACAGTGGAACAATGATAAATATATTTTTCTATAAATTTATTGTCGAAAAAATCTCTTTTGTTCACTAAAGCGAATGAACATTTAAATCACTCAGTAGTTTTTTTCTGCTTTACCGATTTTCCATAAAGCACCCAACATGGCAGCAAAGCGCTCTCGTAGATCCAGGCATCAACCAAGAAATGTATCCCCTAAATATATAAACATGTATCGAATCATACTCTATATTTAATAAGAAATGCGCTGAAAATAATAAGTAGAAAATTACAGACAACCCTTCGGATGAAAAAAAAATCTTTAATCAGGTAAAAGAAGAATCTGCAATAAGATTAAACAATAACAGATTCAAAATAAATTTCTTTGCTCTTGAGAATTAGCAACAAAAATAGTAAACACTATTTACACTATTTATTATATTATTAGAATGTTTGGCAAGACAATGGCTAATAGCCAATTGATTCAAACTTTGTAAAATAGATAATAAGGATTTCCTTATAGCTGGTTTACATATTTCAATAATTTAGAAAATTTGTTAAAAATGTATGAATAAAAACTGCTTTCACATTTCTTTATAAATTGGTAAATGATAAATATTGAATTAGTTCTAATTGTATTAGTTTTTCGAATGTTATAAATATAAAATTATTCTTGAATATAAACAATCTAATAAATAAATAGTGTCTGATATTTAAAACAATAAACATTGCCGCAGACTAAAAGTGGAAGTAGTTAAAAAGCGGTAATATAGAGAAAACCGTCCTTTTGACACTACGTATCATTGCGGGCGTGTTTATACTTGTTTGCCAAATATTTAATAGAAACACCATAAAAATTAGTTACAATTGCGTGGATAACACAGGACAAAAAATTAAAAAAACAAAATAAGAAATAGCTACAATACAAAAACACTAACAAAGATGTAATTGCAGATAGAGAAATATATTATAAAATAGGAAAGTAACAACGAAGGAAAGAACAGAGAAGTTTTACATCAGTGCAATTGGGAAAGAATTTAAAGAAAGATATGCAAAGTGTTTGCTCTCATTCAAATATGAAAAATATAAGAATAACTCCATGTTATCAAAAAAAAAAAAAATATATATAGAAACAAAAAAGGGAGACAAAAACAAAACTCTTTAGTAGAATGGTATATAATAAAGATGATAAAAAGAAACAGAGGCAGAAATTTCAATTTGTTCATGGAGGAGAAACTACAAATTATTGAATTTAAGAATAATTTAATAAACAAAAGGAATTAAATTATTTCGAACTGCCGGCACGCTGATATGTTACTTTTAGAAAACGTGAAAAGAACAAAAAATCTCGGAGACGTTAATAATAAACAGACACCTATTTTGAAAAATCGGTAAGTGAGAAACAGCGCTGCTAATGGGCAAATAAAACAAAAACAATATTATTTTTATGTACATGTGTGTGTGTGTTTGTGCGCGCACGCGCTTGTGTGTGGGAATATATTTTACTATTAAAAAATCATTGTGTCATTTACGTCTGTATTGATACATTTGTTGAAGATCACTGCATCTGTGTACTATGCCGTGGATCATATTATATTATCTGTGCAGCCTGTGGAAATGTTATAGACACTCACGCAGACATACACACACGTACACACAGACGTACCCACATACACAGACACATACACACACACGTGGATAATTTAACTTTGATAGGATGCTAAATAATTTTCGACCCAACCTACTTCCAAAAATATAAGTAAATGATCATTCTTTGTCGGGAAAAAAACTTGTCAGTATATTTGCACACACACACACACACACACATACACACACACACACACATATATATATATATATATATATATTTAAATCAGCACTAAATTGGTTATAACCTCACACGCAAAAACACACAGCATCACACATAATGCCCAAATACTGTGGTCAAACCACTCGCATGCATGCGCACAACCTCACACACGGGTATATGGGGAGCACAAATATGTATACGCATATTAGCAAAAGCAATAGACAGCTCACAGGCACACGCGCATACCCTACACAACGTAGGAAGTGTGTGTTTTTGTATGTATGTATATATGTATGTATATATCTGTGTGTATATGTGTGTGTATATGTGTATACTAATTCCTTATAATAAGACAGTATCTATGTATAAAGCGGGAGTGTGCGTATACATACGCATACTGGTATATATATGCACATATTGGCAAAAACAAGACTGCTCACGGGGCACACACATGAACCCTACACAGCATAGGAAATGTGTGTGTGTTTGCGTGTGTATGTGTTTGTGTTTGTCAGTGTGTATTTATGTTATGTGTACATATGTGTATACTAATTTCTTATAATAAGACAGTATACATGTATGGAGAGGGAATATACGTATACATACGCCCGCAGACAAAAACACAAAAAATGGAAATAGTTTTAAGAACACACAGCGGTCATTAAAAGATAAGAATGCAAATATCTTTCCTCACTCTTTCTCGGACCAATCTTAATTGTTTTATTACCCTTCACACAGAGCTTTTTCACTGTCAGTTCAAGGTAGACATTTGTGTCACTAACATGCAAAAAAACGAAAGTCTAATATTGAGAATATTTAACATCGAAAAACATAAGAAAAATTAATTCGTTTTAATAATATGTGGAAATCTCCAATCTTTGCCTGATGCAGGTCGTGAGACCGGAAGCCCGTGTAGCAAAAAATTGAAAATAAAGCATATATTTAAAAAAAAAAATTCACATTACAACCAAAAACGTTTGCGGTTTCTTCTTTTCAATATGCACACTTTTCTTTCGTTTGAACTACTATAACCTCTTCCTTTATATATATATATATATATATATATATATATATATATATATATATATATATATATATATATATATATATGTCTGTGTTTTGTGTGTCTGCGTGTCTGTGCGTATGTGTGTGATTAATGTATATTTTGGCAGCAACTTTTCTTTTAAACATCTTTCGTTAAATATGAAAAGACAATTTTATTCATTTTTTATTTAGTTTTTCCAGCATTCTTACATTTTTCTCTTTAGTGGGAGTCAGAGAGTACAATCCCTGTCCATATCGTCCAATGTCCCAAGCGCTTTCGGCCATTTCTTTAGTCATTTTCAAGGGAGGTTTGCTTTGGTGTTTCTTTTCATGTTTTGACATTGGGAGATGGATTACTTGTATTGTTTTGGAATACTAGTTGGAGCGTTTATTCCGAGCCTTCGTGTGTTGGGCACGGGTAAAAGTGAATGAGCGACTTTCTATTTTTAAAATCAGTCGAGTTTCGATCTTGGCTTGAAGCAATCGGACGTCTAGTCACACTGAAGAGAGCTGTGATACAGCGAAACATCTTGTCTGTGGATGACTATATCTATCTATCTATCTATCTATCTATCTATCTATCTATCTATCTATCTATCTATATATATATATATATATACGCAACTGTTTTATTACTATACTTGTTATATTAAGTTGGCACGTGTATTTGGCGAGACATAGGTCAATAGACATTAATTTCACTGTTTAAATATGTAGATATCGACTTAAATTATGTATCAAACTATATAATGTTTACAGGAATAACAAATAAGGTCAGATTAAAAATCTATTAACTGTTTAAAAATATATACTTACTTATCGGTGTTTGTGTTAAGTGATAAGGAAATGGGCACTAAAACAGTTTCGTAGATTATAAGAGTACAGTTAATTTATAAGAGTACAGTCAGATCAAGAATTGTGTTTGATAACCTCTAATCAATTATCTGTCTCATGTTACTTAGAATGGAAATAAAGTCCAATGACAATGCCTTCTTATTATAGAGATCAGTCATGCCAGAATGAATGAATTTCCCTCTATGAATAAAATAGTAAAAATTCGTTTCGGTAAAAAAAATAATCATAGGTAGTTTAGAAAATTTTAACTTTGAATGTACTTAACCATCATATTTTAACACATGATAAACAAAACTAAATGATTTTTCTGTCTTTACAATTTATTTGTTAGTAATAAAGAGTCACTGTTTTATCACTCATGAGTAAGAAGAATACTTTCGGTGAATTGATTATCACAATGCACGCCAATCATTAGCTTAGGGTGTCTGATTCCTAGCTTAAGACCAGGCATTAACACCTGATCATTGGATAAAGTTGGAGTGTATAAATCTTATTTATCTTGTGCGCCTAAAATATTAAATAAATATATGTAAATGTACCAACGCACGCAAGAGACAGTCGGGAGTGTTTTACAATCGGAGAAAAATAATTTTCGCTCATAAATATATCTCTATATACGTTTCTAAATTTTATGTCGAGAGGCTATACACAGCGAAAACTTAAACCTCAAAATTTCTTTTTATAAACACACACACGCGCATATATGACTGTGTTTGTGTGACACGAATATCGATCTGTCTATGATATTAAACACAAAGAAATAATTGAGACTCAATTTGAAAGCGTTTCTTCATTAAGACAAAAGTTTAATCAATATAGACGTGATTAACACTCCTTTCCCGCAGCAAATTCTCTTTCACTTAACGACGAAGATAAACGTGAAACGTAAAATCAACTGACGTACTTTCAGCCAAGAGACATAAAAAGAGAATCAAAGAAAATAATATATGTAATGTGTGTGTGTGTGTGTGTGTTTATATATGTGTGTGTGTGTGTGTGTGTTTATATATGTGTGTGTGTGTGTGTGTTTATATATGTGTGTGTGTGTGTGTGTGTTTATATATATGTGTGTGTGTGTGTGTTTATATATGTGTGTGTGTGTGTGTTTTATATATGTGTGTGTGTGTGTTTATATATGTGTGTGTGTGTGTGTGTTTATATATGTGTGTGTGTGTGTGTTTATATATGTGTGTGTGTGTGTGTGTTTATATATGTGTGTGTGTGTGTGTGTGTGTGTAAAAAGGAATTTAATTGTACAAGGAGTCACAAAAAAAAAATTGCCCCAAAATATACAGTCTTGGACCTGAAAATGTAAAATTCGTTTACCCGGTAGTAGAAGTTTGCTGTTTGCTGCTCAACTGATTCTCAGTTCAGCACCTGAAGATTACGTTGTGCATGAAACACCGAGTTGTGCTACCGATAAGGAAAAATATATATTTATTAATATATAATTTATAGCTCTGTTATAAATCGATCATTATTATCAATGTGCGATATATATATATATATATATATATATATATATATATATATATATATAAGCCTACGCTGTAGAGATTGCGACAAAGGCCCACTCAGCTTTTGTCTTGTAGGACATAAACGTATATATATATATATATATATATATATATATATATATATATATTATGTCAGATTTTATTATGTAAGTCAGTGTTTTTATAAAATATTGGAATTATCCTATTGATGTGGGGAAAATATTACTTATATTTCTATGAGTAATAGATCATGAACTTCACTTTATTCTTATTAAAAAATATTGGTAATAACTTGTTTTGGGTGTCCGGTTTTATTATGCAAACAAATGTTGCATGAATATAAATATGAATAAGTATATAAACAAATAATTATATTAACATATAATCTCATATACTTAAATAAATTATTACTGATTAATTATTTATCATTACTTCTTAACACGGACACCTTGGCATTTTTTTTCTTTTTCTTTAAAACCTTTTCTAATATATCATTGAGTAATACTTAATTTTAGATAAGATTAGAGTATTATTGACCATTATGAAACTTATATTGGTAAGGAATATTATGATTATTAAGAAGTAATCTTGTTGCCATTTAGTTGAATAGGTGTTATATTTGAGAGTGTGTTGTGGCGGCATAATCATAATAAAGCATTTTGGCGCGGCAGTTGCAGTCTTCCATTGGGCACAAGAATTCGTATCTTACATTGGTTTTGTATGGTGTTTTCTTTTTCAAATTAATGTTATTAATGATGATAAAATTTCATGTTTTCTTTTCATGATCTTGAATTGGATACTTTTGTTAGGCTAATTGCAAACAGAGTCCACATTCTTGAAGCACTTGACAATAATAATGCATGCATTTTTGATCGTCTGTATGTGCCCAGATCCAAAGGACGCAGAGGATTAGTTCAATTAAAATTGTCTTACAAAACCACAACAATCAGTCTTCAAAGATACCTAGAAACTGCAGAAGACTGGATGATGATCTGTGTCAAAAAACATGAAAGAAAATACCCATCAGTGGTTACGTAGAGCAGGGTTAAAAGCTGAAACCGAGGGTTTTACTCTTGCTGCACAGGACCAATTTTTGCTAACTAGCACACATATTGAAAAATTGTATTGACCCTAAATGCACATCCTATGATAAATATCCAGAAACAGTTGACCGTCTTGTATCAGGTTGCATGTTGTTAGAACGAACTAAATATAAAACTCAGCATGATAGTGTGGGCCACTATCTGCACTCGAAAATATGCAACATTTACGGGAAGGAAACTGTAAGAATCTGGTATGAACATTACCCAGGCCTGGTTACAGAGTTAGGACCTGTAATAATTTTATGGGACTTTACAATACACATAGACAGAACCATCAAAGCTAATTGCCCAGTCATCGTGATCAAAGACCACAAGAACAGAAGGTACTTCTTTATTGACATAGCAGTCCCTGCAGATTGTAATGTATCTTTGAAGATCTTCAAAAAACTATCAAAAGACCAGGACCTTGAAGTGAAAATCTCAAAAATGTGGCACATGAGGACATCAATAATTCCAGTTGTAGTTGGAGAGTTCGGATTGATTGGAAAAGATTCTGGTAGCCCATGCCTTAAAAGAAATACAAAAAATTGTACTCACAAGTACGGCTCACACATTACAAAGCGCTTTATCGATCTTTTTTATATTTTTGAAATGAAGCCATTTCTGACCTTAGGTCTTTGGCTGGGACCCGGAACAGAAATTCAAAGAAATAATAATACTTTACATATCAATTAGTCTAGAAAATGGTGTTTTGAATATTTTCAATAATTAAACAAGAAAGATAATTATCTAACACAAGATTTTTTTGAAAATCCATCTTATAGAGCTAAAGACACGGACATGACTGTCATTGATTTCTCCAATAATGTCTTCGTAAGTAAAATTCTTTAATCATAACGGTCTCTAACAGGAACGCCACCACAACGTCAGTTTGAGTTCGTCGTCTAATCTGACGAATAATACATATGTTTTGTTCATGTTGATGACCAGAGAATTGCCAAAAGCATAAGAACCGACGATAAAATCCATGGGCAATTCCTGTATAGTTTTTGATCAACCAATTCTTTCCGTCTAGGAAACAACAGAAACTACATAAAAATGAACAATATATTCCTTATCTGTCATATTCAATAATTCATGCCTAAATGAATAATTGTTGCTTAACTCTACAGGATTCACGTGTGTGAGTGTTTGTTTATGTACATATATATACGTATATATTTCTAAAGAATTAATAGATTTACTTTTATTCCAACATTTACTGGGTTATTCGCTCTTTGTGACCGAGCGGTTTAAGGTACTCCGATTTAAACACTGATTTTTCCCTACAAAGGGAAACGAAGATTTGAACAGTGCCAAACGACACATTTTATTTATTAATATTTATCGTGTGCGCGGGATGATAGATATAATAAATAAAAATAGGACGTCTATTTCTAATATCGGTATCCACGAAAAATAACGTTGAAACAATAAAATTATACACATATATGTATATGTTTATGCATATGTACACTATGTCAGATATTATGCAAGTCAATGTTTTCAAAATGCGTTTATCATACAACTGTTATTGGTAAAATTTTTAATACATATATTTATATTTCTAAAGAATTAATGGACACGTTATTTTAGTGAATACCCCTGCTTGAAATAGATGCTCATTTTTTTCTAAACAGTGTCTATTGCATCTATTGATCTGCGAAGATATTAAAGCAACGGAACTAGCACATTAAAGTAAACACCTGAAAGAGAAATATTAACTTCAGTGAGTATGTGAAAACTAATTTCTCAACTAATTTTTAGTGATGAATGTAAAGTTACATTGGCTGGACTAAATGTTAGTTCCTCCGCGGAGATGTGGAATAATGTTTTCGGACTAGGCTACAAATTTATAGAACCTTTTAAAGTTAAAAATAGTCACAATATATGCCAATTATCTAAGTTCTTGGACAATACATGTTTTATAATTAAGAAGTTTTTGCTAAAGATTACATTCATGCAAATCAATGCTCCTTCACATTCTGCAAAGCTGACTGTTACGAAAAATGTTTTCAAAGATACCAAATTAATGGAAGGATTTAAAGACTTATTAATCCAACAGAAAACTTGTGCTTCATCATTAAATTGAAAATAATTTTCGGATTGTTGTCTTCATCGTTGTTGCTGTAAGCATAGCATTTTGGTCATTTTATCCGCCGAGAGTCCATGATATATGTGACAACAGCCGGGTTTAAAAAATCAATGAGTACCATTTCTCCTTTAATAATAAGAAAGATTTGCAGTCATATGATTCTTATAAACACGTGCGTGCACGCACACAAACACACACCGGTAAAAACTTGTAGCTTATACGTATGTATGTACATGTACGTTCAGACGTGCATACATATATGAATATACAAATACAAACATTTATGACAATAATTTTTTATTTATTTTGGGCGTATACACACACATAAATAAAAATATTAACAAGTGAGTATATCAGAAAGCATTTCAGCGCGTACAGCATATATATATATATATATATATATATATATATATGTGTGTGTGTGTGTGTGTGTGTATGTGTATGTGTGTGTATGGGTATACACACACACGCATATATGTGTGAGTGTGTGAGTGTACACACAAATGTATTCACACTACGCACACACATTCCAATAAATAAAACTTTAAAATTTGCCGGAGTGTTTGTTAGTACACACACACAGGTACCCATATGCAGACGCACACATACATACACACACACATATATTTAAAGAGAGAGATAATTACAGCTATTATCTTAACTACAACTACCTTTTGTAGTCTTTCTCTCTATATGCATACATACATACATACATACATACATATATATATATATATATATATATATATATATATATATATATATATATATATACATATGTGTGTGTGTGTGTAAACAACTAAAAAACTTTTACTCTGACAAAGAGATTTTTTTCAGCATAACGTCTTCTAAAATTTTTTTCACTCTTTCTCCATATATATATATATATATATATATATATATATATATATATATATATATATAGCCAATAAGTCGTATTTAATGAAACTTATATACGTTTTTCTGTGTGTATGTGTGTGTGCGCGCGCGTGTATGCCCGATTTTATTATGGAAAACTACTCGTCTCTTCTTCAAATATTGTGGCACACCAAAAACAAGACGTTCTTTGTCAGGTTATCAGGCGTGGGACAAACGTGCGTAGATATACATTCAAACCTTGCCCGAGGGTAAAAGTGAAATCAAACATTCACAACAGAATTAACTTGTTGATTTCAATATCTATAACCGTCACTGAACCTCATCTGCCCGTCTGTCCGTCTGTTTATGCAACATCTACTGGCGAAGGTACTGAAAAGTTCTCACTCAGATCATCATTATCATCAAATTTGACAAAGTGTAATGATAGACACCCACGATTATAAAAAGACAGCACCTCAAATAAATTTCCTTACAATGAACATTATATATATATATATATATATATATATATATATATATATTTATGACGAACGTTATATATATATATATATATATATATATGACGAACGTTATATATATATATTTATGACGAACGTTATATATATATATATATATATATATATATATATATATGACGAACTTATATATATATATATATATATGACATATGACGAACGTTATATATATATATATATATATATATATATATATATATATACACAGAGAGAGAGAGAGAGAGAGAACATTAGTGCCCGAGAAGAGTATGGCTCGAGAACTATTTACCAACTCCTCGTGTGAATATACATAAACACACACACACACACACACGCATACACATACACATATATATAGAGAGTGATTAGAATTGATTTTTATTAATCCGACAGAACGTTATTAGTGGTGTATACTCGTATCTGAGTAGGCGCACCGTTTATATAGTAAACAGTATAATTGTTTATTTATTTTCACCTAACGGTATGAAATTTCTTGAAATTTTATTAAAGAAAATTTACGCTCTTCGGCTGGAAACGAACCTGCGTCCCTCAGGGTAGAGAGAGCCATCGTTTAGCCCGGTGCGCCTATACTGCTTTGGCCAAGAAGAGCGCAATTTTTTCTTTAAGAAGATTTCTCCAAATTTCAGGCCGGTAGATGAAAATACATGAAAATAAGTTTTAATATATAAACGGAGCACCTACTCAAAAACTAGTAGCCACTAGTAATAACGTTTAAAATCACTCACATACATACATACATCCACACACACACACACACACGCACACCCACATATATATATGAATCAAGTTTTGTTAAATATGTACAAGTTTTATCTAGCAACTATTAAATCTTTAAAATTTCCGAATAAATTCTTTTATGTCATCGGTAAATTTGTCAAAATTCATATTAAATTTTATTTTCTATTATTTTTTCCGATAAATTTCAAGGATTGTGCTGTGTGTAGTTACAAAACTGGTTTTGAATTCCGACGTTCTCTCTTTCTCTCTCGCTCTCTCTCTCTCTCTCTCACACACACACACACACACGCACGCACACATGTGTATGTGTGTCTGTGTGCGTTGTGTCAGTGTTTGTAAAGATTCTTTTCATCCACACGAATATAGACATTATACATTAATTTATATGTCTGTCTGTCTGTCATTTTCTGTCTGTCTGTCTCTCTTTATATATATATATATATATATATATATATATATATTAAAGCAGTAAATTGCAGATATCCCCTGAAGAGTGAACGGACAGATCCGCCTACGAAACTCTGGTGTCGAGCTACGGAAGATAACATCAATCAACTAAGTGATATACTTTTACTCATATTAATCCTATCTATCTATCTATCTATCTATCTATCTCACAAAAAATCTCTCTCTCTCTCTCCTCTCTCCCTCTCTCTCTCTCTCTCTCTCTCTCTCTATATATATATATATATATATATATATATATATATATATATATATATATATAAAAATAGAAAAATATATAAAGAAGCATTAAAATTATCGATTAATTGCGATTTATGTCATTTTTTGAACGGGGGTATTGGAGATTTGGTGAAATGTTGCGGCCTGGTGAAATTTAGTAAATTTTTTTATTCTATGTTTTTTTTTTTTTTTTTTCATCTAAATAATATCAACCTTTCAAGTACTTACGAAAACTATTATCTATTTTCTTCTTTGGAAAGGAGATTTAAATTTCTTAATGAAAGATAAAGAAAATTTTCTGGTATTTTTTCGGAAACGGAATCACATGTTCAATCACATTTCTGTGAACTGAAAATGACACATTTTTCAAAAACTGATGCAAAATATATAAATCTGTTTTTTTATTAGGATTTTTCCAGAGTTTATGATATTTATAATTCCTAGCCCTGGGATCAGAGAACAATCACTTGTCTAATCCTTTAAACACTAGCGCGTGTAATTATCCTGGGTATCGTATTTGAGAGCACACCAGACCCCCACTTTTTCTTCCCCAAAAATAGTTTAAAAGGTAAATATAACTTTCGTTGTACAGTCTCTCATTGATCAAAACGCGATGAAATTAAAACTCTACGATAAATGACTTTTAAATCATCAGATATGCTAAGTTTCCGAGTAGAAATGTGAAGATGATTTGCT